>CM057813.1:26433082-26893082 GCA_030067965.1 Latrodectus elegans
AACTGTGAGTGACACTGATACTTCAAGGGCCTGTTTATTTCCAGCCTCAATGGCTTGGTTGTTCACACTATCGCAAGGTAGTGAGTTCGAATCCAGGCTTAACCGAAGATTCGAGAAATTCCCTGAAGGCGGCTGGTGTACGTGAAAGCTGGGCGAGGCCACAATGTCCTCCAAGGGAAAAGATACCTCTGGAGGTGACGTCAAGTATTATAGGTCTTCTGCTTGGTCTCAGTTTCAAAATCACAAAGACTCCACTCGGCTTTCTCTAACTGGTGAAACCTGATTAAGAGCTAGGTATAGGTACCGAAAAACAATTAGTGCAATAAAACCAGCCTCTTTACATATCTTTTCTCTTTCACTTTTAAGGTACTATAATAATTTGATTATACTTTTTTGGAGTCATACATGTTCTCATATATTCTTGATTTATTTATATTTGTTTGAAAACTATATAATGAAAATATGTCAAATTTTTCATCAGTTTGTGAATCTTAATTATTCAGTTCTTTTATCTGAAGATCAAAATAGGGCTTAAATTTTATTGCTGGCGAGTAAAAGTAGTTTTCTCTATTCATATCAGTAAGAGAAAACAGCGTGTGCCACTTTTATGAAAAACTGTAAGACAAAAAATGGTCTAAAACTTTCATCCGCCTGGGGTTTTTCGTTTGAAACTAATGATAATAAATGTACGCGGTTCAGCTGTCTTCTTGCAGTCTATGAAACTACATTTCACTTTAAATGATCTATACAAATACCTCTTTTAACTATCCCTCCTGTATTTTCACCACCAACTTAATTCCTCAACTATTAAAAGCTTTAATTAAAATTATTAAAAAATAATATTTGTAACATTATTAATCTTCATCCAAGAAATTACTGTCACTCTTTAAAGTAAAATTAGATTATTTACCTCCTACAGATTCAAACAAAAGATTTAAAAATTTTGCATACATGAAAATTTGAGCAAATAAATCTAAAATATTATCATTGTATTTCATATAATTATAAAGATTACTTCAAAATCACATTTTTAAAAAAAGAAACAGGCTTTTAAAAATAAAATGTTTTCAAACAGTTTAATACTTAAAAGCCATACTGTTGTCAGATTAGTTAGAAGAGATGTTCTTTGCAATTTTTCCCTATCACAGACGTGATATAATTTTGATATTTGAAGATACTGACATTTCATCCATTAGCAAAATAATTTTATTGAAAAAAATCTAGCTACCAGATTCACAGTAAGTAGTCACTATTTTTTATTCAGTTATATTACACTGATAGCCATCCAAATTGCATCAGCCAAAAGGACAAGAGAAATCACAACAAAGTTCATTTTATAGATAACATGTTCACCAAGTATTAAATGATTAAAACTATAGACTTCTGTGAAGTGTGATTCCTGCCAAAATCAGTAGCCACAATAGCCACCATTGTTGCAGATCACCGCTGCCACGTGTGTCGCCATTGATTCGAAGAAACTTTGAATGCATTCTTGTACCTTTGGATCTTATTTTAGATACTTTGGGATTAATTTTACAAATTAGATACCTTTTTTGATCAAAAATTTTGACAAAAGGAACAGCTTACTTAAATATTATAAACGCAATTTAAAATGTTTTATATATATATATATATATATATATATATATATATATATATATATATATATATATATATATATATATATATATATATATATATATATATATACAGAGAGAGAGAAAATATGTAGAGGAGATTGGCTTACAACATTATATCTGTTTATTTTCAAAGTTTCTTGATGAGAAATGTTTGTCAATTAGCTGCAATTATTAGAATTAATATATTATATTATTAATACATTCATTATACTTGATGTCTTAATTCATTTTTGGACAATCAACAATTAATATAAATATTAATTACATAATTCTAAATTTTTATTAACATCCAATACATATATTTTGTTAGATTTTAATATTTTAAAAATTTGAAGAAATATTTTATCATTTCAGTAAGGAAATTAAATTTCTTACCAAAAAATTGTCTTTTTGTTTGGGCTTATATTTTATTACTTTTACACTAACTACTTTATAATCTATGTTTAATTTATGAAGTGTCCTCAGTATTTTCATGAATACTAAATTCAACATATAACGAGTCCAAAATTATATACGATAACAATTGATACAATCACTTCACAAGCAGGAATCACTGTGTTATTTACCATTCAACTAAGAAGAATTCTTTTTTAGTGAAAAGGATGAGTTCATTTTCAAACTTCATTAAATAAACAGAGATGTGTTGGATTTTTTGTTTTAGCCTACACATCTTTCTCTGTAATTTTAGATTTTGAAACACTTTTTTAAAACAGGTAAATATGTCTATTTGCCTATTGTCTTTTAAAACTTTAATATTGAGGAGTTGAATATTTCCCACAATTCCATCTTTCACTATTTTCTTGCCTCATTTTGTATATTCATTTATTTTTAGCATACATTTACGCAATTTTGGGATTTAGTGGCAACGAGTTAAAATTTTTCCTGTCTCCTTAGTTTATATATTTTTAAAAATATATAACATTTTAAAATGCTTAATGATAATGAATATTTCTTTTTATGCAACTTGCTGACAATACAAACTTTCTTTTTAGAGCTCAAAATGAAAAAAAGACATGCGAAAAAATTATTACTCCTTATACAAAATTTTAGACCTTTCAAAATTGTTTATTTGAGTAGCTGTGAATGACACTGAAAATTCAAAATAATTTCATGAATAATCTTCTTACCCCTACCTTTTCATTCCCATTACAATACTGTTATCATTTGATTGCCGGACAACTTGTCTAGTGGTCAGCATGCCTGACTACGGGTAGTCAGGTCCTGGGTTCGAATCCCGGTTCATGCATGGATGTACATTCTACCTCTCTCTCTATCATGTCTTTGTCCTTTCCTTGTGTGTGAATGAAGTGTGAATGGTTGCCTACCCTATAAAAGGGTCCCTATGGCATGTTTGTGTACTGAAGAATTCGGACTCCTCACCAAATATGATTCAGTTGGAGAAGTGCAGCAGCGTACCCCAATTTGCCATCCTAGCTGGCACACGAGAACAATAACAATCATTTGATTATACCTTATTGATTTATTTATACTTGTTTGAAAATGTTAAATTCTTTAGTTTGTGAAGCTGCGACTATTCCATTCTCTTAAGTGAAGATCAAAATATCACCTAAATGTTAATGCTGGTGAGTACAAAATAGAGCTCTCTATTTATACCGATAGAAGAAAACAGTGTGTGACACATTAAAATGAAGCGGAGTAGTTACTTTCTAATAAAAATAGTAAGGTAAATAATATCATAAAACCCATATCAACATGTCTTCTTAACCCATCACGGTAAAACAATTCTTCAAATGCAACACAACAAAAAGCCCTTTGTTTCTTCATTCCTCAAGCAATGTTTACAAACATTCAAAGCTCTCTCAGCTGCAAAAACCTTTATCTAAAATTATATAAAAATTAAATTGGTGAGATTACTAATCTTCATGTCTGATACTACTGTTAATAATTAAAATAAAACTTAATGGAGTTACACCCCATAAGATTCAAACAAAAGGTTTAAAAATGTTGCACATCTCTAAAAATTTAAGTAAATCTAAAATACTAGGATTTTAAATAAATAATTATGTCGATGATTGCAAAACCACATTTTTGGAAAAAGAAACTGGAATATTGTCAGGTACTGGAATATTGTCAGAGGGCTTGTTTTTTGCTGCTGTTTCCCATCACAGATACGATGTGTAAGTTTGATATTTGAAGATACTGGGGTTTCACATTTCTTAACCAAAAGTTTTTATTCAAAATATCTGTCTATAAGATCCACAGCATATGATCACAATTTTTCATTCGGTTATATAAAGAAGTATGTATATAATGATTAAAGGAGTTTTGAGAATGCAAATGTGTGGCAACAGAGTCCTATTTAAGTACTTCACACCAGATTAGAGTCCGTAATAAAGACGTCCTGAAGTAAATACCAATTCAACCTTATGTCAGATCATATAACTAAGACTATGCTGCTGTAATGATTCATTTTTGTTTGGAAACTTGATATCCAGTTACAGGTTTTGCTGATGTGATAAATATACTATAAATTACATCTATAGTGAAATATACACATTGATGCAGAGAAGGATCACACATTCAATCATGAAATATTTTTGCAAAACGAGCTACAGGATACCACTATATTTGGTTTTCTCAGAAATTTTCTGAATTCAAACGGCACAAACATTTTTTTTAAAAATTTAAAAAATTATTTTTTGCTTCACTTGAAGTCTTCATAAAGCAGTAACGCATAAAATTTGATACCCTATAAATGGATATAATCCTCTAGAGAAATGAAAGTCTGTTTCATCTCAATAATCGATTACTTTAATGGATTAGCAAATTATTCTGTTTGACCAGGCTATTTGTTGTAGGAAATTTTCTCAGATTTTCAAGTCTAAAACAATTTTTGTATTTCCCTAATATTTGACATGATTTTAAGAGATGCACTTGAACTTTGCATAAATATGATTTTGAATATCCTCTCGAGAATTATACGTTAATAATAAATAATACTAACATAATTTATTGTAATTTAACCCCTTTTCTTTACATATATATATATGTATATATATATATAAATGATATAAAAAATCTTTACCAGTATAATTTGTTGCATATTAAATTAATTTAAATCATGGAACTTTTGAGTTCGAGGCGACGATTGGAATGCAGGTGTTATTGAGCAGTGTCTTTAAAATCTTTCGACAAAACAATATTGGCGGTGGTTTATGCTTTGGAGAAATTTGATGGAGCTGGGGAGCTTGCATTCGAAAAGCGTGGTTAATCACTATTTCAGAACTGAAAAATCTATATCAGGCTTTTTCAGAATAAGGAATGGATGTGTTTGTTTAAGAAAATTGTGTACATGAATCAAATGGGGAAGGCAAATGATACGATATACGAACAATTTGCGGTCACATATTTTTGTAATGGTTTTGATTTTTCTTTTTAAAAGAAAATTGTAATTAAAAGTATTAAAGATAAGTAAAGAAATAATAATAAGTAAAGAAAATAGTAAAAGCGTTACTATCATTAAATTGTAATCATAATCGATAATCATTCACAACAGTAAAACTATTCTTTGATTTTAAATGTCACTAAAAATAAATAAGGCTACATTTTTGAGATATCTAATGAGAGAAATTCTTATTCATTTATTAAAATTCTTATTCATTTATTAAACTTCTTATTCAGTTATTAAAGAGGATATAAAAGTAATGGGCTAACAACATAGAATAACTTACATTACTAATATGAAATGAAGTAAGCACACCCATGCAAGGCTATATATTTGCAGGAAGAAAAGGCGAAAATTGCAAACGGAACAATTATTCTTACGCTTTTTATTAAATCTAAAATCGTATCTCATGACTTAAAAAAATCCAGCTAACTTAAAAGCATTCAAAGCAAAAATATGCTAATAAAATCGAAAATTATCGAATTACGTCGATTATTTTCCCGGCGTTCTAGACGTTATATATTCAGCAATTATTGCATGGAAATTATATGACAGGTTAAAGATGGAAATATAACATTACAACTGACGAAACTTGGTTATATTTATATAATGATAATAAAAAATTCATCGATTTCTTCGATAAAAAGCGGAGTTTTTCTCCGCTTTTATTAAATCAATTTATTAAATTGATTTAGAAAATCAAGGAAACATTCCTATGGATTTAGGAGTATTATTAGAATTTCTTATTAAAAGAAATCTCAACAAAAAAGAATATCGAAATAATGATAAAATTAATTGACATGATTATCAGAAATAAATGTTAACTCCTATTTCCAAGGAAGAAATTCCATCCCTTTATCTGAACTATCCTTACTGCTTTTTGTTCTGTCTCAATAAGCCTCAGATCCATACCTCTAAATCAAATCCGAAAAGTTTTGAAAAAAAATAGAAAAAAGAGACTGCTTATCGATACATTTCCTTTAGATGCATTATGCCCAAGTCTTCTGACATATGGATTACTAGGCATTTGGGCTATCAGACGCTGTATATAAGCGGTATCCAAAAACATTTGCTTGATTTTGGAAGCTAAAGTGGAACAAAATTAGATTTGCTGTTTTAATGTTTTCAGAAAAGAACTTTTATGTTAAAAATTAAGATACAGTACGATAGTTCGAAAAAAGGAATATCAGAGAGAACATATTATAATATGAAATTCTCATAATTATTTCGGTTTATAACTTTGAAAGATCTTAATAAAAATGTATGAACACTTTCCGTAGAAGTATATTGAGAATAAAATATTTCAAAAAGTATTAGTTTTCTTAAATTTATCACACTGAAAACTGAAATCTTTTAAAGCTTTAGCAACCTAACAAATTTAGACAATATTTGAATCTGCAAAATGAAATTATATGTGGTATGAAAATACAGAGTCATGTCATAAAATTCTTAACAATTTGTTTTGCGTTATTTAAACTATTAACATGTGTATATATGATATTCATTGTCTTTAACACCAGTGATAGTAAAAATTCTCATAGAATTTACTTTTTAAAACAATTTTTTAAATGTTTTATCTTTATATTTTGAAATATATTCAGTAACTTCAATTTTTGTTACTTATAAATAAAATGAAAAGACAAACATTGCATATCAATTGTTGTCACATCAAAGATTTTTCTATTAATTTCTTTTTTAACTTGAAGTTAATAGAGATTCATGTTTCAGATGGGCATTTTTTATTAATAAAAAAAGGTGATTTATGTATTGTTAACAGATAAGGTGAATGGAATTTTTTTCAAAGTTGAAAATTTCGTTATAGTTAAAAACGTTTTTTTCTTTTTTAGCATTGAAAATATAACTATATCAATAAGTAAGAAAAATATATAAATTTTAAGAAAACAATGTTCTTTTTTCATCATGATATTCCATATTATGTATTAAATTTGACATACTGTGAGAATAAATAAAATTAAAAAGTAAATTTCTTGGGAAGTATCACGTTTTGCTACAATATTTAATAACTTATAATAATTTATTTCATGTTATACATGTGTTAAGGTAAATAGTATTGGAGTGAAATCATATTGAGGTTTCTGTATTATTCATTGCAATATATCATCACTTAGAAATTTTTATTTTTGCAGCTTTATAAATCTTCATTAGAATTATTTATATTTGAAAAACAGGATGGAGACTTTTTAAAATTAGTTGCATATATAAAAATACACATACCTTATTTAGGTGTAACTTGCTTGAAATTTTACAGTAAATTTTAGAAAACTGATTATATGATATTGGCAAATAAAATGAAGATAACATTAGAATACATCATGATTTATTATCAAAATGAATCAGTTATTTGACATATATGTCTGATTATACAAAAAATATAAAAATTTAAAGGTTATATTATATTTTTCACCAGTATAACTTCAAATTAAAGAGCTTTAAATGATGTATTTTCATTAAAGCATTGATGAGGCGGATAATTTAAAAATAGTCTAGCTGTGTTTTCAGGATCTTGCTAAGATAAACAATAGGTATGAACCTATTGTTTCCGAACTAATGCGCGATGATCAGAATATGGAATATATCTGCAGTTTAAACCATTTCACGTGCTAACAGGTCATCTATTGCTTCGTTTCTTTTTAGCAGCTTTGGTAACGTTACACTTTTCCATTAATAATTGTTATAACTCTTGATTTACCTTTCGATATTAAAACTAAAATTGTATTTATCAGCAATGACTTATTTTTCATTTACATTTCTCAATTTAATGCTTTTATTTTTTGATACTCTTAACATTTGAAGAAAAGGGTTCAATACATGTGTTTAAGAAAAAAGAAAGTAGAAATTGTCATCGTTCAATTTTGAATAAATAAATATATCTTAATGATAAATATGAGAAAATATTAAATGATTACAAAAAAGAATAATCAAATGATTCTATGTATTCAAAATGATATTTAAGTTCACATATATCCCCTTACGACTTTTAGTATTGTATCTTGTTCACGAGTTAAAAATGAAGAAATTTACCTGTCACATAAGTTTGTACAAAAATAAGTAAATAACATACCTCTTCGATAATTAGAAAGTGTCGAAGAAGAAACTGTCGAAATTTCATTGCTGAAAGCGATGTCTTCCAAGAACATTTTAAATATAAAATGACTAGAGTTTCCAAATTGACTGTACTAACTGTCAGACATTTTTCATGTTATGTACGTAAAGTGTTTAATAAAGCAAATGGTTGGCTCCATGTATTTTTCAGAAGTGGAAATGATGTAACGTGTGTGTGTGAAGATTGCTCTCACAATATTGTAAATATTTGGATTTTTCTAGTAGTTAAATATTAATTTTTTTTTAAAACAATGTGATTGGCATTGAACAGTGATAAATTTCAATTATTCGCATTAAAAGTATTATTTCCACGAAAATATCACTGGAAAATAAAAATTGGATAAAAAGATAAATTTTTGCTAAATAGATTAAGAAATGTTTTTATTCAGTTAATAATGGTTCAAATCTTTTAAAGTGAAATAAATGGCATAACTAATATGAAAGTAATAAATAATCAAAATTTATATTTACATTTAATAAAGCATCAAAATTAAATTTGGCAAATGATAGTCAAGCTATTTTACAATTTAATGACAGTAAAATTTTTATTTATTAATTACTATTTTGCTTCAAAGAGAATATCAAATTCATACCACAAATGCGTGGGAGTATACTTTTTACATACATTACATCATTGCACTTAATAAAAATTAATCACGTACCGTCGGTGGAAAAAGTCTACTACTTTTTGTTGCATGTTTCAAAAAAGTTTATGTATAGTTCAATTTCCTGACGTTTAAAATTTTCGTATTTTGTTGAAAGTTCCTTAAATATTCTATCACATTATCTGTGTTCAATATAGAAATGGGCTTCAGGAAGTACATGAAATAACTCAGAGTCCTTGACGTAGTACTGTATAGTACTGATACTTTTTAATAGCATATATGATTTTATTTCTGTTCTTAACAATTAACACATCTTAGCAATTCAGCCAGACTAATAATTTATGGGTTCCTTCTTAATAGTCATTTTTGATTTTTTTATATTGTTTATGGAAAGTGGTTTCGCTTAAGAAGACAATATTTTCTTTCCTCGTTAACTCTAATTTTCCAAGCTCATCGTTGAATCCTTATTTCACATCAATAGACCATGACTCTTTCCCTAATACTATAGTTGCTCCAGCATTTTCTGCAGCGCAGTAAGAAACTTATTTTCCTTGAACGAATTTAAATAAAACTGCGCATTTGACACTCCGATATGAATCGTAAATTACAACTGACAAGTTTTGAGCTCGTGGTGCACGTTATAATTCATTTACTTCGTTGCGTGATATTTGAAACGAATCGAATGCTATTTTGTATTTTTTTCTCATATTACATTCCATAGAATGCATAGTAATTGGCTGAAATCTAAATCGTTTCTTACATTTCACTCAAATTTTAGGGATCGTATACATTGCCGAGGCATTGTGTAGAACTCTGGTTTTCTAACTTTGTCGGTTACATACATACATACATACACACTCACACTCACACACACACACATGCATGCATACATACATATATATATATATATATATAAATATATATATATATATATATATATATAAATATATATATGAGTCCTTTTTAATCATATATCTTTAATGTAGTGTATTTCTTCATCAGTATCATATAATTACTCCTTCCTATAATTCCTGTAAAAATTGCTTATTAATTCTACCAAAAATAATAATGGTTTGGAAATTTTTTGCTAGAACAAATTTATAGATTTTTTAATATCTTCTTTCAATTTAAATTTCATAAAACCTCCTAAATTTTACAAGATATTATACATAAGCTGTGTAATGAACATCGTGTATTATTACATGATGAGAGGAAAGGTGTTACACACATCTTAAAATACTTTCTAGCAATTCTACACAATTTTATTTAACACATATTATATTCTATTAAATTAAAAAATGAAAATTGTTTACTTAAATCTCTTATTATTTTTCCTATTCATGGATTTAGTTATATAGTTAATGCTCTAATAAAATTCATTTTTTTAAATTTACACCCTCTATTCCTTAGTAAAAAAAATATTTCACCTATTTATTTATAAAACTTCCCTAAATATGGACTCCAAATAACTACACGCTTAAAAAAATTGAAGAATCTTTTTACTATGACTAAAGAAAGTATATGTAATCATCTTACAAATTCATTTTTAACTATAATTAGTTAAAGATATTGATTAACTACTTCTTCATAAAAAAAAACCCACCAAATTCCACCTCTATTAAAAACGGTTTTCTGAAAGAAATTTCTTATATAATATAATACACTGGTGCTAGAAACTATAAATACTACGTATAAATGTTACTTGTTTATTGAATGCAAACAAACAGTTTTCAATTACTAAAAACCAATTAAAAGCAATTAATGAATAATACCTAGTTTTATAATATTTAAAATCTAATAACTTTAGTTCAGTAGAATTTAGGTTAAAATATTTGAAACCTTGTTCATAGGTTTGTCGCTGTTATTGCAAATTCAACGAAGCAATCAAAAATCTTAATAATTTTGTGATTTCGAAGAAAAATATACATTATATAACTTAAGAATAGTACATGCGTCACATAATTTATAACATTCCTCAACAATTTATTTTATAATTTCTTAAGTGAATCTAATTTTGCAGATTATTTTTTGATCCAAAACTTACGTTCTGGCTGTTACAGGTTCTAGTAATTTTGACTTGAAATTGGTGCTTCGAACATTACCACGCAAACAAAATTTATCCAATTAATTAATTATTCCATTGAATTTCATCATCTTCATATTTCCTATAGCAGTGTCGACCTAATATTACATAATAACGTTCGATACACACAATTTAAAGTAAAATAATTCGCTAATTATACTATATATCTATTGTTGTAACTTGAAACACGTAATCCATAAAGAAATTTGACAAAGCGTTACAAAGAGTTTCATGTGTTTGAAAGGATTAGTCAAGAAGCTAAATTTTATGCATCTTTATACTTATTTATTGTTCAGTCACAAAAAATATACTGTCAATTCATTTTCAACTCCATAGTCAGAGGGGACACAACTGAGTGATATTTGATACACCGGAATCCAGTATATAATGCTAAGATTATCCTTTTGCATTACAAAAACTATTAAGAGTTTAAAAAAATTGCAGAAGGAATAAATTTTTATAAATCTACATATTTATTTATTGTTAAATAACAAAAAATATTATTAACTTGCATTCAATTCTTTTTGTTAAAAGAAGTACCATTTAGAGGTATTTAAATTATTTTTTACTGATATTTTTAATACATGATTGGTAATATTGAAAATGATCTAAAATGATTTCACTTTTCAATGTGATAATTTCAAAGCAAAACTAATCTGTTTTCGAAATTTTTATGCTCGGTACAATTCAAAAGAATGTGCACAACACATTTTTATAAGAAGTTTGTAAAAATGTTTATTTACACAGATAACTATAGGAAGTTTATTTTCTATTATGTTCACATCGTTAGCCCTTTCTTTCAATAACGTCATTAAGTGTAGATTATTAAGATAAAAGTAATTTTTCGAAAACATCAAAATACTAAGAATTTTTCTTTTTACCTTTCAATCTTCCAGAGTCCATCTAATACTTTTGGTTTCCACTTATAAAGAGTTTGTGTTAAAAGTTCACATGCTTAGTAATCCATAAATGACACTTCAGTATAAATATATGGGATAAATTTAAAGGGAATAGCTACATTTACAGCTGATAATATAGTCTGGAAAATATATACTTTTTTATATTTTATAATATTAATAATATATATATATATATATACATATATATATAAGGAATCATGTTGCTATTAGTAAAACTAAAATTTCAAAATGATTTTCACTGCCAACCTCTATACATATTTTTACTTCTTCACTAAACAATTGAAACACGTCAGCAATTAGTAGGATACGTAAATTTTTTTGGACTTGGTTATATACATTTTTTTACACTTTTGCTTTTATAATTCTTTGTAATTCCACAATTTCTGAACTTCTATTACCATGCAAGCAAGAGGAATTTTCTTTTGTTTATTTATTTTACCCAAACTTTTGCTGGCTAATTTTCAAGATTTTTTTATATAATTAAAATGTTTGCTATATGTTTTCATTGTAAGGCTTTATTTCTTTTGTTGATATTACCTTACTTTACATTGCTGTTATTTTATTGTGAAATTTACAATCGTAGGGCAAATATTTACAGTTTCGCTAATTATTCGTTTTATAATGGTTTGTTTCAATTAAAATTTCCTCGGACTTCATTAATATTATAAGATATTTTTCAGAAGCTGTAATGGTAGCCATATCATATTATATCCAATTACAGATTGTGAACACGTTATTCTTCTCATCCAATGTGTTTACAACTTATTACATGTAGTGAAGGAATGTGACACTTCCAATGAAATGTACTGGTCAACTTTATTTATCCTCTCTGGGGATCAAATTTTAGACACAATATAGAACATCAACATAGAAAAAGAATTTTTGCTTCAAATTAAGTATTCCCCCGCATTTTTTTATATTTTATAGGGTAATAAAATGCAATTTTTTCACTTTGATGAATCTTTAAATAAGAAATAAAATTAGTTGACCAGGTTATTCATAAAAAAATGCCCTCTTTTGTTTGTGATGAATCTAATTGAATGGAAACTAAAAGTCAAAATTTATGAGAAAATATTTTTATTCTACTGGAAGAAGGTATTTGTGTTTATTATATCCATTTCATTTGAATTTAAGATATATATATATATATATAATATGTTACTCATTAACTACTTCTTCATAAAAAGTTCCTTCTTCTTTAAAATTTAATTTATGATGGAAGTTTCTAATATCTAAAGAATTTCATTTATTCTCTCAGCATGTCAAATTTAATACATAGCATACAACATCAAGATGAAGGCAGAATATTGTTTTTTTAAATCTAAATATTTTCTTACAAATTTATGGAGTTATATTTTCTGTACGAATAAAATAAAATATTTTTAACCATATCGAAATTTTCTTTATCTGAATAAAAAATACGTTCACTTATTTATTAATAAAAAAATACATAATTCATCTTTTTCATTAATAAAAAATGCCCAATTAATGAATGCCATTGACTACTCTTTAAAAACAATGTAATAAAAAATCTTCTTATCTATCGTATCTTTATCTTCACAATATGTTTGTAATTAGGAAAATTAAAGTTACTTAACTATTTGCTGATAAAAAACAGCATAATATATTTGTTTTGTAACGTAATTTCTATCAGAAGTTTCTTATATCACCGGTGTTGGAGATAATAAACACCATATGTACACAAGTTAATAGTTTAACTAGAGCAAAACCTTTTTGTTAAGAATTTTATGACACGACTCTGTGTTTTAACACCACATGTAATTTAATTTTAATTATTCAAATACTGTTTAAATTTATAACCATTGTAAAAGGTCCAAAAGATTTCTCTTTTCATTGTGATAAATTTAAGAAAAGTATAAACATTCTTCAAAATTTTTACTCTTATTATTCTGCTTCAGAAGTTTTCTAAAACAATTTTACAACGATACATACAGAAATAATCATGGAAATTTTATAATATGTACTCTGATATTCCTTTTTTTAGTTATCATACTACATCTTGGTTTTTAATACTAAAGCCGTTTTCTTAAAACATCAAATCTAATATTGTTCCATCTTAACTTTCAATCCTTCGAATTCCAGCCACTGTTCTTTGATTCTGCCAATTGACAGCATTTGATAAAAGTCCAAATACCTAATACATATCCATATAATCCGTGCGGGACACGTCTGAAGTCTTTGGTGCAGTACATTTAAACGAAAAGCACAGTTTTTCTATCTATTTGTTTAGAAACATTGATTAATTGATTTAGATGCATGGATTTGATGTTTATGGAGACAGAACTGAGAGCAGTGAATATAGTTTAGATAAAGAAATGGAACTTTGGCTTCAAAAATCGATAAAAAGATCTATGAATTTACTTCCATTTGTAATTCGAATTACTTTTTAAATTTTCTACATTCCTTATTTTATGCGCTTTTCATTATAAGAAAATCTAATAAAAATTTTAAAAATGAATGTATACAAATTTTCCTTGTTACCTCTCAAAACAAACTTATTAATTCTTTTTCTCCCTAGTTTTTTATAATAAATATATGATTTTCTTTTACAGTCATAGATCAATATATTAAGAAGAAATATTTTAACTACTAATTTCTAACTTTAACCTGCCAAATAAATTTAGTGCAGACATTGTCAAATGCTTTTCATGTAGAACATTGAGAAAAGTTTAGGCTATATATACAATGAACATAATTTTACTTTTATTGTCTTTAAGTTTTATAGTTTTTATCACAATACCTACAAAGATATTTAAGAATTTTACGATAATTCTTTAGGTAGTTGGATTTTCCTTCGACAAAAGAGATGTGATTTTAAGAGATAAAATTTGTACGTATCTTTATACCGAGTGTATTTTTTGCCTTTTATCAGTATCTTAATATCAAAAATATATTTTGATGCTTGCTTCCTTCATATTAGTTATATCACTTTTATTTCACTTTTAAAAGGTATAAACCATTATTAACTGAATAGGAATAATTCATATTGAATATAGCAAAATTTTAACCTTTTATCCGTTTTCTATTTTCTAGTGATATTTTAGGGAAAAGAATACTTTTAATGCTGATAATATCTAAATTTATCACAATTTAATGCGAATCACATTTTTTTTTAAAAAAAATTAATATTTAACTTAATAGAAAAATCAAAATTGTGGTATCAATCTCCTTAAATACACTACGTCATTTGCACTTACGAGAAGGTTTATGCAGCCAACCATTTGCTTTAATTAAACATTCTATGTGCATAATCTGATAAAAGCCTGATAGTTTGTACAATCAATTCGAAATCTCTAATCATTCTATACTTAAAAATACTTGGATGACGTCGATTTCAGTAAAGATACATACAGAGTTCGTAATTAAAAAATGTTCTTCGACATTCTTTAATTACGTTGAGGTGTGTTACTTTCTTATTTCAGTAAACACTTTAGGTAACATAAATATTTCTGATTTTCATCATTTTAATTCGTGAACAAGATACAATATGAAACGTCGTAAAGAGAGGGAAGTGTGTGAACTTAAATATTATATTAAATTCATCGAATGATTTGATTATTCTCTTTTAATCATTTGTAATATATTCTCATTTAATACTAAATATACTTTTTGAAATTTAAACAATGACGATGAGTTAAATTCTGCTTTTTTTCCTTTAACAAGGATTGAATCCTTTTTTTTCTAAATGTTGGGAATTTCAAAAAAATAAAAGCAGTAAAAATTGAGAAAAGTAATTGATAAGTTATTCATAACTGATAAATATACTATATAGTTTTAATATCAAAAGTTAAAGCAAGTGTTATAACATTTACTGATGGAAGAATGTAAGGTAACAAAATATGTGAAAAAAAAAGGCAGTCAATGACCTATTATACTGTGAAATGGTTAAAATCGCAAGAATATTGCACGTTCCAACCATCTCGCGTAGTATAAAAAACGCAACAAGCCAATGTTTCATTTTATAGCAAGATCGTTACGATCCTGCTTAATTCTTTTAAATTATTCACCACCACTACCGCATTGTTTTGATCAAAATACATCATTTAAAGCTCTGTAATTTGAAGTCATACTGGTGAAAAATTTAATATAACCTTTAAAATACTTTATAATCAGATATATATTATAAGTATAACTAATTCATTGTGATCATATAAAGAAGATCCTAATTAGAATTCATAGTAAAACTGCTTCAAAAGTCTTCTGAAGTACCCTATTTAACACACTTGTAGGGCAATATATTTTCATTGTTAGTAGTGTTAGTTTGTCTGTAAAATATTTTGTTATATATATTTTTATTCCCATTTTTGTGTTTTTATTTATTGTATTTATTATATCTATAGTTTTACTATTTATTGTATTATAATTATATTTTTTTTCAATGATTTTGTTAATCGTGGTAACTACAGTGCACAGACTGAATTGCTGCAAAATATTAAATGAATCAGCATATTGCAGTCAGTAATACTTTAAATATTCTACAGTTTATCACTTACAGCAAATGTTAAATGTTCAATAGGATACCATTCATGCACATATTTATACTTAACTATCTGCGTGTAGACAATGCAGTCTTTTGGTATTGCGAAAAATGCAATGTTACATTAAAGGACACAGTTAAATCATGAAGAACCCAGTTAGAGCACATGAGAGAGTTACTAGTTCTGATTGAAAAATCTGTCACAGTAATTTGCTCTTTTTTATAATTTTCTTCTTAAACGTATATTACTTGCACATTTGTGTTATAAACTAGTTATATCGCCTGTTATGACTATGATTAAGTTAACTCATCTGTGTTTTTATTACCAAGGTTACATTGAGTGTTAGGATAATCTATTTTCACAATTTTAGTGCAAAATCTCATGTTATCTCCCATAGTGGAAACTTTGTAAGTGTTTTGTTGTTGATGTTATATTTCTGTCAAATTCTTAATTTCAAACATTAGAAAACTATTTCAATTCAACTTTATTTTCAAATTTCGTGACAATTTAGTCACACCAGATGTAATACGTGGTGGAGCTATCTTGATAACCTAAGGTACAGACAGGTGTTCCATCGCGTATGTCTATGTCATTTTTTCCAAGACGTAGAGCAGTAGATTTAGACTATGGCTTTGGACCTTATCCTGACTGAACTTAAAACAGTGAATATTGTTGGGATAAATGTATATAATTTCGTCTTTGAAAATATTTGTCAAAATTTACTTCTGAAAGAAATCTAAATTAATTTCCAGCATTTTTGCTGTTTACGTACATTATTTTATAAGCCTTCCTTTATAAAAAAAAAATTTAGTAATTACATTAAAATTTTTAGAAAAATTATCCATTTTTTCTCTAAATTTTATGATTCAGCTTTTTTCTACATCAAATTAACCACTTTCTATTACAGTCAAATGAGTAAATCCAGGCTTCATCAATTGTAACTATATATTTTCAGTTTTAACCAACCAAGTTATTTCCGCCTAGAACGGTTGATTGTTGGGTTTTATGGCGCAAGGTCCAAAAATGGGCATGCTGCTCCGCGCCTAGAACGCTGAGAAGAACGTTAAACAAAGAACAAATTTTTGCTTTGAATACGTGGGATTTTCTTATTTTAACATGCATATCTCCTCTTTTTTTTTATCAAGAATATATTTGTGCTAACTTGAGAAAGACGCGACAATGATCTTAACTTTTTATTTTCTTAATCTACACTACTGGCGCCAGAATCGACATCTACATTGTGTTTAAATGAGGAAATATTTCAGCCGGTTCCTCATACACCAATTGCATTTAAACGTTGTTGCCTGGTGAAAAGTAGTTGTGATGCCTCGTGTAAGAAGGAGAAACGAGTACCAGCACGTTTCTGACTTTGATAAAGGTTGAATTGTAGTGTACCGGGATTGCGGTTTATCTTATCGCAGTATTGCTGCTCGCGTCGGTCGAGATCCAATGACTGTTAGCAGAATATGGAATCGATGGGTTCAGGACGGTAATACGGAGCGCCATGCGGGATCACAATGGCCATCTATCAATAGTAGCTCAGAAGACAGGCATATTATCCGCATGGCCGTAATGGATCGTGCAACCACGTAACGAGCCGTGAGTCAAGAAACGGGGTCGTTTTGAAGACAACAAGTGTCTGCACGAAACGTTCGACGACGTTTGCAGCAGCATGGACTCTCAGTTTGGAGACTATAGCTGCGGCTTCCCTTGACGCTGCGTCATAGACAAGAGCGCCTTCAATGATGTGATCAACGACGAACCTGGGCGCACGAAAGGCGAGACGTCATCTTTTCAGATGAATCCATGTTCTGTGTACAGCATCATGATAGTCGCATCCATGTTTGGCGGCATCGTGGTGAACGCACGCTGGCATCGATGATTCGTGATCGTCATACTGGCCCATCAGCTGGCGTGATGGTATGGGGTGCCATGGGATACACGTCTCGATCACCTCTTGTTCGCATTGACGGTGCTTTGAACAGTGCACGTTACATTTCTGGTGTGTTACGACCCATGGCTCTATTCTTTATTCGAGCCCTGCGAAACCCAACGTTTCAGCAGGATAATGTCCGACCGCATGTTGCCGGTATTGTAAGGACCTTCCTTGATACGCAACATGTTCGGCTGTTGTCCTGGCCAGCACACTCTCCATGTCTTTCACCAATAGAAAACGTCTGTATAATGGTTGCCGAGCGACTGGCTCGTCACCAAACGCCAGTCACTATGGTTGATGAACTGTGAAATCGTGTTGAAGCTGCATGGGCATCTGTACCTGTACATGCAATCCAATCTCTGTTTGACTCAATGCCCAGGCATATAACTGCTGTTATTACTGGCAGAGGTGGTTGTTCTGGGTACTGATTTCTCAGGATATATCCAGCCAAATTTTTTGAAAATTTAATCACTTGTTGTTTCTAGAATAATTTTTTTGTGCAGTATATATCATTTTGTTATCTGCCTTTCTTCCTGGTGTAGCAATTTTAATGGCCAGTAGTGTATATTAAATAAAAATGAGCATTTTGCAATTTTTTACGCAAATAACATAAAAATAAAAATGAATGTGTTTATCTATGCAGTTTGTGTCTCGAAAAAGAATTTCATTTCATTCCTTAAAATGAAAATAAATAAATAAATATCACATGAAAAACTTTAAACGTTGCGGAAATTTATATCTTGCAAAATTGATTACCTGATTGACTTTGAATGAAAATGAAACTTCAGAATATTTTCAGTAAATTACCACTTATCTACTTTTTCTCTTTTTCACAAAGATTTATTAGTCATGTGATTATATTTTTTGAAGTTTTATGGTCTGTACTTTTTTATTATTTGTTTATTTATACTTGTCAGAATATCAAAGACAAGATATTAAATTTTGTTTCGGTTTTTGATACTAAAACTGCTCAATATCCTCTTCCGGAAGCTTAAAATTTGATCTTTAATTTATTGCTCTTGAGTAAAAATTGGTTTTCACTTATAATATCAAAAGTAGAAACCAGTATATAATACTTTAATGAGAACGCCAATTTACGCTTAAAAATTATTATGGAAAATACTTTAAAAAACATGTTAGAATCCTCTTAGTTTGAAATAGACGATTTTAAATTAACTGTTCAACACAAAACTCGAACTGCGCAATTTGGAAGCAATGCAAGGTCCTTAATAAGTACTAGGACCTCACTTAAAAAACATTCAACCTTGGTTTCTTAAAATACATTCTTAAGACAAAAATCCAGGATTTACTTTATTAAATTTAAATATTATTTTGATAGATTATAATGCAGATTTTATATCATAATAAATTTCAAATGTATATTCCTTAGTTGTTTAGTATCATAAGACCATTCCCTTTATTTCTAATAGCTATATCATGGTTTTTATATGGAACCATATCATTATATTCAGATGGAACTGTAGGATTATATTGAGCATGTGTAATAGGTATTTAATAACATAAAAGATATTTCATTTTAATTCAAGTCTAATTTATTTTATAAATTAGACTTATTTATTATTTATTATTATAGGCTAACTACTTAAAAATATTCACTGATTTTAAAAGATAAATTTTAACCTTGTGAATATAATTTCCCACAGTTGTGAGGACTATACATCTTTAATTAGAATGCAAATAATTTAATAAGGTATGGAATACAAACAAAAACATTTTATTTTTAAAAAATAGAATAAAGTTGACACACATTTTCTGTCCTTTTCTTATTTATAGTCAATTAGCTTTAGTTCAAATCCATTGCTTAAATTACTTTTAGATCAGTAAAAATAATTGCAGCATAAGTGAAATTGCAGAAAGAAACAAACCTCCATGTGCGACTAATATCTTTAAAAAAATTCAGATGATAACTAGAGTACGTCATGTGTGATCTTGGGATCATTTTTACACTAATTTCGGTAAACATAAGCATAAAACTTATAACTGCAAATACTCTAAAGTGACAACAAAGTTTTCATTAATTATTATAAATGTTAATAGATTATATGTTAATTGTCATTTGAAAAGGACGTGTTCGCTTGATAATTTCATTTGCCTTTAAAGGTGAAATAATTTGAGTATTTGAATTAAATGTATACATTTAACTTTGAAACAACATCAAAACTACTCCTTATATTTTTCAAACAAAATTTGGAATGATAAGGAGATAAAATAAAACAATAATAAAGCTGTTGTAAACGCTATTAATATCATACGTGATATTCATTGAATGTGGAAGGAATAAAATTCTGATTTGAATTTTGACTAAAAATTGAGTAGAGAGAATTACTTGTGTGTTTGGAAATTTATCAAAATAATTTATTTTTATATTGGGATTTCGTCATCTGAAAAGAATTTATATGATCGTTGTTCTTTGTTAGTTAAGTAATGCTAGTTTCAGGATTTGGTCAAGATTTCGATATAGAAGTTTACAAAATGAAATTGTTTCTCGTGATCTTATCTGACATACTTCTCATAGTTAAGGTCAGGTGGCCTAAATTGTCAATTTCTATTGGATATGTGCTTCAAATAACAGGAAATGGTCGAGTGGGTACATTCTATGCAATTATTGTCATTCAATGAAATAAAAAATGCAGTTGCACACCTGAAGATTTCAACAGAAGTTTAGAAAATATTTCCTTTTAATCTACCCTTATTTACTTTACTCAAGTTAAAGAAGTTTTAAAAGTTCCAAAAGAACAAGTTGGAGGATTTTCACATTAAAAAATAACATCAGGAAGTTGTTTGTTCATATCAACTTTTTAATTGCTTACAAAATGCAAGTAGAATCATGCTGAAAACTAAGGAAATTTTCTAACTGGCATCTTCTTACAAAATTTTATCGAAATATTTGCTTTAAAACAATTAAAAACAAAAGTCATATCTTTGAAACTCCTAATGTTAAATATTTTTTGCTTTTGGTTTTCTGTGTCGTTGATTCCTTGCACACGTGCACACACAAATATATATACATGTATACTATGTATTAATATATTCCATAATTACCTTATTTTAACCTGAATATTGTCTGTTTTGTTCGCATTTATTTAGAGTGTGAATATTAAAAATGCAGTCAATAAATATAAACTAAGTAGTAAAGGGCAGTTTTATTTATAAATTTGCTGTACGAAACACTTCTTTTTAACTACGCCAAATGGAAAAAGTAATAATTTTTTAATATTCTGCTTCTGTCTTAAAAAACTTAGTCTATGATAGTTTGACGAAGGAATACAAAGTTTAGAGACCATTTAAGCTAACAAACACTCTAAAAGCAACAATGTTAGGATTTTTAAATGGACAAATAACACAATTCAACCTAACTTGATGTCTTGGGAAACTTTATCTCTGATTTAAAAATTCCGTAAGATCTCCCCATCAAAAAGACCTCACTTTACTACTGCACCAACTTTTTCTTCCCCAGTACAATCTTGGAGCCCAAAAGTCTTTGTTTAATATTATATAATTTTACACTTATATTGGTAAGAATTTAATGCAATTTGTCAAATATTTTATCATTGATTTAATTTCATAATAACACCATACCTCTATTACAAAGTTTTTTTTATCGTCTAATATATTCGAAATTATTTTTATTTTTTTAGTTCAATGTCATCTATCGCTTTGTCTTGTATTTATTGTTAAAGCTCATAAAATTTGACCCTCAATAATGGTTTATAAGTTATATCCATATGTAAAAAATTATTTTGCTTCACGGAATAAAAATTCACAAGAAAACTTGTAAAACTCTAGTAAATACAGATACCGTTAAAAAGATTTTATAAATTTCTATTCTTATTTCTGAAATTTAAATATGTTTTATTGCCTGCCGACCTAATTACCTTCTATTTTTGACTAAATATTTGAAAAACGTTAGATGCAAATTGAATTTTTAAATTTAAAAGTAGTAATTTGCATAAGGCATTTTTAATGTTTAAATAAATTACGCGGATTTTTAATTTCTGTTATTACACGAATGATCGCAAAATATTATTTGCATATTCATTGTGCACTAGAATATCATTTTTCTGATTTTTCGAGAGGTATTTAAACTTAAAATATTGATTTCATTATGGAAAGAAACATTATATTACGTTACACTTATTTTTATAAAGAAATTTAAGGAATGGTTAAAATTCTATGCATCTACAAGATTTTTTATAATTTCTAATGGTTTGTTTCAGTTTAGCCATAATTCAGGTGCGTAGTTTAGAAGGTAATATTTTTAGATAATTGATTGAAATGTTTTTTAGTTACTATATTATACTTTGAGAGAAAATGTGTTATTTTTTTAAAATGCGAAAGCATTTTACCCCTATGCTAGGATTGCACATCAACTGTTTTACATAGCATAATATATGAAAATGAAGAAAGAAAATTATTTTAAATTGTTTATTTTGCTCATTCTGATACTTAGTTACATATTAGTTATCTAATAAAAATACTAGTTGCTTAGTTAATTTAAATAAAAGCATAGTCGTTCTGCGTAATGAATATTCAAAGAGTAAATAAATTCGATGACTTGGAACACTTGCGGATTGAGAAACCTCAATTAACAAGAGTCTAGCATTTTTAAAAAACGCTCCTCTAAGTGAACTAAGTGGTTTCTATAAAAAAATATAAAAAATGATTTACAAAATTTCAATTTTTAGATTTTTATATATATTTGATAACGTTATATTTCATTCAAATTCAAAACTAATTTACTTTACAGACTAACATCTTGGTAAGTAAAACCTTCATTTGCTTTGAAAGTTTTGTTAAATGAATCTAATTTCCAACAGTTATACTTAAGTGTTCGGTTCTTTAGGTGAAATATATAGAAGTTAAGATTTTATCTAAAACAAAACAAAATATGTTTTTTAACTTTATACGTATTTTCATTGTTTATCTTGCTTAACATCAAATCAGTTCATCTAATTTGTTTAAATTATTTTTAAATTATAAAAAATGATGACCACTTTATGTGAAATAGTTGAATCTAATAAATCTCCACGTGCCAGAGATACCTCGAAAGAAAATTTAGATGATGATTAAATTTTGTTTTCATTCTTCTGCTAAGTTGCAACAATGGAGTTGTACTTCTTTGACTACAATCTAATTTGGCCGATGACTGTTGTTCAAGATTTTCTTTTAGGGATGGCAAATCAGTTGAAACAGTTTGTTTCAATTCTATTTATTTTAACTTTATTTTGTCAATTGTGTTATATCGACGTAGACAATAAGATTAAAATTCCGGTCCACTCTATTGACTACTAACGTGGTTATCAATAAAGTAGTTGAAAGAGCGTTTATTCAGGTCATTGACATGGAATGTATGGATATTTGCTAAATCTCAATGACCAAAGATTTAGTTAAGATAGAATAATTTGCTTTATAGGAGGTGCTGGGTAAATAGTCTGAGTGTATCTCCGTAATTTATGTACCATTCATTAAACTCAATTAAATGCTTAGCATTATCTACAAACTCATCCGGCAACTGAATTGAGATTACAGTAAACAAGTGTGCAGAAATAGAGAGCAGATTCTCTCGTGAAACTTCATGGAAGCTAAAAAAATGAATATAAGAATATGATTTCACTGACTTTCATTTAATAAATGCGTTTGAAAACCGCTACATTTCAGAGATTAAATCATTTGCTAGTATTTGATTGCTTGTTCCCCTGGGTACATCAATATTTCCGTTAAGAAAACATGGTCATAGTAACTCTTGAGAAAGAAACATTTATGACTATAGGATCATATTTAAATAATTTATAAAACACAAGGACCTGTATTGAAAACATGGTGAGACATGTATAAATCTAAAATTATGTGAGGCCATCAATAAGGATATGGTACTATAATGATGCATTTCGTTTTGAGATTTTGACAGCCAGTTCCGTGTTCCTCACTAGATGAGTGTGTTGTGAAAAATATATGTTAAAAAAGAAGATTTGGTGTTATTAGACCTAAACATTGTAATGTTTGTGTAAGTCGAGCTGGAGAATTTCTGTATAGGGTAAATGCACGCTTCGCAGAAATATCCAAAAAGCAATTTTTCTAGACACATATTTTTCTTTCTGATGCAGTCTTCCGATAATTAATTTTTTATCAAATCATAATACATGCAAAATTTATTTTCCTTAGTTGTTTAGAATCAAATGGTATAATCTTTTGAAGTATCTCTCTTATGTTATCTCCTCTTTTATTTTTGATTTATTTATGCTTGTTGGATTATTAATGACAATACATTACATTTTGCTTCAGTTTTAGAAACAGAAAGCTCTCAATATTTCATCCAGAAGCTCAAAATACTACGTGTAAAATATTGGTTCAGAGTGAAAAATCATATTGCACTTAAAATAAAAGAAAGAGAAATCATACAACACTTCAACGAATGACCATTTACGACAAAAATTTTTATACTTTCAACTACTATAAATTACAAGGCTCTCATCTTGAGACATGCGATTGTAAATACGTCGTTCACAACAATTTAATAAGCCCAACCACTTTAATCACAGGTACTATATTACGCAAAAATTTAGTTTTTATTTTATTAAATTTAAATATTATATTGGTAGGATTATAATGCAAATTGTAAAATATTTCTTTAATGTCATAATCATACTATGTGTTCTTATATTTCTGCCAAAATATAATTTATTTTTTATCACATCATAATATATTCAAAATTTATTTTCCTTACTTGTTTAGGTCGTTCCTTTTTTCCTTAGTATTATATGATGATTTTTGTTTGTATTTATTGTAAAAATGTTTGTGAAATATATGTTAATGTTATACTTATTTTAATGAATAAAACTAGCTTAATCTGAAACATCCATCTTGTGTTTTGCAGAATATAAATTCACCTGAAAACCGAAGACTTCTAATAAATTAAATTATCGCTAAAAAGTCATATAAATCACTGTGTTTTATACTGAAACTTCTAAATGTTTTTTATTGATACTTACATATCAAATTTCAAATTCATATTCATTTAGTCATTTAAAAGTGTTAGATGTAAATCGGTTTTTCAAATGTATTTTTCATATGACATTTGTAATGTTAGAATTTCCAAAAATTCTTGATTTCTATTATTACATGAAGAATGGCAACGTATATTTTGTCTATACTTTATTCATAAGTATTACTGTTTTACCTTATTGAGATGATTTTTTAAAATAAATTTTCATTTTACTTTCATACTAGTATTCCCTTTAAGTGTTATTATTTTTTCTGTATATGTTTCAATCTGGAAATTTCTATGCATGTATAAATTTATTGTTAATTTTTAATGGCTTATTTCAATTTAGGCATATCTTAACATCACTTGTATAACAAGTAATATTTTCAGATAATTTAATGATAGATCTATCCTTATTCACTCGATTATATTTTGACAGGAAAAATGCGTCGTTTTTAAGAAATATGTAAGAACATATTATTGATCCTCAGATCTCATCAATTGTTACTCATACTATCATACCTAAATATTAAAAGATAATATTATCTTAAGTTTTATTATTTTTCTTATAATACTGACAATTAGTTATATATTATTTGTTCAAGAAAATAACATACACTCTACAAAAATTAACATTCAAATAATTAAAAACATTTTTTACTTGGAAAGCTTGCGAATCACTAAATCTCTATTAGCAATAATCTAATACTTCTAAAACCTTTTGTTGTTGAACTGAAATGATTAAAAATAAAAAATTAAAACATTTACTGGAAGAGTATTATATTCAGAATGTAATAGATAATTAATAACATTATAGCGTATTTCATTTTAATTCAAGTCTAATTTCTTTATAGGATGACTGCTTGAAATTCGTACAGTTGTTGTTAGGTTATTGAATCTTTAATTAGAATGCATACGCGATTTCGTAATGTATCGAATGCAAACAAAAGATTTTATACATAAAACAGAAAGTAAAATTGACACTCATTTTCTTTCATTTTCTTGTTTAAAATCAAATAGCTTCAGTTCAACTCCTTTGTTTAAATTTCTTTGAGATCAGTAAAAATGATTGTCGCATAAGTGAAATTGTCAAAAGAAACAAGCCTCCATGTGCGTCAAATATCTTAAAATATAGATGATGACTAGAGTGTTATGCTTATCTTCATACTTAAGCTTATCTTCAACAATGGAGTTGTAATTCTATGACGAAAATCTGATTAATGGTCGTTGATTTCACATTGATTTAGATTATAGATTCTCTATTAAAACTTCATGGAAACTATAGGAAGAATTAGACGAAGAATTTCATTTCGCATTTTGTCTCTTAATAAGTATTTTAAGGACTCAATACATTAACCCGATTAAATAGGTTGTTTCTATATGATTCTTTATTTACCTGGTCTTTGAATGCGTAGGTATTTTTTGGTAAAAGGGAAACCTCAAATTGAAGTGTTTAATGAGTGTTACTTACAAAGGAAATTCTGAAAGGGAAATCATACTTAATACATAAAAAAGATTATATTCATTTGGCAGTAATGTCTTTGAGAAGCTGTGTTCCCGGATATAAAGTAGACCTTTAGTTAAACTTAAATAATAAGAAATGCTAAATGAATAATGAAGTGAACAAACGAACGCCTTATTGTGCAGAGTCAATTTATGCATAAAGCAATTGAGAAAGTAAAAAGACTGACTTTGTAAGCCTAACGATATTAGCCTTTTTTTATAAATCTTTTACACGAAATGTGTGGATCCAATGAGACACAATAAATAAGGTATTTATGTGTTTAGATCAAAGGAATGGGTATAAATTTTAAAAGTACCTGTGCCAATAGTATATAAAAAACTTCATCGTCAATGAGATAAGTCGATGGAAAATGTTTTAGGAAGACATTATTTAGTTGATAATTCATAAACCATTATACAGAGACTTTAGACCTCTTGATGTATAGAAATTTCTATTATCATTCTTTTAGCTTCAACAGAAAGTGATAAACTGATGTTTGTCTACTGGAATAAATAGGAATTTTTTTTCTTCTTTCTGTCATATACAAATAAACCACTAGGACGGAAGCTCACAGATTTTTTTTTGGAAGCATGATTTATTACATTTTATGATCAATCACAAAAAATTCCCATGATAAAACACAAAAGTGTTTACCTTTTTCTTTTGCGTATATGATATTCGATGATTCTTTGAATGTTCACAAAAAGAGATCTTACTCATCTCATTTCGGCTAATTGTTAATAAAGGTCAGTTATTTGACTGAAAAGAAACATTGTGCTTTAAATGGTATGAGATGGTTATTTTGCATATGTGTGGTTGAATATATAAATCAAACAATTGTGCGTTGAACATGACAACTCCAACCTATTCTTCAGTTACTATGGTTATTTTCTCTTAGGAATGTGAAGTTAATAACAGGATAATTTGGATACGTTCTTTGAGGCCATAAGCTATCTTATGATCTCGATTTCAATACCATACACGTTTTAATAATGAGAAAAAGGCTGAATTTTTGTATTCAACATGCATTTTTCTCAAGGTGGCTACCACAGAATATTCCACGTGATCACATTAGCGATACACGAATATGATTCAATAATGAGAAATCAGACCTGTTCAATAATGAGAAATTGAGGCAGAAATTTTGTATTCAGCATTTTTGTCAATGAAGGTGGATGCCAAAGAATTTTCCTGGTTATTCCTCTTGCTATACATGAATATGGGCCACTATTTATGAAAAATAAATCTACATGCAAGTTTGGCCATTAAAGTATCCATTAGGCATAGTTAAATTACCAAATTAAGAGGAAAAGTGTCTCTTATTTAGACACTAGAAAGATACTTTATTTTATTTTGCATATGAGAAGATAGTTTATCACTAGATATGAAATTAATTTTTGATCCATTTTTTTCTCTAACTCGAATATCATTGATGTGTACTTTCCCCTCCTCTTAATTTCACAGCAATTTGAGGAGCAAATTTACGTATTTTGGTGCCTAAACAACTGAGAGCAAATCACTTATCACACTGAACTATTTATAAGCACCTATTTGTGATTTCTGGAAAATGGAAATCGCAAGGTAACACGTAGGATAACATAATATTAAATTAGCTATAAATACTAATTAGAATATAGAGAGTAAATGCAATGAAGATCTACTCAAAGTGCAATAACTGTGAATAACGAACGATTAAAGAACAATGTGAACTCTGATTGATGTTGAAACCTCAAAATAATTTCATCACCATCCACTTAATAAAAAAGTATAAGCAAATGATTAAATTATCTTAGTATAAGGAAAAGGCATACATCAGTATACCTATAACTTCTCTGTCACACGAGATAATGTAGTAATTTGTTTATCGTTTTTCGAAGTCGCTAATGTGTTGCCCCGTGTGCATCACAGGGGGTAGGCCACCATCGTACCCTCACACATGCCATAGGGACCCGTATATAGGGTAGGCACCATTCATACCTCATTCACACACAATGAAAGGGTAAAGGTAGGATAGAGAAAGAAAGTACATCCATGCCTGAACCGGGATTCGAACCCAGGACCATAGTCAGGCATGCTGACCACTAGACAAGTTGGCCGACAGTTTTGTTTAATATTATCAAAAGCATTAAGCAGCGTATGCCATTTTGATGTGATTGTGTATCTACATTTTGAAAGCTATATCAAATACTCTGAAATTTACTTCGGAAAGCATTTATTTTGAACTTCATAATGAAAAAGCAAAGCACATCAATGCGCCAGGTCGGATGCAATATTTCATCTCCACTTTGAAAACAAAGTGAGTTCCTCTGCAGATGGATCTCACTTAATTACCCTCTTCTCCACTTTCCACCGTAGTACCACAATCTCAAATAGTTTTATTTAATATGTTTAATTTTAAAATTTTATTGGTGAAATTATAATGCAGAATCTGGAATATTTTATTAATGCTTTAATTCCATTATCATACATTCATGTATAATTTTTCTATTAAAATTTATAATTACTTTTTTTATCATGTCATATCATAATTTATATTTATATGTCATATCATAATCATGTCATAATTTATAATTACTTTATTTACCATGCTTATCATGTATTCCAAATTTACTTTTTAAAAATCTATAAATTGATAACGTTCCTAATATATTAAGACATTATTGATATTCAAGATTTATATGAAGATGTTATTGTATTTGTATTAAAAAATCTTTGCCAAATATTTGCTTTGTTGAGGTTACGTGTACAATGCAAGAAAAGTATTTATTTACATTTTCAACTGTTTTTAAACTTTCAAAAATATAATGACTTATTTTTCCGAAGTATGTTTTTTGTTTACAGTGACGGAAAAAAATATTGATTTGTTATTTACCTTCTAAAAAAATTTTTTTTTAAAAACAAAAAGAATATTTTAGTTTTGCGAATAGATTAAAAAACACGATATTTTTAGGAGGTAGCAATAATTTTATCTTGATTTGCTAATGTCTTTTTAATCTTAAACATTTTTAATGTTCAAGAGCTACACATGTAAGTAAGAATATGTGCTTGTTATTTTCACATGCAACTATATCTAATGAAGGTATATGCAACTATATTTAATGAAGATACATGCAACTTTATCTAATGAAGATTCATGCAACTATATCTAATGAGAGACAGTAAAGAGAAAAATTTGTTCCACTTCGTGTGAAATTAATATTTAAATTTTTTACAAATCGCAATAAAACAATAGGTAGGCAAGACTGATGAAAACCATTTGAACAAAAATAATAAATTTAAATTATTTTAACAACAGAATTAAGAATTTTAAAATTGTTGTATATTATCAGCAAACTTACCAAGCAGTTTTAAATGAAATATTTTAACGATAACTTGAAACCAAGCAGCAAAAATGAAATTATTCTAATATACAATCATGAAATCAAGCGTTGCTTTAATCAAATTAAAAAAGATATTTAAATTTTTTAATTCGATTAATGCAATTAAAATAGATAATTAATATTTTAAAAACTTGTTAGCGTATTCAGTGAGCAAATATTTTTGCCTAAAAAAATTACTGACATAGTTAATTATAGTATGTTATTTGTTTTCATTTATTAATAATAAATCATGATGAATATATGTCTTGAGGAAAATAATGAATGGCTATAGGATTATATGAAAATACTACAAACAAGTCGTTTCTAAAGACATGGTGGGATTTATACCAAACCACAACATGATGCGTAATCATACTATTAAGTGTATATACTTCTTCAGGATCATATGATTGTGTTGATTGTAAAAATTCATTTTATTTACAACGAAATGATGATAATTATCTCTATTTTAATCTTCAGAGTCGTGTTGCCATCTAATAATATTGTTTTACATTATATATATTTGATAAACAGACAAATTTCTCTGCATGTAGAAATTTGTGTTTTAATGGTTTGTAAAAATTTAAGAATTTTTCAACCTCAGTAATTTTAAAGGTATTGTAATGAAGAAAAGGCGTCATTTTTTGTGAAATTTACGAGATCGTTTTACTTATCATCAGAGGGTATTAAGTGTTACATATAGCACAATATAAAAAAGGAAAATTATTTTGATCAAATTTTATTAGATTTGTTATTACTTATATTTTTAAAGTAAATAAAATAACAATTCTTCAATCAATTAATCATAATTAATATTTTAATAATAAATAAAATTAATTTATTAGGAACCATTGAAAATTAAGAAATTTCCACTTAAGATCATCTAAAAATACGAAAAACTCCTTGTTGGTAAATTCAATTGATTAAACATTGAAAAGAAATGAAAAGCTTTATATTTAGACTGAAGTAGTTATTTAATAATATTAGGATTTTCATTTTTTAGAATTCAAGACTAGTTTAGTTTCAGATTAACTATTTGAAAGAAAAAATCTTGCACTTACTTTCATAGTTAATTTCTTACGGATGTCTTAAAATAGCAAATTGATGTTCGGATCTATAATTGGAATACATACAAGTTAATAATCCCTATTAAAAGGAGAAAAAAAAGACATTAACGCGCTTCTGTCCATTATAGTTGCAAGGGTGAAAACCAGCACCATCCAATGAGTCCTTGCATATGTTATCATCGGGGGAAATGAACAGGCAGACGCCCTCGCCAAGGAAGCTATGAATATTAATTCTCCTCCCACGACTACCACTTACTTCGATGCAAACGTCGTTGCAAGGCATCAACTCTGCGGGGGACTACGGAAAAAATGGTGTATACTGGAGCTTAATCTTGACCATGGTATTACCTCTACCATCAGCAGAATGCGGACTGAGAACATGAGGGGTATAAAAATCATGCCCGACGGATCTAGTACCTACGCAAAATGCGGGCACCGCACAGGAGCTCCACTGGATCCGAGGCATTTCTGTTGCGTCGACCCTCGTCAGCATCGACCTCAACTGCTGCCCTGACACCCTTTATACAGAAAAAGCTGAAGATGTGGCCAGAGCAGTACTCCAATGTCTTTGGTCCCATATTTTTTACCTTTTCTTTATTTTCATTTTGCACTTGTCACACGACAACAAGTATAATTCATCTAATTCTAACAAACCACTTATATATAATTTAATAAAAAAGAAGAAAATAAAAATAATTAATATCTAATATTCTTTGTCTTCATCTGATTTAAAATCAATTAATTTAAATTCAACACTTTTGCTTAAATTATTTTGAAAGCAGTGAAAATGATTGCCGCAGATGTGAAATCTTCGAAGCAAAAAGTCCTCCCAGTGCCACCGATACCTTGACGGAAAATGTAAATAATATCTCCATGCTTCTGATAAGCTGAAATTGTGGAGTTTCACTTCTTTGACAAGAATATGGACGAAGACTGGTGTTCAAGATCATCTCTTAGGGGTGGTGTGTGTGTGTGTATCAGACGAAACAACTTGTTTGCGTTACATAATGTGTGTATGTTAGTTTTAGCCAGTCAGTTGTGGCACATATTATCATAAATATTAAGATGGAAAACTATCTTCACATTAACACCGAATAAGGTGGTTAATCATTAAGTGGTTGAAGAAAGCGTGACTTCATGTAATGGTTAAGAAAGATATGAGCATTAAAGCTATGACTAAATCTCGACACACAAAAAGTTTTAGCTTTATTAACTGGCTTCTTGAGTTAAGAGTTTCCATATAACTTCATAATTTGTTCTCATTGTCATGAATTTTGGTCATTAAGTTTTTCATTAAGCATTGTCAAATTGTCAAGCTCTTCGGAAAATTGTCACTTAATATGACACTAGAAAGTTACATTAATTTCTTGTGCAGATGTCTTTATCAATAAGTTTTGGTGATTCCTTTTTTTTTTTGATGTTCTCTTTTCTAAAATACGAATGTCAGCCAACCAAAAACGATATGTATTTGTCCTTGCTTGGTGGTATCATGACCATATCAGAAGCCAATTTACATATTTCGGTTCCCGTTTTTAATATAACTAAAGAATGTTTCATATTGTGATGCAACAGAAATAGTGAATCCTTTATCAAATCTAGCTATTTATAAGCGAAAATTTGAATTAGAGGGAAATTACAATACAACATATACGATGTAACTGTATAACATATACCATACCATTATCATTCAATATCATATATAATATAAATTAGAGCAAATACGACAAACAGATAATGACATTTAAAGAGAAAATTACGAAAATTTGAACAACTTTCAAAGCTTAGAAAGTGATGCGCTACGTGGAAAATCTGGTTCTTATTGCTTTTGTGAGTATATGGATAATTTACTATGTCATAAACAATAACTTCTGTTTCTTACAATTGCTGCAATGGGAGATTATTTAATCGTATATATAAATACAAAAAACGTAGTATAAAATTTGCAGGAAGCCTTATTAAATAATAAATAGAAACCAATAAAGACTAAAAATATAAGCTCACATCTGTGTTAAGGAAATCTAAAATCAAAAATCATTAGTTCCATTTAAATGTGTCCTAAGACAACTGGAGTTCATGTCGAAGAAATGACACTAATGTTGCGTAGTGTATCGATGCATTCATATGGTGTCTTACTGTCAGTCCTGAAATGTCATCCTTAATATATAATTTAGAACTCATTAGAAACAAACTCATGTTGCGTTAATTCTGTGTTTTTATGTATTATTTTGCTGTAGAAAAAAATAATCTTCGATATCTTCATTTTGAAGTGTTATATGCTGTTGCTTATGGCACTTGGACAAGCTAGGCTCTCTATACCTTGGCAATGCGAATTTATGTTATAGGGAGCCTTTGGCTTAAATCAGAGCACCACAAAGGTGAAAGTACGTCTTTTCTCTCTTTAAAATCCCCCGATAAACGGCACGCACCATCAGAGAATCCACTCCCTCAATTTCGACATTGATCTGAAGAGGGAGGACACCTTCTGCAGGCCATTGCACCCATGCTCAGTGACCGACTACAAGACTTTTGATTCCACAGATTTAAGGAGCACGTATATCGCATGTACTCGGTGAGTGTTTGGCGGTATTGGGAATCACCCCACGCTACCGGATGGAAGGTCGATGCCTTAACCACTTTGCTACCTTGGCCCTTCATTTAGAAGTAATTTATATAAGTGAATATTCTTATAATCAAATTACTTGTAAAGTTGTGCCTTTCTAAATAACTTTTTTACAATTTTCATTTTGAAATTAAATTTATAATTACTTTTTATAGTATTATTTAAATAGTTTGAGCCTTTATTAAAACTTTTAATTAATTTTTTTCATAATAAATCTAACGAAACAAGTTAGCAAAATTTTATATTTATGTAATGTAAATCTAACGCGCACACCCAGCACCCAGACACGTTATATTAGCTTAATATTTCAAGGTTTGTTAAGTTTATTCAGTCAGCAAATATTCCTTCTTAAAAAAATGTTGACCAAATCAACTACAGTGGATCACAAGTTTTCATTTATTAATATTAAATCACGATCAATGGATGTCTTGAAAATGAAAAATATATCGCTATTGGATCACATTCAAATACTGTATACTGTACAAATACTGTATAAGTTTCAGTATTAAAGACATGGTGAGATATGTACCACAATCCAGCATGATGTCTAATCATATAATGAAGCTTATACTGGTTCTATAATTAATCTTTTGTATAAGTGATAGCAAATTTCTTGCTCTTCTAATGCGAAGAATATGTTGAGTATCATTTCGATAGAAACACATTGATGAAGAGAATGACTATCCCTAACTTCATGCTACAATATTTGCCCAAGATAAGATCTTAGTACATTTTAATAAAAATAATAAATAAATATTAGCATTTGAAGATGTCAAAAATGTACCAGAATCATTACATAGCTTATATTTAATCGACTCTGTTCAAACGTGTATTAAACGTCGCAAAACTACTTGATGTCTAATGTTATACGAAATAGAATAGTTTAATTGAACACAAAATCCATTAGATCTCGATCATTCCCACTTACTGCTTCATTTTGCCCCACTTGCATGTCAAAATGCAAAATTTTAAATTATTTAATAAGTTAATTCTAGTGAAATAGTTAATACTATCTATAATACTCTGATGGAATATATATATAAAGCATGATTATAAAAAAAACATAAGTATAAATATAAAAAATACAAGAATAAGTACTTAAATCATATACATTCAGCGTGAAAGCAGCTTTAATAGAATTATTAAAATGTAATTAATGGTAAATTTTTTATAAAATTAAACAAATGCCAAATAAAGAATAATTTCGTATATTCAATTTATTATTCTTCATTTGGCATTTGATAGTTGGAAATATGCAAATATGTTAGGTAACTGCTAATCCCACTTTCATCTCAAGAAATATGCAAAAAGGGCAGTCCTACAACATACCAGCTTTATGATGGGTTACAGAAGTTGATTATAAATGCTGATAGAAGGTGTTTAAATCGTACTATTTTTTTTTTCATGACATACGTGTTTCTATGACTTCCAGAAGACGAATGGATGATTCTAAGCGCTGGCGTGTTGTAGGGCGCATTGAAGCAGGACAGTCGATCTCAGATGTTGCTCTTTTCTTCGGCGTTTATCATTCTGTAATTTCACGTTTATGGAAACAATTCCAAACCACACAGACAGTTGTCCGACGGCCCATAGAGATTATCCCAAGGATTACAAACCCCGCGGAGTTTCGATATATCATGATTTTAATCAAGGATTCGCAAAGCGACCTCCACACGTCTGACATTTATGGTTACAGCGTCCCTGGGTAAGGTGATATCTGCAGCTACTGTACTCCAAAGATTACATATGAGTGGACTCTACACCCGTGTACCTCGAGTTTGTGTTTGTCTATCCGTCCAATCAAGAGGGGCACGATTAAAGTGATATCGAGAACATATCAATTGGACTGCGTCTGACAGGGACAATGTCATGTTTATTAATGAGTCAAGATTTGCTCTGGGGCCGGATGACAAGCATTTAAGGATATGGCATGAACTAGGAATACGCAATCAGCCCCAAAACATCACCGAACATCATGCATTCCGAGGCGGAATCATTATGGTGTGGGCAGGAATTTCATTAGGATAGAGCACCGACCTGCACATCTTGTGACGAGATGGATGGAGTTATGTGACGGGTATCCGGTATCAAGATGAACTCCTAGAATCCATTTTAAGATTGTACGCTGCAGCAGTTGGCCCTACTTTTGTTTTAATGTATGATAACACACGTTCCCGTAGAGTTGACATCGTCGATGACTACCTCATGAGTGAAGGGTTTGTTTGTTTGTTTGTCGCTCAACGGTCATTTTTTGCACACGAGGGCTAATTAGACCGGGACCTACGGCTTAAAGTGGATTCCGAACCACTACAAACATCCATGCCCAGGGTGGGATTTGAACCCACGAACTGTTGAACCGAAGGCAAAAGCGCTAACCATTCGGCTGCCAACTCGGCCATGAGTGAAGGATGGCGTCTAGAACGCTGAGAATAGCGTTAATCAAAGAACATACTTTTGTTTGGATTCGTGTTATTTTCTTATTTTAACATGCATATATTTATTATCCTTTTTTTTTTATCAAGAATACATTTGTGCTAACTCGAAAGACGCGACAATATTCTTAATTTTTTTTCTTATTATATAATAAATGAAAATTTTTGTCAAGTTTTGAGGATATCAAAAAGATTTTAACCAGCAAACTGGTTATTGAAATTAGGGTGCACGTCATTTCTAATAAATGTACTCACTTTTAATGTCGGAAGGGAAATACACGAATTACCACTTTTGTTTACGTAAGTTACTAACTTAAAAATTTCTACTTTAATTGTGGTTAGAATAATTCGGACAATGAAATATAAGTAAGAACAACAAGTTTACATGCATTTATAATTGCATTGCAAGATCCACTGGATCTCGCTTAATTACTCCTAATTACAGCCCACCGACCACCTGCGAAAGTTGATCAAAATTCAAATATTAATGTAATTTAATTTGAAAATTTTACTGGTGAAAAATTTGATGCATTTTGGAAAATATTTTTCCATTATATACAAACTGTCAATAATTATATAACTAGTAAAAATTTAATGGTTATATATATATATATATATATAGATATAGATATATAATCGCTTTCACCTGTGTTTATTTGTTTGTTGATATAATTTTTATTTTTATGAATAAAATACATGATTATTATTAATTTACAGCTAACTTTACGAAACTTCCATTCTATTTTTCAAAAGTAAAAGATAAATCGCTAAACTATTGTTATTAGTGATGATATTGTGCTATTAGAGTAATACTCAATTAGCTCAAACATTTAGCCTTATGTCCATTGGTCATTCATAGAGACAGCACTTTTGGGAATAAGAGATTCCGAGTCTCTTCTTTTACATTTTCTAGTTAGCGAAGATTCGTCTGTCTTTCTTATTTTAGCAAACACACCTGTGACAGGTTGCGTAGAATTCCCTAAACTTCGTCTTTTTCAACAAGTGAATAAAAACAAAATAGCAAAATTCGTAAAAGAGGTGCGAACTGAGAAATGTTTTAACTACTTCAAATCTTTTAATTATACTTCTTAGAAGTCATTTAATATATTCTCATTTATTACAAAGATACATTTATTCAAATTTGAAAGATAATAAGTAACATTCTGCTTTTGTTTCTTAAACAACAAGTATTGAAATTATCAAAAAAAGTTAAAAGCATTTCTAATAAGATATAGTTTTAATTTTAATATGAAAGAATAAAAACAGCTATTATGACACTTCGTTGAGGAAGTTTATAAACTAAAATGAAACTGAAAAAACGCTACTGTCTCACAGACTATAAAATTTAAATAAAAAAAAATTAGATACTTATATAAACTATAAAGAATAATAATAATAGTTTTATTTTAGCGCCAGATCCTTCAGACAAGGCTCCTACTCATAAAATTGTTTATCTCCTTCACCATTTCGCAAGTTTGACTGAAATTCATGGTTTAAAATGATTTATTTTGTAAGTAATACTGGTGAAAAATCTAATGTAGTTTCAATAAAATAGGAGAAGTTTTACATACTTTCCCCTAGATATTGTATATAATATCTAGGCTTTCTATGAAACGGCAAATGTTATTAAGGCAAAGTAGGAAAAAAACGTTTTGATGAAGTTATTATGTAAATGATGTCCATTTCAGAAAATTTTAAATGTTATTTTCTAAAAATAATAAAAGTGTTATTGAAAAATTTCATTCAAAATACGTAAACAAAAAAAATGAACAAAACATAATTTCTCTCAGAGTATCACATTTTGGGCATATTATAGAACTTCAAAACTAAAAACAATTTCTCTTATAATCTAATTATTTTTCTAATTTCTGTATTTAACTATCTTTTTAATGCTTATAAAATAAAATTTATTTTAATTAAAACCAACTTTTCAATAGTGAATAAAAATTTACTTCACCAATTTATTTATAAAAAAATGCCCTAATATTGCCTTCAATTAACTACACGTTTAAAAAAATAATAGAATAATCATATAATTTGACTGAAAATAGTATTTTTATCTTTAGACTCCATATTTAACAAAAAATAATTAAAGCTACCTCTTAATATAAAGAGAACAAAATCCACTTGCCTTAAAAATGATTTCAGAAAAAAATTTCTGATATCATATAGAAGCAATAAAAACTGTAGGTACGTTTTTATTTGTTTCTCGAATAAAACCTTTTTCATAACAAAAACCAAATAAAAGCAATGAATAGCAGATGAGAACTTGTTTATATTATTTAAAATTCAATAACTTCAGTTCAGTAGAAATTAGGTTAAAAAATTTTGTACATATATTATATCATTTGCATTTTACAGTTAATTTGTGGAGACAATCATTTTCTTAATCAAAACTCAACACGTAGTTACTCAGAAAAAAGAATGACAATTTATGCAGTTCTGAAACACTCTAATATGACTTTACTTTTAAACGTTCTTGAAAGGCTACGCTTGTGGGAGTAAAAGGTACAGAGTCCATTATTCGACATTTTTTAATTACCGACGCATGTTAATTCATTATTTTAGCATTCATATTAATGGCAGGTTTCGTCCTTTCAAACATTTGTATATTGCATAATTGTAAAATATTAAGGGAGGTGTGAAATTAGAAATATATTCTATTTACATTAGATCATTTGATTATACTTTCTTGAAATAGTTTAATATATTCTCATTGATTATATTGATATTATTATTTCTTAAGCTACAAGTTTTAAATTTTTTCCAATTGTGGAAAATATGAAATTAAAAGAAAACTGCAAGTGGTATGTAAGTCATTGCTAATGAATATAATTTGAAATTTAATATCGAAATGTAAAACCACCTGTTACGACTCTTCTTTAAAAAGATTATATGCTAAAATAAAGCAGCTAAAATACTGTACTGACTTCCAGGTCGCTAAATAAAAGTAAAAAATTTGCTTCTCATACAATCCCTATAACGCATGGTGACCTAATATTTCTTGCATGATAGCCAGATCCTTAAGACCAAATATGTAACTATTAATCCCATCCTCTCACGGTTGATCAAAATGCATGCTTTAAAATAATTTAATTTGTAAATTAAACTGGTAAAAATTTATTGTAGTTTGAATGAAATATAAGAAGTGTCACCAGGCATCGTATAGAATGACAAATGTTAAGGCAAACTGAGAAACTGAGAATTTATGTAATGTAACTATTCCGAGATTTTGCTTGTTGGGTTGTAAAAATAAGCAGGTAGACGTACATGTGCTTTGTGAAGCATCATTAAGTGCACATGGAGCCGTAGTTTACTTTAGGTACTGTGATAATAGTGGAAATTACCAGAATTGGATATTATATTAGGAATATATTTAAGGGTAAAATTGAAAGAATAGTCTTGTGGAGCGATTCGACTATCGCGCTTTGTGTTAAAGGTTGTACGAAGAAATAGAAACAGTTTGTAGCCAACAGAGTTGTAGAAATTGAAGAGAGATCTAGTCGTAGTGATTGGTATCATTGTCCATCTGAGATATTCGGCAGATATGTTGACCAGGGAAGTTGCGGCTGAGAATTTTGTTCTGAATGAGAAATGGTGGTTAAGTCCAGAATGGTTGAGAATGAATAATAAGAGTTGGCTTAAGCAGATTTTGAAAGCTTCTGCCACTGATGAAAGTATAGAGGTATTAGAAGAGAAAAAGAGGGAACCGGTGAAAAGTTTTGTTGTTAAATTAGATTTGGTTGATAAACTTTGGAATAAGGATTCAAGTTGTTATTTGTTTTTCAAAATTACTTCATCAAAATCAAATTATATAAGCAATTTTATGCATTATAATTGACTTCTCTTATTCAAATAATAAAATACTATTCTCTTTTATTACAAATATTTATTTATATTTAAAATATTTTATCAAAGTGATTAGTACCATGTTCTGCTTTATATTTAAAATCATTGCAGCAGTCTACCCTTCTATATAGTATTTTTTTACAATGCGATTGGATTTAAATATTAAATTAAGGCAGTTTACTACAGATTTTAGAATTAGATACTTGTTCACAACCGTGAACTGGGAGAGTAGTATTGTATTCACCCACGTTAATACATTACTGGCCATTAAAATTGCTACACCAAGAAGGCGACATGCTTCAGACGTGAAATTTATACGAAAGAAAGAAGGTGCTGTGATATGCAAATGATTAGCTTTTCAGCGCATTCAGACAAAGCAGGCGCAAGTAGCGACACCTACATTGTGTTTAAATGAGGTAATTGTTCAGCCGGTTCCTCATACACAAATTGCATTTGAACCTTGTTACCTGATGAAAAGTTGTTATGATGCCTCGTGTAAGAAAGAGAAATGCGTACCAGCACGTTTCTGACTTTGTTACAAGTCGAAATGTAGCGTACCGGGACTGCGGTTTATCTTATCGCAGTATTACTGCTCGCGTCGGTCAAGATCCATTGACTGTTAGAAAAATATGGAATCCATGGGTTCAGAATGGTAATACGGAACGCCATGCGGGATCTCAACGGCAACCTATCACTAGCAGCCGAGAAGACAGGCGTATTATCCGCATGGCCGTAATGGATCGTGCAACCACGTCACGAGCCAAGAGTCAAAAAACGGAGTCGTTTGGGAGACAACAAGTGTCTGCACGAACAGTTCGACGACGCTTGCAGCAGCATGGACTCTCAGCTCGGAGACCATGACTGCGGCTTCCCTTGAAGCTGCGTCATAGACAAGAGCGCCTTCAAGGATGTGATCAACGAAGAACCTGGGCGCACGAATGGCGAGACGTCATCTTTTCAGATGAATCCAGGTTCTGTGTACAGCATCATGATGGTCGCATCCGTGTTTGGCGGCATCGTAGTTAACGCACACTGGCAGCGTGCATTCGTAATCGTCATACTAGCCCATCACCTGGCGTGATGGCATGGGGTGCCATTGGATACACGTCTCGGTCACCTCTTGTTCGCACTGACGGTGCTTTGAACAGTGCACGTTACATTTCTGGTGTATTGCGACCCATGACTCTACCTTTTATTCAAGTCCTGCGAAACCCTACTTTTCTGCAGGATAATGCCCGACCGCATGTTGCCTGTATTGTACGGACCTTCCTTGATACGGAACATGTTCGGCTGTTGCCCTGGCCAGCACGTTCTCCAGATCTTTCACCAATAGAAAACGTCTGGTCAATGGTTGCCGAGCGACTGGCTCGTAACCAAACGCCAGTCACTACGGTTGATGAACTGTGGCATCGTGTTGAAGCTGCATGGGCATCTGTACCTGTACATGCAATCCAATCTCTTTTTGACTCAATGCCCAGGTGAATAACTGCTGTTATTACTGCCAGAGGTGGTTGTTCTGGGTATTGATTTCTCAGGATCTATCCAGCCAAATTGTTTGAAAACTTAATCACTTGTTATTTCTAGTATAATATATTTGTCCAATAAATATCATTTTGATATCTGCAATTCTTCCTGGTGTAGCAATTTTAATGGCCAGTAGTGAATAATAATTGAAAATTTTTTTCAAGTTTTCAGAATATCAAAAAGTTTTTAACCAGTAAACTGGATATTGAAATTAGTGTGTGTACATCATTGCCAATAAATATATACTCAATTTTAATATTGGAAGGGAAGTACAAGAAATAGCACTTTTCTTTACGAAAGAATCTAATCTAAAATCTTCTACATAAATTGCGGTTAGAATGATTCGTAGAACGAAAAGTTTACAAGTTTTTATAATTCCATCGCAAGATCCTCTGGATCTCGCTGGACTAGCCATATGAACAGCCTTCCAACCACCCGAGAATGTTAATCAAAATGCATCATTTAATATAATTTAATTTGAAAATTTTACTGGTGAAAAATTTGATGCATTTTGGAAAATATTTCGCTAATGTGTACTTACAAACTGTCAAAAATAATGTAACTCAAAAATTTAATAGTAATACATACATACATACACAAATATATATATATGTATATATATATATATTTAAAGTCACTTTCACCTGTATTTATTTGTTTGTTGTTATAATGTTTATTTTTATGAATAATATATGATTATTATTAATTTACAGCTAACTTTACGAAACTTCCAGTCTATTTTGCAAAAGTTAGATAAATCGCTAAAAACTGCTGTTATTACTGATGATATTGTGCTATTAGTGTAATACTGAAATTTCAAAATCATTTCACTGTCAGCCTTTTTACATATCTTCACTTTTTCACTAAGCAACTGAATGACGCGTTTATAGAAATAATGAAATTTTAGACATAATATAAATCATCAAATGAAAAAAAATTATATTCACCAAATTTAAGTATTTTTGTGCTCATTTAATGCTAATTAAATGCAATTCTTTCACTAAAACGCATTTTTAAATAGTGAATAAAATTAGTTCACCTAGTTACAAATAAAAAAGGCCCAACTGATGAATCCAATTTTTATTCTGCTAAAAGAAGGTTTTAGCGTTTATTTTTCACATGTCAGTTGAAATTACATTAATTAAATGACTCTGATTAAATGCTTCATATGAAAAAATTCCTACTTTTCCAGATATCCCTGCCTATAACAGATATTGTTAAAAAACAGAAGAGGATGCTGCTAATCTTATTTTAATGAAAGATGTACGAAAGTTTCTTCCGTATGCATTTTTCGCCTTTATTCCTTGTTTATTGTAGACTTAGATGTTTCTTTCATTTTATATATTAGTTTTCATTTATTCTACATTTAGACTATGATTTTACATCTTATTTAATAACAGATTAATAGTATTTCTTTTTAGATAGCTCAAACATTAGCCTTATGTCCATTGGTCATTTATAGTAATATTTTAAATCAAAGAATATTCTTCAATTTTGCAAATGATAGTCAAGATTTATTGCAGTTTATTGGCAATCACATTTTTATTTTTCAACAAATTTTTAAGTTCATAGAAACACCAAAATCACTATAAAAATATAAGCACACACACTTTATTTTTAGTTTATATCATTTACACTATACAATTAACTTGTAGAGACTATCGTTTCCTTAATCAAAACTTCTAATGTACTTTTTCTGAAAAAAGGCTGAAAATTTGTACAGTTCTGAAAGTCTAATGATTTTTAAACGTACTTTAGAGACAGCACTTTTGGGAATAAGAAATCTCGAGTCTTGTTTTACATTTTCTATACAGTTAGCAAAGATTTTTCTTTCTTTCTTATTTTAGCATATACATCTGAGACAGGTTGAGTAGAGTTCCCTAAACTTCGTCTTTTTCAACATGTGAATAAAAACAAAATAGAAAAATTCGTAAACGAGTCGCGAACTGAGAAATATTTTAACTACCTCAAATCATTTGATTATACTTCTTTGAAGTCATTTAATATATTTTCATTTATTATAAAGATGCATTTATTCAAATTTGAAAGATAATAAGTAACATTCTGCTTTTATTTCTTAAACAACAAGTATTGAAAATATCAAAAAAAGTTAATAGCATTTCTAATAAAATATAGTTTCACTTTTATATGAAAGTCTAAAAACAACGCGATTATGACACTTCTTTGAGGAAGTTTAGAAACTAAAATAAAACTGAAAAAACACTACTGTCTGACAGATTATGAAATTTAAATAAAAAAAACTTAGATCCTCATATAAACTGTAAAAAACGATAATATTTTTATTTAAGCACCAGATCCTTCAGACCCAGCTCCTACTCATAAAATTGTTCATCTCCTTCAGCATTTCGCAAGTTTGCATGAAATGCATGGTTTAAAATTATTTAATTTGTAAGTAATACTGGTGAAAAATCTAATGTAGTTTCAATAAAATATGAGAAGTTTTACATACTTTCCACTAGTATTGTATATAATATTTAGGCTTACAATGAAACTGCAAATGTTATTAAGGCAAAGTAGGAAAAAAACGTCTTGATGAAGTTATTATGTAAATGATGTCCATTTCAGAAAATTTTAAATGTTATTCTCTAAAAATAATAAGAGTGTTATTGAAAAATTTCATTCAAAATACGTAAACAAAAAAAAATGAACAAAACATAATTTATGCCTTTCTTATTAAGGGAAAAAGTTTTATATAAAAAGTAAATAATAACCTAATTATTATGATATCGTAAACTTGAATGGCATTCTGAATTACACTTCATTATACTTTTCACGAAAAACATTTCCATATTTTAGATTTTTGTTTCAGAAATACATTTGGTGAATCTTTGGCAACTGCCACTGAACTAATCAATTGCAACTGATTGGAGAGGAATATTATGGTCAGGAATATTTTCAATTATAAGCAAACTTTTAGGGCAAAAACTGAGTTGCGATCTCGCGTTTACTTGCTCTAAAATTCCATCAGAAATTCCATATCGATAGAAATCATCCTCGGTCTCACTCATTACACCTGTCAATATATTGCACGAATCACCTCGCCCCTTGCCGGTTTCTGGAGTAAATATTCGCATGAGGAAGAAGATGAAGTGTGAATTTTTTCTCATTCATTTTCACTTTTGGCTTGTATTTTGAGATTCATTTTACAGTGTATTTCACTTTCTATAGAATTTTCAGTTTTGAAATCAATGTTCCACATAATATTCTTTCCAACACCTTTACTAGTATGGCCACAGAATGTATGAATTTTTTGTTAATCCATTTTGCATTCAAGTGTATCACTTGCTTTTTTAAACACATAAAATAGGTATCAGAAACGAAAATGGTTTCAGTATGCATGCCTTAATCATATTTGTTATGACCATTATAGTCTATATTCCTTTTGTTGTCACTTATAACACTTGGACAAATCAGGCTCGCTATGCTTTGGCTATGCGAATTTAAGTCATAATCTTTCGTTTAATCAGAGAACCACGAAGGTGAAAGTGCGACTTTGCTGTTCAACTCCTGCGATATATGGCACCAGAGCTCCCTCTCTACCAATATATTGACATTCATATGAAGGGGGGAGGAAATTTCTGCAGACCATAACATTTTTGGTAACTATTCAACGACCGACCACAGGACTTTCGATTCCACAGTCTTAACGAGCACGTGTATTGAATGTACTCGGTGAGCCTTTCTATATTCTTAAGCATGCTTTCTAAAACATACACTTTTTCTTGCACAATCTGATTAATTTCCCCTTCTCCCATTCTTTGAATGTCTTCTATTACTTTTGGTATCTGTTCTGCTATATTATGTCTTTTAAAACATCGTCAGGACGTAAAGATATTGTAATCCTTATATTAAGTTTGCAGCCCAAAACATATTCCTCTCAATTTTCATTGAACATCGTGTCATGTTATTTATTATTTACGTGTTGAGTGGGAAAATGTGACATTTTGTATGATGTTTTTCAGCTATTTCTAGCATATTTTATTTATTCTCTCAGAGTATCAAATTTTGGGCATATTATAGAACTTCAAAACTAAAAAAAAATTTCTCTTATAATCTAATTATTTTTCTAATTTCTGTATTTAACTATCTTTTTAATGCTTATAAAATACAATTTATTTGAATTAAAACGAGCAATAGTGAATAAAAACTTACTTCACCAATTTATTTATAAAAAAAATGCCCTAATATTGCCTTCAATTAAGTACACGTTTAAAAAAATAGAATAATCTTATAATTTGACTGAAAATAGTATTTTTATCTTTAGACTCCATATTTAACTAAAATTAATTAAAGCTACTTCTTAATATAAAGAGAACAAAGTCCACTTGCAATAAAAATGATTTCAGAAAGAAATTTCTAATATTATATAGAAGCAATAAAAACTAGGTACGTTTTTATTTGTTTCTCGAATAAAACCTTTTTCACAACAAAAACCAAATAAAAGCAATGAATAACAGATGAGAACTTGTTTATATTATTTAAAATTCAATAACTTCAGTTCAGTAGAAATTAGGTTAAAAAATTTTGTACATATATTATATCATTTGCATTTTACAGTTAATTTGTGGAGACAATCATTTTCTTAATCAAAACTCAACACGTACTTACTCAGAAAAAAGAATGACAACTTATGCAGTTCTGAAACACTCTAATATGACTTTACTTTTAAACGTTCTTGAAAGGCTACGCTTGTGGGAGTAAAAGGTACAGAGTCCATTATTCGACATTTTTTAATTACCGACGCATGTTAATTCATTATTTTAGCATTCATATTAATGGCAGGTTTCGTCCTTTCAAACATTTGTATATTGCACAATTGTAAAATATTAAGGGAGGTGTGTGAAATTAGAAATATATTCTAATTACATTAGATCATTTGATTATACTTTCTTGAAATAGTTTAATATATTCTCATTGATTATATTGATATTATTATTTCATAAGCTACAAGTCTTAAATTTTTTTCCAATTGTGGAAAATATGAAATTAAAAGAAAACTGCAAGTGGTATGTAAGTCATTGCTAATAAATATAATTTGAAATTTAATATCGAAATGTAAAACCACCTGTTACGAATCTTCTTTAAAAAGATTATATGCTAAAATAAAGCAACGAAAACACTGTACTGACTTCCAGGTCGCTAAATAAAAGTAAAAAATTTGCTTCTCATACAATCCCTATAACGCATGATAGCCAGATCCTTAAGACCAAATATGTAATTATTAATCCCCTCCTTTCACGCTTGATCAAAATGCATGCTTTAAAATAATTTAATTTGTATATTAAACTGGTAAAAATTTATTGCAGTTTGAATGAAATATAAGAAGTGTTCCCCAGGCATCGTATAGAATGACAAATTTTATTAAGGAAACTGAGAAACGGAGAAGTTATGTAATGTTACTACTCCGAGATTTTGCTTGTTGGGTTGTAAAAATAAGCAGGTTGACGTACATGTGCTTTGTGAATCATCATTAAGTGCACATGGATCCGTAGTTTACTTTAGGTACTGTGATAATAGTGGAAATTACCAGAATTGGATATTATATTAGGAATATATTTTAGGGTAAAATTGAAAGAATAGTCTTATGGAGCGATTCGACTATCGCGTTGTATTGTGTTAAAGGTTTTACGAAGAAATAGAAACAGTTTGTAGCCAACAGAGTTGTAGAAATTGAAGAGAGATCTAGTCGTAGTGATTGGTATCATTGTCCATCTGAGGATACTGCGGTAGATATGTTGACCAGGGAAGTTGCGGCAGAGAATTTGGTTCTGAATGAGAAATAGTGGTTAAGTCCAGAATGGTTGGGAATGAATAATAAGAGTTGGCTTAAGCAGATTTTGAAAGCTTCTGCCACTGAAGAAAGTATAGAGGTATTAGAAGAGAAAAAGAGGGAACCGGTGAAAAGTTTTGTTGTTAAATTAGATTTGGTTGATAAACTTTGGAATAAGGTTTCAAGTTGTTATTTGCTTTTCAAAATTACTTCATCAAAATCAAATTATATAAGCAATTTTATGCATTATAATTTATTTCTCTTATTCAAATAATCAAATACTATTCTCTTTTATTACAAATATTTATTTATATTTAAAACATTTTATCAAAGTGATAAGTACCATGTTCTGCTTTATATTTAAAATCATTGCAGCAGTCTACCCTTCTATATAGTATTTTTTTTACAATGTGATTGGATTTAAATATTTAATCAAGGCAGTTTACTACAGATTTTAGAATTAGATACTTGTTCACAACCGTGAACTGGGAGAGTAGTATTGTATTAACCCACGTTAATACATTACTGGCCATTAAAATTGCTACACCAAGAAGGCGACATGCTTCAGACGTGAAATTTATACGAAAGAAAGAAGGTGCTGTGATATGCAAATGATTAGCTTTTCAGCGCATTCAGACAAAGCAGGCGCAAGTAGCGACACCTACATTGTGTTTAAATGAGGTAATTGTTCAGCCGGTTCCTCATACACAAATTGCATTTGAACGTTGTTGCCTGATGAAAAGTTGTTATGATGCCTCGTGTAAGAAGGAGAAATGCGTACCAGCACGTTTCTGACTTTGTTAAAGGTCGAATTGTAGCGTACCGGGACTGCGGATTATCTTATCGCAGTATTACTGCTCGCCTCGGTCGAGAACCATTGACTGTTAGAAAAATATGAAATCGATGGGTTCAGAATGGTAATACGGAACGCCATGCGGGATCTCAACGGCAACCTATCACTAGCAGCCGAGAAGACAGGCGTATTATCCGCTTGGCCGTAATGCATCGTGCAACCACGTCACGAGCCAAGAGTCAAGAAACGGAGTCGTTTGGAAGACAACAAGTGTCTGCACGAACAGTTCGACGACGTTTGCAGCAGCATGGACTCTCAGCTCGGAGACCATGACTGCGGCTTCCCTTGACGCTGCGTCATAGACAAGAGCGCCTTCAATGGTGTGATCAACGACGAACCTGGGCGCACGAATGGCGAGACGTCATCTTTTCAGATGAATCCAGGTTCTGTGTACAGCATCATGATGGTTGCATTCGTGTTTGGCGGCATCGTAGTTAACGCACAATGGCAGCGTGCATTCGTAATCGCCATACTAGCCCATCACCTGGCGTGATGGCATGGGGTACCATTGGATACACGTCTCGGTCACCTCTTGTTCGCATTGACGGTGATTTGAACAGTGCACGTTACATTTCTGGTGTGTTACGACCCATGGCTCTACCTTTTATTTAAGTCCTGCTAAACCCTAATTTTCTGCAGGATAATGCCCGACCGCTTGTTGCCTGTATTGTACGGACTTTCCTTGATACGGAACATGTTCGGCTGTTGCCCTGGCCAGCACGTTCTGCAGATCTTTCACCAATAGAAAACGTCTGGTCAATGGTTGCCGAGCGACTGGCTCGTCACTAAACGCCAGTCACTACGGTTGATGAACTGTGGCATCGTTTTGAAGCTGCATGGGCATCTGTACCTGTACATGCAATCTAATCTCTGTTTGACTCAACGCCCAGGTGAATAACTGCTGTTATTACTGCCAGAGGTGGTTGTTCTGGGTATTGATTTCTTAGGATCTATATATATATATATATATATATATATATATATATATATATATATATATATATATATATATATATATATATATATATACATATATCCAGCCAAATTGTTTGAAAACTTAATCACTTGTTATTTCTAGTATAATATATTTGTCCAATAAATATCATTTTGATATCTGTAATTCTTCCTGGTGTAGCAATTTTAATGGCCAGTAGTGTATAATAATTGAAAATTTTTTACAAGTTTTCAGAATATCAAAAAGTTTTTAACCAGTAAACTGGATATTGAAATTAGTGTGTGTACATCATTGCCAATAAATATATATACTCAATTTTAATATTGGAAGGGAAGTACAAGAATTAGCACTTTTCTTTACGAAAGAATCTAATCTAAAATCTTCTACATGAATTGCAGTTAGAATGATTCGGAGAACGAAACGTTTACATGTTTTTATAATTCCATCGCAAGATCCTCTAGATCTCGCTTGACTAGCCATATGAACAGCCTTCCAACCACCTGAGAATGTTAATCAAAATTCATCTCTTAATATAATTTAATTTGAAAATTTTACTGGTGAAAAATTTGATGCATTTTGGAAAATATTTTGCTAATGTATACATACAAACTGTCAAAAATAATATAACTCAAAAATTCAATGGTAATACATACATACATACACAAATATATATATATATATATATATATATATATATATATATATATATATATATATATATATATATATATATATATATATATATATATAATCGCTTTCACCTGTATTTATTTATTTGTTGTTATAATTTTTATTTTTATGAATAATACATGAATATTATTAATTTACAGCTCACTTTACGAAACTTCCATTCTATTTTTCAAAAGTAAAAGATAAATCGCTAAACTATTGTTATTAGTGATGATATTGTGCTATTAGCGGAATACTGAAATTTCAAAATCTTTTCATTGTCAGCCTCTTTACATATCTTCCCTTTTTATTAAGCAACTGAATGACGTTTTTAGAAATAATGAAATTTTAGGCATAATATATATCATGAAATAAAAAAAATTTATTCACCAAATTTAAGTATTTTTGTGCTCATTTAATGCTAATTAAATGCAATTCTTTCACTAAAACGCATTTTTAAATAGTGAATAAAATTAGTTCACCTGGTTACAAATAAAAAGGGTCAACTGATGAATCCAATTTTATTCTGCTAAAAGAAGGTTTTAGCAATTTATTTTTCACATATCAGTTGAAATTACGTTAATTAAATGTCACTGATTAACCGCTTCTTGTGAAAATTTTCCTGCTTTTTCCAGATATTCCTGCCTATCACAAATGTTGTTAAAAAAACAGAAGAGGATGTTGCTAATCTTATTTTAATGAAAGATGTACGAAATTTTTTAGGTATGCATTTTCGCCTTTACTCCTTGTTTACCGTAGACTTAGATGTTTCTTTCATTTTATATATTAGTTGTCATTTATTCTACATTTAGACTATGATTTTTACAACCTATTTAATAACGGATTAACAGTATTTCTCTTTAGATAGCCCAAACATTTAGCCTTTCTGGAATAGATACTCGCACGAGGAAGATATGCAGTGTGAAATTTTTCTCATTCATTTTCACTTTTTGGCTTGTATTTTGAGATTTATTTTACAGTATATTTCACTTTCTATAGCATTTTCAGTTTTGTTACCAATATTCCACAAAACATTGCTTCCAACACCTTTACTAGTATGGCCACAGAATGTATGAATTTTTTGATAATCCATTTTGCATTCAAGTGCATCACTCGCTTCTTTTAAACTCATAAAGTATGTATCAGAAATGAAAATGGTTTCAGTATGCATGCCTTCATCAAATTGGTTATGACCATTATAGTTTATATTCCTTTTGTTGTCACTCATAACAGTTAGACAAGCCAAGTTCGCTATGCCTGGGCTATGCAAATTTAAGTCGTAGGGTGCGTCATTCTTTTAATCAGAGCACCAGGATGGTGAAAGTATGACTTTGCTTCTCAACTCCTCCGATCGATGGCACCAGAGGATCTCCTCCCTTAATAATGAAATTCATCTTAAGGGGGGGATTTTCTGCAGATCATAACCCCTAAAGTAACTGCTCAATAATCGACCACGGTAATTTCGCTCCAAAAAGCCTTATCTAAAATTATATAAAAATTATATTGGTGAGATTACTAATCTTCATCTCGGATACTACTGTTAATAATTAAGATAGGATTTGAAGATTTGATGACGCAAACCCCAGAAGATTCAAACAAAATGTTTAAAAATGTTGCATATCCCTAAAAATTTAAACAAATCTAAAATACTAGGATTTTAAATAAATAATTATGTTGATGATTGCAAAACCACATTTTTGGAAAATGAAACATATTTTTAAAATTAAAAGTTATTTAGTTTTATTTAATATTTGTAAATCATATTGTCTTCAGGTACTGGAATATAACCAGAGGGCTTGTTGTTTTCTGCTGCTGTTTCCCATCACAGATACGATGTGTAAGTATGATATTTGAAGATACTGGAGTTTCACATTCCTTAACCAAAAATTTTTATTCAAAATATGTCTATTATGTCCATCATATATGATCACAATTTTTCATTCAGTTATATAAAGTGTGTATATAATGATTAACTAAGACTTGATGATCATATAACTAAGACTATGTTGTTGCTGCAATGATTCGTTATTTTTATTTATATCCAGTTACAGGTTTTGCTGATGTGATAAATATACTATGAATTACATTTATAGTGAAATATACACATTGATTCAGAGAAGCGTCACTCATTAATTCATGAAATATTTGGGCAAAACGAGATGCAGGATATCAATACATTTGATCTTCTCAGAAATTTTCTGAACGCAAACGACACAAACAATTTTTTAAAAATTTAGAAAAATATTTTTTGCTTCACTTAAAGTCTTCATAAAGCAGTAACACATAAAATTTGATACCCTATAAATGGATATAATCCTCTAGAGAAATGAAAAACTGTTTCATCTCAATAATCGAGTACTTTAATGGATTAGCAACTTATTCTGTTTGACCAGGCTATTTGTTATAGGAAATTTTCTCAGATTTTCAAATCTAAAACAATTTTTATATTTCCCTAATATTTGAAATGATTTTCAGAATTGCACTTGAACTTTCTACAATTATGATCTTGAATATCTTCTCGAGAAGGATAAGTTAATAATAAATAATACTAACATAATTTATTGTAATTTAACTCCTTTTCTTTATTCTTTACCTCATTCCCTTGTTAGTTTTCTGTATTTAATGTTTAAATTCAACCGAATTTTGTAAAAAACGAAAATAAATGACTTAGCTAGATATTTGAGGGAAAGGAAATTTGGTTGATTATAAGCACCTTAACGAATACTACAGTGTCTACATAATAAAAGAAAATATTTCTAAAAAAAAAGTATGTTTCATTTAACAATTAATATGAATATTACTTACATGATTCTTAATTTAAGACATCAAATTACATCTTCTTTATTTAACGTAATCATGAATTTGCTACGATTTTGATAATCTAAAAAGTTTGAGACTAATTTTACCGTTAAGAAAATTAATCTTTTATTAAAAATTATATACATTATTGCTTATACTACATTATTTTTAACTTAACGATGATTTCATAATAAATGTTAGATATATGATTTATATTTCAATTGGAAGACAAATGATATGATATACGAACAATCTGCGCTCACATATTTTTGTAATGGTTTTGATTTTCTCCTTGAAAAGAAATAAAAATTAAAAATAAAAATGTTATTATCATTAAACTGTAATCATAATCGATAATCATTCGCAACAGTAAAATTTTTGTTTGATTTTAAATGTCAATAAAAATAAATAAGGCTACATTTTTTAGATATCTAATGAGAGAAACTCTTATTTAGTTATTAAAATTCTTATTCATTTATTAAACTTCTTATTCAGTTATTAAAGAGGATATAAAAATCATGGGCTAACAACATAGAATAACTTACATTACTAATATGAAACGAAGTAAGCACACACATGCAAGGCTATATTTGCAGGGAGAAAAGGCGAAAATTGCAAACGGAACAATTATTCTTACGCTTTTTATTAAACCTAAAGTCGTATCTCATGACTTAAAAAAATCCAGCTAACTTAAAAGCATTCAAAGCAAAAATATGCTAATAAAATCGAAAATTATCGAATTACGTCGATTATTTTCCCGGCGTTCTAGACGTTATATATTCAGCAATTATTGCATGGAAATTATATGACAGGTTAAAGATGGAAATATAACATTACAACTGACGAAACTTGGTTATATTTATATAATGATAATAAAAAATTCATCGATTTCTTCGATAAAAAGCGGAGTTTTTCTCCGCTTTTATTAAATCAATTTATTAAATTGATTTAGAAAATCAAGGAAACATTCCTATGGATTTAGGAGTATTATTAGAATTTCTTATTAAAAGAAATCTCAACAAAAAAAAATATCGAAATAATGATAAAATTAATTGACATGATTATCAGAAATAAATGTTAACACCTATTTCCAAAGGAGAAATTCCATCACTTTATCTGAACTATCCTGACTTCTTTAGGTTCTGTCACAATAAGCCTCTAATCCATACCTCTAAATGAACTCCGAAAAGTTTTGAAATAAGTAGAAAAAAGAAACTGCTTATCGATATATTTCCTTTAGATGCATCCTATCCAAGTGTTCTGATCTGTCACTTATGGATTATTAGGCATTTGGGCGTTATCAGACGCTGTCTATAAGCGGTATCCAAAAACATTTTCTTGGTTTTGGAAGCTAAAGTGGAACAAAATTAGATTTGCTATTTTAATGTTTTCAGAAAAAGACTTTTATGTTAAAAATTAAAATGCAGTATGATAGTTCGAAAAAAGGAATATCAGCGAGAACATATTATAGTATGAAATTCCCATAATTATTTCGGTTTATAACTTTGAAAGATAATTATAAAAATGTATGAACATTTTCAGTAGAAGTATATTGAGAATAAAATATTTCAAAAAATATTAGTTTTTTTTAAATTTATCACACTGAAAACTGAAATCTTTTAGAGCTTTAGCAACCTAACAAATTTAGACAATATTTGAATATGCAAAATGAAATCATATGTGGTATTAAAATACAGAGTCATGTCATAAAATTCTTAACAATATGTTTTTGCGTTATTTAAACTATTAACATGTGTATATATGATATTCATTGTCTTTAACACCAGTGATAGTAGAAATTCTCATAGAATTTACTTTTTAAAATAATTTTTTAAATGTTTTATCTTTATATTTTGAAATATATTCAGTAACTTCAATTTTTGTTACTTATAAATAAATAGAAAAGGCAAACATTGCATATCAATTGTTGTCACATAAAAGATTTTTCTATTAATTTCTTTTTTAACTTGAAGTCAATAGAGATTCATCTCTCAGTTGGGCATTTTTTATTATTTAAAAAAGGTGATTTATATATTTTTAACGGATAAGGTGAATGGAATTTTTTTGAAAGTTGAAAATTTTGTTGTAGTTAAAATAAAAAGTTTTTACTTTTTTAGCATATAAAATATAACTATATCAATGAGTAAAAAAATATATAAATTTTAAGAAAACAATGTTCTTTTTTCATCATGATGTTCCATATTATGTATTAAATTTGACATACATAAATTTCTTAGGAAGTATTACGTTTTTCCACAATATGTAATAACTTATAATAATTTATTTCATGTTGTACATCTGTTAAGGTAAATAGTATTGGTGTGAAATCATATTGAGGTTTCTGTATTATTCATTGCAATACATCATCACTTAGAAATTTTATTTTTGCAGGTTTATAAATCTTCATTAGATTTATTTATATTTGAAAAAATGGATTGAGATTTTTTAAAATTAGTTGCATATATAAAAATACACATACCTTATTTAGGTGTAACTTGCATGAAATTTTACAGTAAATGTTAGAAAACTGATTTTATGATATTGACGAATAAAATGAAGATAACATTAGAATACATCATGATATATTATCAAAATGAATCAGTTATTTGACATATATGTCTGATTATAAACGCATATAAAATTTAAAGGTTATATTAAATTTTTCACCAGTATAACTTCAAATTAAAGAGCTTTGAATGATGTATTTTCATTAAAACAATGAGGTGGCGGAGGTGGGTAATTTAAAATAGTTAAGCAGGGTCGTCCAGTTAAGCAGGGTTAGTTTATTGTTTCCGAAATAATGCCCGATGATCAGAACATGGAATATATCTGCAGTTTTAACCATTTCACGGGCTAATAGGTTATTTATTGATTTTTATCTTTTTTGCAGCTTTTATTACCTTACATTTTTCCATCAGAAATTGTTATAACACTTGTTTTAACCTTCATTATTAAAACTAATATTGTATTTATCAACAATGATTTATTTTTCATTTACCTTTCTCAATTTAATGCTTTTATTTTTTCTTACTCTTAACATTTGAAGAAAAGGGTTCAATACATGTGTTTAAGAAAAAATGTAGAAATTGTCATCGTTCAATTTTGAATAAATATATATTAATGATAAATATGAGAATATATTAAATGATTACAAAAAAGAATATTTAAGTTCAAATATTTCTTCTTATATGACTTTTAGTATTGTATCTTGTTCACGAGTTAAAAATGATGAAATTTACCTGTCACATAAGTTTGTACAAAAATAAGTAAATAACATACCTCTTCGGTAATTAGAAAGTGTCGAAGAAGGAACTGTCGACATTTCATTGCTGAAAGCGATGTCTTCCAAGAACATTTTAAATATAGAATGATTAGTGTTTCCAAATTGACTGTACTAACTATCAGACATTTTTCATATTATGTACGCAAAGTGTTTTATAAAGCAAACGGTTGGCTCCATAGATTTTTTCAGAAGTGCAACTGATGTAACGTGTGCGTGAAGATTGCTCTCACAATATTGTGAATATTTGGATTTTTCTAGTAGTTAAATATTAATTTTTTTCAAAAACAATGTGATTGGCATTAAATTGTGATAAATTTCATTAATCCGTTTAAAAGTATTATTTCCACGAAAATATCACTGGAAAATAAAAAATGGATAAAAAGATAAATTTTTGCTAAATAGATTAAGAAATGTTCTTATTCAGTTAATAATGGTTTAAATCTTTTAAAGTGAAATAAATGTCATAACTAATATGAAAGTCATAAATAATCAAAATTTATATTTACATTTAATAAAGCATCAAAATTAAATTTGGCAAATGATAGTCACGCTCTATTACAATTTAATGACTGTAACATTTTTATTTATTAATTACAATTTTGCTTCAAAGAGAAAATCAAGTTCATACCACAAATGCGTGGGAGTATACTTTTTACATACATTACATCATTGCACTTAATCAAAATTAATCATGTACCGTCGGTGGAAAAAGTCTACTACTTTTTGTTACAAGTTTCAAAAACGTTTATGTATAGTTCAATTTCCTGACGTGTAAAATTTTAGTATTTTGTTGAAAGTTCCTTTAGTATTTTATCACATTATCTGTGTTCAATATAGAAATGGGCTTCAGGAAGTTTGTGAAATAAGTATGTGTGAAATAAGTTCAAGAAGTATGTGGAATAACTCAGAGTCCATGACGTAATACTATGCTGTGTAGTACTGATACTTTTTAGCAGCATATATGATTTTAATTCTGTTCTTAACACTTATCACATCGTAGCAAACATCATTCAGCAAAACTAATAGTTCATCGGCTCCTTCTTAATAGTCATTTTTGATTTTTGTACATTATTTATTATCTTATGGAAAGTGGTTTCGCTTAAGGAGACAATATTTTCTTTCAGCGTTAACTCTGATTTTCCAAGTTCATTGTTGAATGCTTATTTCACATCAATAGACTATGACTCTTTCCCTAATACTATAGTTGCTCCAGCATTTTCTGCAGTGCAGTAAGAAACTAAATTTTCTTGAACGAATTTAAATAAAACTGCGCATTTGATACTGTGGTATAAATCGTAAATTACAACTGACAAATTCTGAGCTCGAGGAGCGCGTTATAATTCATTTATTTCGTTGCGTGATATTTGAAACGAATCAAATACTATTTTATATAGTTTTCTCATATGGCATTCCATAGAATTCACAGTAAACGTCTGAAATCTAAATCGTTTCATACATTGCTCTTAAGTTTTAGGGATCATATACATTGCCGAGGCATTCTATAGAATGTCGGAGTACTAACTTTGCCGGTAATATATATATATTACCGGCAAAGTGAGAATAATTATATGTTAAAGTTATAATTATTATTAATTACATGTTATCAGTATCATGTAATTAGTCCTTCCTGCATTTATTGCGAAAATTGCATATTAATTCTACCTAAAATAATAACAGTTGGAAATTTTTATGCTAGAAAAAATTTATGGATTTTTTAATACCTTGTTTCAATTTAAGTTTCATAAAACCTCCTAAATTTTCTAAGATATTATACACAAGCTGTATAATGAACATCGTTTATTATTATATGATATTACATGTTGAGAGGAAAGATGTTAAACATCTTTCCAATTATTTAAAAATATTTTCTAATGTCTGAAAATATTTTCTAGCCATTTCTACACAATTTTATTTAATACATATTATATTCTATTAAATTAAAAAAGGAAAATTGAAACTTAAATCTCTTATTATTTTTCTTATTCTTGGATTTAGTTATAATTTTAATGCTCTTATAAAATGCATTTTTTTAAATTAAAAACGACTATTCTATAGTAAAAAAATTTATTTCATCTATTTATTTATAAAAATTCCCTAAATATGTAATCCAAATAACTACATGCTTAAAAAATTGAAGAATCTTTTTATTATGACTAAAGATAGTATATGTAATCATCTTTCAAATTCATTTTTAACTATAATTAGTTAAAGTTATTGATTAAATTCTTCTTCATAAAAAAAGCCACCAAATTCCACCTCTATTAAAAAGGTTTCTGAAAGAAATTTCTTATATAATATAATACACTGGTGCTAGAAACTATAAATACTACGTATAAATGTTACTTGTTTATTGAATGCAAGCAAACAGTTTTCAATTACTAAAAAACAATTAAAAGCAATTAAGGAATAATACCTAGTTTTATAATATTTAAAATACAATAAGTTTAATTCAGTAGAATTTAGGTTAAAATATTTGAAACCTTGTTCATATGTTTGTCTCTGCTTTTGCAAATTCAACGTAGCAATCAAATATCCTAATAATTTTGTGATTTTGAAGAAAAATATACATTATATAACTTAAGAATAGAACATGCGTCACATAATTTATAACATTCCACAACAATTTATTTTATGATTTCTTAAGTGAATTTAATTTTGCAGATTATTTATTGATCCAAAACTTACGTTCTGGCTGATACAGGTTCTAGTAATTGTGACTTGAAATTGGTGCTTTGAGCATTACCTCGCAAAAACATTTAACCAATTAATAAATTATTCCCTTGAATTTCTTCATCTTCATATTTCCTATAGCAGTGTCGATCTAATATTAACTAATAACGTTTGATACACACAATTTAAAGTAAAATAATTCGCTAATTATACTATATATCTATTGTTGTAACTTGAAACACGTAATCCATAAAGAAATTCGACAAACATTCCAAAAATATCATGTGTTTGATAGGATTAGTCAAGAAGCTAAATGTTATGCATCTTTATACTTATTTATTGTTCAGTCACAAAAAATATATTGTCGATTCATTTGCAACTCCATAGTCAGAGTACATTAAAGTAGATTTTATTTAACGCCCTCTACTATCTTTCCGTATTTTACTCAAAGGACATAATTTTTTAAGAAATTAACGAGTTAAAAAAATTATTTCACCTGTGCTTTTTGGATCACTAGAAAGTTCTCAAGAAATATTTAAAACCTGTTTCTAGTACATTGATAATCGTGCTTCGTATAAAAGAATTGGGGGAAATTAAATGATTCGGGAATCTTTGTTTTCAATGAATTTTGCTGCATGATTTTGTTTTTACCATGATATGCAATTTTATCTTCATCAATCGTCCATTGGCTAACATTGGTAGTATTGCAAATGATTTGAAAGGATTTCTCTTTTCATTGTGATAATTTCAAAGCAAAACTAATCTGTTTCCAAAATTTTTATGCTCGCTACAATAAAAGAATATGTACAGACATTTTTGCAAACAGTTTGCAAAAATGTTTATTTACACTGATAAATATAGGAAGTTTATTTTCTAATGTAGTTCACACCTATAGAACTTTCTTTGAACAACAGCATTAAGTGTAGATTAATAAGATAAAAGTCCTTTTCCTAAAACATCAAAATGCTATGGCTTTTCCTTTTTACCTTTCAATCTTCCAGAGTCCATCCAATACTTTTGGCTTCTACTTATAAAGCGTTTGTGTTAAGAGTTCAAATGCTTAGAGTAATCCATAAATGACACTTCAGTATAATTATATGGGATAAATTTAAAGGAAATAACTACATTTACAGTTGATTTTTAAGTCAATGAGCAGTCGATTTAGAGGTTACAAGCCTTATCATGACAGAACTTATAGCAGTGAAGACAATTTAGATAAAGGAATGGAATTTCTACCTCAGGAATATATCTTTAAATTAACTCCTAATAGTAACACTAATTATTTTTTACTATTTTCTACATTTCTTATTTTAAACTTTTAGCAAGAAAGTCTAATAATAATCTTAAAGAACTCTAAGAGAAATTTTCTCTGTTTTCTCTAAAGCGATTTATTAATTCTTTTTGTCTGCTTTTTCTATAATAATTAATCATTTTCTTTTTCAGTCATAAATAAATATAGTCAGAAGTAATATTTTAAGTACAAATTTCTAATTTTGACCTCCCAAGTAATTTTTGTTCTGATATTACCAAACATTTTTCAACCAGAACACTGGGAAAATATCAGGCAATACTTGTCAGGCTATGCAAAGAAAAATATACGTGTGCTTTGAATGTCTTTAATAAGTTCTTAGATAAAGTTAATTTGGGTCTTAATATCTTCTTCACAGTTTCTACAGAGATACTTAAGATTTTTGATGGTTCTTTTCGTGTAATTGGATCTTCCTTTAACACACATTAGATGTGATTTTAAAAGATAAGAGTTATACATATCTTTGCACCTTGTGCATTTTGTGCCTTTTTTATATGTTAAATGTAAGTTTTGATGCTCCTTTCCTTTCATTTTTCTTATGTCACTTGTTCCAATTTTAGAAGATATAAAGCCATTTATTTTCTCATACTATTTATTAACTGAATAAGTATTTCATATTGGATTTAACAAAAATTTATCCTTTACACATTTATTAATTTCTAATGATATTTTAGAGCAAGGGCGGGCAAACTACGGCACGCGAGCCAACTCCGGCCCTTAGGAATGTTTTATGCGGCCCGGGGATAGAGTTTTAATTTTTGGGTCAGACGGAAATTTAAAAGTAAAATATAAATCATGTATTTTAAATTCATCATTTTATCTACATTATTTAGATATTTTCTTCCATTTTTACAAAGGACTGATGAACTTACTACTTTCTTTGTTTTTCTTCTATGAAGCATAATTCGACGGAAATAGCAAGTCAAGACAAGATAGAATCGTTAAAGTGTTAAAAGTGGGAATTATTTGTTAGTTATAGCTGTAAACTGAGGACAACAAGTGTTATCTCTTTCTGATGGAGCAGACATATGTGAAACCAATATAGGGGAATTAGACCTCACATGAAGCAGACTGCGTATTTTAGGCTCCAGCCATCCCAGAAAATCAGTGCTATGTTTGCTTCATCTTATATATGTGAAAAAGTGTTTTCAACTTTGAAGCGTAGAAAGAATCATTTCAGAAGTTGACAGACAGATAAGCATTTAGCTTCGTTCCTTAGAATCAGTACATCTCTCCTCGAGTTTCAATATAAGGAACGTTTACAAGTGAAATCACATATTCACTCATCTCTTTAACATTTTTAAATTTTAAAACTTGTATATTGTTTTTAAAATTTTAGAAAATTATCTGGGCAAACCAAATTTTTTTTTGCCCACGACCGAAAACCTTTGCCCATCCCTATTTTAGAGGAATGAATGCTTTTAATACCGATAACTTGATCACAGTTTAATACCAATCATTGTTTTCATAATTAATATTTAACAAAAAATTAAAATAACCAGAAAATTGTGTGAACAATCTCCATACATACATTACATACTCTGCACTTCCGAGAAGATTTATGGAGCCAGCCATTTGCTTTATTTATCAAAATACTTTACATAATTAATCTGAAAAAAGTCTGACAGTTTGTGAAATCATTTCTGACATTCAAAAAAATCATTATATATTTAAAAGTACTTGGAAGTTATTCACTTTCATGAATGAAATGTGAAGAGTTCATTCTTCGACACATTTTAATTACCAAACAGGCGTGTTAATTTCTTATTTTAGTATAAACTTACGTGACAGATAACGTAAAATTTTCTGATATTCATCATTTTTAACTCGTAAATGGGACAAAATATGGAAAGTCATAAGAGAAATTGTTTGAACTTATATTTTATCTTGAATACACATCGAATCCTTTCATTAATCTTTCTTGCAGTCATTTAACATATTATCATTTACTATCAAATTTCAAGTTTGAACGACGGCAAAAGGAAAATTCTGCTTTTATTTTTTTAAACATTAAATCTTTTCCACACGTTGAGAATATAAAAATAAATGAAAACTGTGAATTGCAGAAAGTAAGTCACACACACACACACATTGTTAAGTAATATAACATTTTTAATTTCGGAAAATTAAAACAAACGTTATGACATTTCTTGAAGTAAGTTTATGAAGTAAACAAAAGCTGCAAAATCTACATTCACTGACATACAGGTCTTTAAATCGGAAAAACAAAGAAAATTTTGCATGGTGTTATTATCTTCATAAATCATGACTAATTAATAATATTGTTTTACTGCAAGATCCGCAGGACCCACCTCAATTGTTCCCAATTATTCTCTATCCCCACTTCTTAGTCTTGGTTAAAATGCATGCTTTCATGTCTTTAAACTAATTATACTAGTGAAAATTTAATATAGTCTGGAATATATATATATATATATATAATGTTACTCATTAACTACTTCTTCATAAAAAGTTCCTCCTGCTTTAAAATTTAATTTATGACGGAAGTTTCTATTATCTAATGAATTTCATTTATTCTCTCAGCATGCCAAATTTAATACATAGCATACAACATCAAGATGAAGGCAGAACATTGTTTTTTTTAAGTCTAATTATTTTTCTTACTCATTTATGGAGATATATTTTCTGTACTAAGAAAATAAAATATTTTTAACCATAACGAATTTTTTTTTAACTGAATAAAAAATCCGTTCACTTATTTATAAATAAAAAAATACATAATTCATCTTTTTCATTAATAAAAAATGCCCAATTAATGAATGACATAGACTACACTTTAAAAAAGAATTTAATAGAAAGATCTTCTTACATAATGTATGTTTGTAATATCTTCTTACACAATATGTTTGTAATTATGAAAAATTAAAATTACTTAACTACTTCGTGATAAAAGACAACATATTGCATTTGTTTTGTAATGTAATTTCTATCAGAATTTCTTATATCACCGATGTTGGAGATAATAAACACCATATATACACAAATTAATAGTTTAACTAGCGCAAAATCTTTTTGTTAAGAATTTTATGACACGACTCTGTGTTTTAACACCACATGTAATTTAATTTTGATTATTCAAATATTGTTTAAATTTATTACCATTGTAAAAGATCCAAAAGATTTCTCTTTTCAATGTGATAAGTTCAAGAAAACTAAAATCATTCTTCGAAATTTTTACTCTCATTATTCTTCTGCAGAAGGTCTTCATACATTTCTAAAACAATTTTACAAAGATACATACAGAAATAATCATGGAAATTTTATAATATGTACTGTGATATTCCTTTTTTTAGTTATCATACTACATCTTGATTTGTAATACAAAATCCCTTTTCGTAAAACATCAAATCTAATATTGTTCCATTTTAAATTTCAATCCTTCGAACTTCAGTCACTGTTCTGTGACTCTGCCAATTGACAGCATTTGATGAAATTCCAAATACCTATTACATATCCATATAATCCATAACGGACACGTCTGAAAACTTTGGTGCTGTGCATTTAAACGAAATGCACAGTTTTTCTACTTTTTTAGAAACATTGAGCAGTTGATTTAGATGTATGGATTTGATGCTTATGGAGACAGAAGTTAAAGCAGTGAAGATAGTTTAGATAAAGAGAAGGAATTTCTGCTTCGAAAATGGATAAAAAATCTAAAATTTACTTCCAGTAATAATTTGAATTACTTTTTACATTTTCTACATTCCTTATTTTATGCGCTTTTTATTATAAGAAAATCTAATAAAAATTTTAAAGCTATGTATGTAAAAAATTTGTTACCTCCAAACCAACTTGTTAATTCTTTTTCTCTATGCTTTTTTATAATAAATATATCATTTTCTTTTACAGTCATATATCAATATATTAAGAACAAATATTTTAACTACTAATTTCTCATTTTAACCTGCCTAGTAAATTTTCTGCAGACATTGTCAAATGTTTTTCATGTAGAACATTCTGAAAATCTTAGGCTATATACGATGAACAGAATTTTACTTTTACTGTCTTTAAGTTTTATAATTTTTTCCACAATACCTACAAAGATATTTAAGAAATTTAGGATAATACTTTAAGTAGTTGGATTTTCCTTCGACAAAGGAGATGTGATTTTAAGAGTTAAAATTTGTACATATCTTTATACCGAGTGTATTTTTTGCCTTTTATCAGTATCTTAACATCAAATGTATATTTTGATGCTTGCTTCCTTAATATTAGTTATATCACTTTTATTTCACTTTTAAAAGGTATAAACCATTATTAACTGAATAGGAATAATTCATATTGGATATAGCAAAATTTTAACCTTTTATCCGTTTCCTATTTTCCAGTGATATTTTATGGGAAAGAATACTTTTAATGCTGACAATATCTAAATTTATCATAGTTTAATGCCAATCACATTCTTTTTAAAAAATTAATATTTAACTTAATAGAAAAATCATTATCACCACAAAATTGTGGTATCAATCTCCTTAAATACACTACGTCATTTGCACTTACGAGAAGGTTTATGCAGCCAACCATTTGCTTTAATTAAACATTCTATGTGCATAATCTGAAAAAAGCCTGATAGTTTGTACAATCAATTCGAAAATTTTAATCATTCTATATTTAAAAATACCTGGATGACGTCGCTTTCAGTAATGATATTTACAGAGTTCGTAATTAAAAAATGTCCTTCGACATTTTTTAATTACGTTGAGGTGTGTTATTTTCTTATTTCAGTAAACACTTTAGGTAACATAAATATTTCTGAATTTCATCATTTTAATTCGTGAACATGATATAATATGAAACGCGTAAAGAGAGGGAAGTGTGTGAACTTAAATATTATTTTAAATTCATTGAATCATTTGATTATTCTTTTTTAATCATTTGTAATATATTCTCATTTATTACGAAATATACTTATTGAAATTTAAACAATGACAATGAGTTAAATTCTGCTTTTTTTTCTTTTTACAAGGATTGAATCCTTTTTTTTTTTCAAATGTTGAGAATTTCAAAAAAATAAAAGGCGTAAAAATAGAGAAATGTAATTGATAAGTTATTCATTGCTGATAAATATACTATATAGTTTTAATATCAAAAGTTAAAGCAAGTGTTATAACATTTACTGATCGAAGAATGTAAGGTAACAAACGATGTGAAAAAAAAGCAGTTAATGACCTATTATACCGTGAAACGGTTAAAATCGCAAGAATATTGCACGTTCCAACCATCTCGCGTAGTATAAAAGACACAACAAGCCAATGTTTCATTTTATAGCAAGATCGTTACGATCCTGCTTAATTCTTTTAAATTATTCACCACCACCACATTGCTTTGATCAAAATACATCATTTAAAGCTCTTTAATTTGAAGTCATACTGGTGAAAAATATAATATAAACTTTAAAATACTTTAGAATCAGATATATATTACAAGTAACTAATTCATTGTGATCATATAAAGAAGATCCTAGTTAGAATTCATAGTAAAACTGCTTCAAAAAAACCTTTTGAAGTACCTTATTAACACACTTTTAGGGCAATATATTTTCATTGTTATTTCTAGTGGTGATAGGTTGTCTGTAAAATATTTTGTTATATATATTTTCATTCCCATTTTTTTGTTTTTATTTATTGTATTTATTATATTTATTGTTTTACTATTTATTGTATTATAATTATATTTTTTTTTCAATGATTTTCTTAATCGTGGTAACTACAGTGCACAGACTGAGTTGCTGCAAAATATTAACTGAATCAGCATATTGCAGTCAGTAATACTTTAAATATTCTACAGTTTATCACCTACAGCAAATTTTAAATGTTCAATAGGATACTATGCATGCATATATATAAACTTAACTATCTGCGTGTAGACAATGCAGTCTTTTGGTATTGCGAAAAATGCAATATGTTACATTAAAGGACACAGTTAAATCATGAAGAACCCAGTTAAAGCACGTGAAAGAGTTACTATGTCTAATTGAAAAATCTTTCCCAGTTATTTGCTCTTTTTTATACTTTTCTACTTAAACTTATATTACTTGCACATTTGCGATATAAACTAGGTATATCGTCTGTTATGAGCATGATTAAGTTAACTCATTTGTATTTTGATTACCAAGGTTACATTGAGTGTTAGAATAATCTATTTTCACAATTTTAATGCAATATTATCTTATGTTATCTCCCATAGTGGAAACTTTGTAAATGTTTTATTGTTGATGTTATATTTCTGTCAAATTAATTTCAAACATTAGAAAACTATTTCAATTCAATTTTATTTTCAAATTTCGTGACAATTTAGTCACACCAGATGTAATACGTGGTGGAGCTATCCTGATAACCTAAGGTACAGACAGGTGTTCCATCGCGTATGTCTATGTCATTTTTTCCCAGACGTAGAGCAGTAGATTTAGACTTTGGCTTTGGATCTTATCCTGACTGAATTTAAAACAGTGAAGATTGTTGGGATAAATGTATATAATTTCTCCTTTGAAAATATTTGTTAAAATTTACTTCTGAAAGAAATCTAAATTAATTTCCAGCATTTTTCCGGTTTACATTATTTTATAAACTTTCCGTTATAAAAAAAAGCTAGTAATTACATTAACACTTTTAGAAAAATCATCCTTTTGAATCATTCAAATTTTCTGATTCAGTCTTCTCTAAATTAAATTAACCACTTTCTTTTACAGTCAAATGACTGAAAATCCAGGCTTCATCAATTGTAACTATATATTTTCAGTTTTAACCAACCAAGTTATTTCTGCCTAGAACGGTTGATGGTTGGGTTTTATGGCGCAAGGTCCAAAAATGGACTTGCTGCTCCTCGCCTAGAACGCTGAGAACAGCGTTAAAGAAAGAACACGTTTTTGCTTTGAATACGTGGGATTTTCTTATTTTAACATGTATATCTGCTCTTTTTTTATCGAGAATATATTTCTACTAGCCATTAAAATAAGAAAGAATATATACAACTGGCCATTAAAATATCTACACCAAGAAGGGGACATGTTACAGACGTGAAATTTATACGAAATGAAGAAGGTGCTGTGATATGCAAATGATTAGCTTTTCAGCGCATTCAGACAAAGCAGGCGCCAGTAACGACACCTATATTGTGTTTAAATGGGGAAATATTTCAGCCGGTTCCTCATACAATAATTGCATTTGAGCCTTGTTGCCTGGTGAAAATTTTTTGTGATTCCTCGTCTAAGAAGGATAAATGCGTAACAGCACGTTTCTGACTTTGATAAAGGTCGAATTGTAGCGTACCGAGATTGCGGTTTATCTTATCGCAGTATTGCTGCTCGCGTCGGTCGAGATCAAATGACTGTTAGCTGAATATGGAATCGATGGGTTCAGGACGGTAATACGGAACGCCATGCGGGATCTCAGCGGCCACCTATCACTAGCAGCTGAGAAGACAGGCATATTATCCACATGGCCGTGATGGATCGTTCTACCACGTAACGAGCCGTGAGTCAAGAAATGGGGTCGTTTGGAATATAACAAGCGTCTGCACGAACAGCTCGACGACGTTTGCAGCAGCATGGACTCTCAGCTCGGAGACCATGGCTGCGGCTTCCCTTGACGCTGCGTCATAGACAAGAGCGCCTTAAATGGTGTGATCAACGACGAACCTGGGCGCACGAAAGACGAGACGTCATCTTTTCAGATGAATCCATTTTCTGTGTACAGATAATGATGGTCGTATCCATGTATGGCGGCATCATGGTGAACACCCGCTGGCAGCGTGCATTCGTCATCGTCATACTGGCCCGTCACCTAGCGTGATGGTATGGGGTGCCACTGGATACACGTCTCGGTTACCTCTTGTTCGCATTGACGGTGCTTTGAACAGTGCACGTTACATTTCTGGTGTGTTATGACCCGTGGCTCTACCCTTTATTCCAGCCCTGCGAAACCCTGCGTTTCAGCAGGATGATGCCCGACGGCATGTTGACGGTATTGTACGGATCTTCCTTGATACGGAACATATTCTTCTGTTGCCCTGGCCAGCACGTTCTCCATATCTTTCACCAATAGAACACGTCTGTTCAATGATTGCCGAGCGACTGGCTCGTCACCAAACGCGAGTCACTACGGTTGATGAACTGTGAAATCGTGTTGAAGCTGCATGGGCATCTGTACCTGTACATGCAATCCAATCTCTGTTTGACTCAATGCCCAGGCGTATAACTGCTGTTATTACTGCCAGAGGTGGTTGTTCTGGGTACTGATTTCTCAGGATCGATCCAGCCAATATTTTTGAAAATTTAATCACTTGTTATTTCTAGTATAATATATTTATCAAATAAATATCATTTTGTTATCTGCATTACTTCCTGGATTAGCAATTTTAATGGCCAGTAGTGTATATTAAATAAAAACGAGCATTTTGCAAATTTTTACGCAAATAACATAAATATAAAAATGAATGTTTTTATCTATGCAGTTTGTGTCACGAAAAAGAATTTCATATCATTCCTTAAAATGAAAATAAATAAATAAATATCACATGAGAAACTTTAAACGTTGCGGAAATTTATATCTTGCAAAATTGATTACCTGTTTAACTTTGAATGAAAATGAAACTTCAGAATAATTTCAGTAAAATACGACTTATCTAATTTTTCTTTTTCGCAATGATTTAATAATCATGAGGTTATATATTTTTTAAGTTTTATGGTCTGTACTTTTTTATTATTGGTTTATTTATAATTGTCAGAATATTAATGACAATATATTAAATTTTGTTTCGGTTTTTGATACTAAAACTGCTCAATATCCTCTTCCGTAAGCTTAAAATTTGATCTTTAATTTATTGCGCTTGAGTATAATAGGTTTTCCCTTATAATATCAAAAGTAGAAATCAGTATATTACACTTTAATGAACGCCCATTTACGTTTAAAAATTATTAAGGCAAATACTTTAAAAAAACACATTAGAATCCTCTTAGTTTGAAATAGAGGATTGTAAATTAACTGTGTTCAACACACTTTTTGAAAATTCGAACTGCGCAATTAGGAATCAATGCAATGTCCGTAATAAGTACTAGGACCTCACTTAAATAACGTTCAACCTTGGTTTATTAAAATACATTCTTAAGACAAAATTACTGCATTATAATTACAAAATTACTGCATTTAATTAAAAAACTGCATTATAATCTACCAATATAAAATTTAAATATTATAATGGTAGATTATAATGCAGCTTTTAAAATATTTTGTAACTTCTTTAATTTCGTAATCACACATGTTCGTATATATCTCTCAAAATATAATTGTTTTTTTATCATATCATAATAAATGTAAAATTTATATTCCTTAGTTGTTTATTATCATAAGATCGTTCTTTTTATTCCTAATAGCTGTATCATGGTTTTTATATGGAACCATATCGCTATATACAGATGGAACTATAGGATTATACTGAGCATTGTAATAGGTATTTATTAACATAAAAATATTTCATTTGAATTCAATTCTAATTTATTTTATAAATTAGACTTATGTTATTTATTATTAAAGGCTAACTACTTAAAAATATTCACTTATTTTAAAAGATAAATTTTAACCTTGTGAATATAATTTCCCACAGTTGTGAGGTCGTTGGATCTTTAATTAGAATACAAACAATTTAATAAGGTATGGAATGGAAACAAAAATATTTTATTTTTAAAAAATAGAATAAAGTTGACACACGTTTTCAGTCCTTTTCTTGTTTATAGTCAATTAGCTTTAGTTCAACTCCTTTGCTTAAATTACTTTTAGATCAGTAAATATAATTGCAGCATAAATGAAATTGCCGAAAGAAACAAATCTCCACGTGCGACCAATATCTTTAAACAAAATCAGATGATAACCAGAGTACGTCATGTGTTATCTTGGGATCATTCTTACACTAAATATGGCAAACATATGGGGAAAATTTATAACTGCAAATACACTAAAGTGACAACAAAGTTTTCATTAATTATTATAAATGTTAATAGATTATATGTTAATTGTCATTTGAAAAGCATGTGTTCGCTTGATAATTTCATTTGTCTTTAAAGGTGAAATAATTTGAGTATTTGAAATAAATGTATACTTTTAAATTTGAAACAACATCAAAACTACTCCTTATATTTTTTCAAGCAAAATTTGGAATGATAAGGAGATAAAATAAAACAATAATAAAGCTGTTGTAAACGCTGTTAATATCATACGTGATATTTATTGAATGTGGAAGGAATAAAATTCTGATTTGAATTTTGACTAAAAAATGGAGTACGGAGAATTATTTGTATGTGTGGAAATTTATCAAAATAATTTATTTTTATATTGGGATTTCTTCATCTGAAAGGAATTTATATGATCGTTGTTCTTTGTTAGTTAAGTAATGCTAGTTTCAGGATTTGGTAAAGATTTCGATATAGAAGTTTACAAAATGCCAATTTCTATTGGATATGTGCTTCATATATCAGGAAATGGTCGAGTGGGTGCATTCTATGCAATTATTGTCATTCAATGAAATAAAAATTGCAGTTGCACACCTTAACATTTCATCAGAAGTTTAGAAAATATTTCCTTTTAATCTATCCATATTTACTTTATTCAGAATAAAGAAGTTTTAAAAGTAAAAAAGAAAAAAGTTGGAGGATTTTCACATTAAAAAATAACATCACGAAGATGTTTGTTCATATCAACTTTTTAATTGCTTACAAAAGGCAAGTAGAATCATACTAAAAACAAAAGAGATTTTCTAACTGGCATCTTCTTAAAAAATTTATCGAAATACTTGCTTTAAAAAAATTAAAAACAAAAGTCAAATCGTTGAAACTCCTAATGTTAAATATTTTTTGTTTCTGGTTTTCTGTGTCGTTGATTCCTTGCACACGCGCACACACAAATATATATATATATATATATATATATATATATATATATATATATATATATACTATGTATTAATATAATCCATATTTACCTTATTTTAACCTGAATATAGTCTCTTTTGTTCGTATTAGTTAAGAGTGTGAATCTTTAAAATGCAGTCAATGCAAATAAACTAAGTGGTAAAGGGCAGTTTTATTTATGAATTTGCTGTACGAAACACTTCTTTTTAATTACGCCAAATGAAAAAAGTCAAAATGTTTTAATCTTCTGCCTCTGTCTTTAAAATCTCAGTCTATGAGAGTTTGAAGAATGAATACAAAATTCAGAGACCATTTAAGCTAGCAAACGCTCTAAGAGCAGCAATCGTAGAAATTTTAATAGGTCAAATAACACACTTCGTCTCTGATTTAAAAGATTCCGTAAGGTCTTCTTACCAACAAGACCTAATATTACTACTACACCACCTTTTTCGCCCCCAGAACAATCTTGGAGTTCAAAAGTCTTGGTTTAATATTATATAATTTTACACTTATATTGGTAAGAAGTTAATGCAGTTCGTGAAATATTTTATTATTGATTTAATTTCATAATAACACCATACCTCTGTTAAAAAGTTTTTTTATCGTGTAATATATTCGAAATTATCTTTATTTTTTAGTTCAATGTCATATATCGCTTTGTTTTGTATTTACTGTTAAAGCTCAAAACAATTGAGAATAAATAATGGTTTATAAGTTGTCCATAGGCAAAAAATTATTTTGTTTCACGGGATAAAAATTCACAAGAAAACTTGTAAAACTCTAGTAAATACAAATATCGTTAAAAAGATTATATAAATTACTATTTTTATTTCTGAAATTTAAATATGTTTTGTTGCCTGCCTACCTTATTACCTTCTATATTTGACTAAATATTTGAAAAACGTTAGATTTAAATTAAATTTTTAAATTTAAAGGTAGTAATTTGCGTCAGTAATTTTTAAAGTTAAAATAATTTACGTGGATTTTTAATTTCTGTTATTACACGAACGATAGCAAAATAATATTTGCATATTCATTGTGCACTAGAATATCATTTTTCTAATTTTTCGAGAAGTATTTAAACCTAAAATATTGATTTCATTATGGAAAGAAACATTATATTACGTTACACTTATTTTTATACAGAAATTTAAGGAATGGTTAAAATTCTATGCATCTACAAGTTTTTTTTATAATTTCTAATGGTTTGTTTAAGTTTAGCCATAATTCAGGTCCGTAGTTTAGAGGGTAATATTTTTAGATAATTGATTGAAATGTTTTTTATTTACTATATTAAACTTTGAGAGAAAATGTGTTATTTTTTTAAAAAATGCGAAAGCATTTTACTCCTATGCTAGGATTGCACCTCAACTGTTTTATATAGAATAATGTATGAAAATGAAGAAAGAAAATTATTTTAAATTGTTTATTTCGCTCATTCTGATACTTAGTTACATATTAGTTATCTAATAAAAATACAAGTTGCTTGGTTAATTTAAATAAAAGCATAATCGTTCTGCGTAATAAATATTCAAAGAGTAAATAAATTCGATGACTTGGAACACTTGCGGATTGTGAAACCTCAATTAACAAGAGTCTAGCATTTTTAAAAAACGCTCCTCTAAGTGAACTAAGTGGTTTCCATAAAAAAATATAAAAAATGATTTACAAAATTTCAATTTTTAGATTTTAATATATATTTGATAACGTTATATTTCATTCAAATTCAAAACTAGTTTACTTTACGGACTAACATCTTGGTAAGTAAAACCTACACTTGCTTTGAAAGTTAAGTTTTGTTAAATGAATCTAATTTCCAACAGTTATACTTAAGTGTTCGGTTCTTTAAGTGAAATATATAGAAGTTAAGATTTTATCTAAAGCAAACAAAATATATTTTTTAACAAATGAGTAAAAAACAAAAAACTTTATACGTATTTTCATTATTTATCTTGCTTAACATCAAATCAGTTCATCTAATTTGTTTAAATTATTTTTAAATTATAAAAAATGATGACCACTTTATGTGAAATAGTTGAATCTAGTAAATCTCCACGTGCCAGACATACCTTGAACGAAAATTTAGATGATGACTAAATTGTGTTTTCATTCATCTGCTAAGTTGCAACAATGGAGTTGTACTTCTTTGACTACAATCTAATTTGGCCGATGACTGTTGTTCAAGATTTTCTTTTTGGGATGGCAAATCAGTTGAAACAGTTTGTTTCAATTCTATTCAGTTTAACTTTATTTTGTCAATTGTGTCATATCGACGTAAACATTAAGATTAAATTTTCGGTCCACTCTATTGACTACTAACGTGGTTATCAATAAAGTAGTTGAAAGAGCGTTTATTCAGGTCATTGACATGGAATGTATGGATATTTGCTAAATCTCAATGACCAAAGATTTAGTTAAGATAGAATAATTTGCTTCATAGGAGGTGCAGGGTAAATAGTTTGCATGTATCTCCGTAATTTATGTACCATTCATTAAACTCAATTAAATGCTTAGCATTATCTACAAACTCATCCGGCAACTGAATTGAGATTACAGTAAACAAGTGTGCAGAAATAGAGAGCAGATTCTCTCGTAAAACTTCATGGAAGCTAAAAAAATGAATATAAGAATATGATTTCACTGACTTTCATTTAATAAATGCGTTTGAAAACCGCTACATTTCGTCGATTAAATCATTTGCTAGTATTTGATTGCTTGTTCACCTGGGTACATCAATATTTCCGTTAAGAAAACATGGTCATCGTAACTCTTGAGAAAGAAACATTTATCACTATAGGGTCATATTTAAATAATTTATAAAACACAAGGACCTGTATTGAAAACATGGTGAGACATGTATAAATCTAAAATTATGTGAGGCCATCAATACGGGTATGGTACTATAATGATGCATTTCGTTTTGAGATTTTGACAGCCAGTTCCGTGTTCCTCACTAGATGAGTGTGTTGTGAAAAATATATATTAAAAAAGAATATTTGGTATTATTAGACCTAAATTTACACATTGTAATGTTTGTGTAAGTCGAGCTGGAGAATTTCTGTATAGGGTAAATGCACGATTCGCAGAAATATCCCCCCAAAAAGCAATTTTTCTAGACACATATTTTTCTTTCTGATGCACAGTCTTCCGATAATTAATTTTTTATCAAATCATAATACATTCAAAATTTATTTTCCTTAGTTGTTTAGAATCAAATGGTATAATCTTTTGAAGTATCTCTCTTATGTTATCTCCTCTTTTATTTTTGATTTATTTATGCTTGTTGGATTATTAATGACTATACATTACATTTTGCTTCAGTTTTTGAAACAGAAAGCTCTCAATATTTCATCCAGAAGCTCAAAATACTACGTGTAAAATATTGGTTCAGAGTGAAAAATCATATTGCACTTATAATATAAGAAAGAGAAATCATACAACACTTCAACGAATGACCATTTACGACAAAAATTTTTATACTTGCAACTACTATAAATTACAAGGCTCTCAGCTTGAGATATGCGATTGTAAATAAGTCGTTCACAACAACCTCACTTAATAAGCCCAACCACTTTGATGACAAGTACTACATTACGCAAAAATTTAGTTTTTATTTTATTAAATTTAAATATTATATTGGTAGGATTATAATGCAAATTGTAAAATATTTCTTTAATGTAATAATCATACTATGTGTTCTTATATTTCTGCCAAAATATAATTTATTTTTTATCACATCATAATATATTCAAAATTTATTTTCCTTACTTGTTTAGAAACATATGGTCGTTCCTTTTTTCCTTAGTATTATATGATGATTTTTGTTTGTATTTATTGTAAAAATGTTTGTGAATTATATGTTAATGTTATACCTATTTTAATGAATAAAACTAGCTTAATCTGAAACATCCATCTTGTTTTGCAGAATATAAATTCACCTGAAAACCGAAGACTTCTAATAAATTAAATTATCGCTAAAAAGTCATATAAATTACTGTGTTTTATACTGAAACTTCTAAATGTTTTTTATTGATACTTACATATCAAATTTCAAATTCATATTCATTTAGTCATTTAAAAGTGTTAGATTTAATTTGGTTTTTCAAATGTATTTTTCATATGACATTTGTAATATTAGAATTTCCAAAAATTCTTGATTTCTATTATTACATGAAGAATGGCAACGTATATTTTGTCTATACTTTATTCATAAGTATTACTGTTTTACCTTATTGAGATGATTTTTTAAAATAAATTTTCATTTTACTTTCATACTAGTATTCCCTTTAAGTGTTATTATTTTTTCTGTATATGTTTCAATCTAGAAATTTCTATGCAAGTATAAATTTATTGTTAATTTTTAATGGCTTATTTCAATTTAGGCATATCTTAACATCACTTGTATAACAAGTAATATTTTCAGATAATTTAATGATAAATCTATCCTTATTCACTCGATTATATTTTGACAGGAAAAATGCGTCGTTTTTAAGAAATATGTAAGCACATATTATTGATCCTCAGATCTCATCAATTTTTACTCATACTATCATACCTAAATATTAAAAGATAATATTATCTTAAGTTTTATTATTTTTTTTATAATACTGACAATTAGTTATATATTAATTGTTCAAGAAAATAACATACACTCTACAAAAATTAACATTCAAATAATTAAAAAAATTTTTTACTTGGAAAGCTTGCGAATCACTAAATCTCTATTAGCAATAATCTAATACTTCTAAAACTTTTTGTTGTTGAACTGAAATGATTAAAAATAAAAAATTAAAACATTTACTAGAAGAGTATTATATTCAGAATGTAATAGATAATTAATAACATTACAACGCATTTCATTTTAATTCAAGTCTAAATTTTTTATACGATGACTGCTTGAAATTCGTACAGTTGTTGTTATGTTATTGAATCTTTAATTAGAATGCATACGCGATTTCATAAAAAAGCGAATGCAAACAAAAGATTTTATTCATAAAAAAGAAAGTAAAATTGACAAACATTTTCTTTCATTTTCTTGTTTAAAATCAAATAACTTCAGTTCAACTCCTTTGTTTAAATTACTTTGAGATCAGCAAAAATGATTGTCGCATAAGTGAAATTGTCAAAAGAAACAAGCCTCTATGTGCGTCAAATATCTTAAAATATAGATGATGACTAGAGTGTGATTTCATACTTATGCTTATCTTCAACATTGGAGTTGTAATTCTTTGACGAAAATCTGATTAATGGTCGTTGATTTCACATTGATTTAGATTATAGATCCTCTATTAAAGCTTCATGGAAACTATAGGAAGAATTAGACGAATAATTTCATTTCGCATTTTGTCTCTTAATAAGTATTTTAAGGACTCAATACATTAACCCGATTAAATAGGTTGTTTCTATATGATTCTTTATTTACCTGGTCTTTGAATGCGTAGGTATTTTTTGGTAAAAGGGAAACCTCAAATTGAAGTGTTTAATGAGTGTTACTTACAAAGGAAATTCTGAAAGGGAAATCATACTTAATACATAAAAAAGATTATATTCATTTGGCAGTAATGTCTTTGAGAAGCTGTGTTCCCGGATATAAAGTAGACCTTTAGTTAAACTTAAATAATAAGAAATGCTAAATGAATAATGAAGTGAACAAACGAACGCCTTATTGTGCAGAGTCAATTTATGCATAAGGCAATTGAGAAAGTAAAAAGACTGACTTTGTAAGCCTAACGATATTAGCCTTTTTTACTAAATCTTTTACACGAAATGTGTGGATCCAATGAGACACAATAAATAAGGTATTTATGTGTTTAGATCAAAGGAATGGGTATAAATTTTAAAAGTACCTGTGCCAATAATATACAAAAACTCCATCGTCAATGAGATAAGTCGATGGAAAATGTTTTAGGAAGACATTATTTAGTTGATAATTCATAAACCATTATACAGAGACTTTAGACATCTTGATGTATAGAAATTTCTATTATCATTCTTTTAGCTTCAACAGAAAGTGATAAACTGATGTTTGTCTACTGGAATAAATAGGAAATTTTTTTTCTTCTTTCTGTCATATACAAATAAACCACTAGGACGGAAGCTCACAGATTTTTTTTGGAAGCATGATTTATTACATTTTATGATCAATCACAAAAATTTCTCATGATAAAACTCAAAAGTGTTTACCTTTTTCTTTTGCGTATATGATATTCGACGATTCTTTGAATGTTCACAAAAAGAGATCTTACTCATCTCATTTCGGCTAATTGTTAATAAAGGTCAGTTATTTGACTGAAAAGAAACATTGTGCTTTAAATGGTATGAGATGGTTATTTTGCATATGTGTGGTTGAATATATAAATCAAACAATTGTGCGTTGAACATGACAACTCCAACCTATTCTTCAGTTATTATGGTTATTTTCTCTTAGGAATGTGAAGTTAATAACAGGATAATTTGGATACGTTCTTTGAGGCCATAAGCTATCTTATGATCTCGATTTCAATACCATACACGTTTTAATAATGAGAAAAAGGCTGAATTTTTGTATTCAACATGCATTTTTCTCAAGGTGGCTACCACAGAATATTCCACGTGATCACATTAGCGATACACGAATATGATTCAATAATGAGAAATCAGACCTGTTCAATAATGAGAAATTGAGGCAGAAATTTTGTATTCAGCATTTTTGTCAGTGATGGTGGATGCCAAAGAATTTTCCTGGTTATTCCTCTTGCTATACATGAATATGGGCCAGTATTTATGAAATATAAATCTACATGCAAGTTTGGCCATTAAAGTATCCATTAGGCATAGTTAAATTACCAAATTAAGAGGAAAAGTGTCCCTTATTTAGACACTAGAAAGATACTTTATTTTATTTTGCATATGAGAAGATAGTTTATCACTAGATATGAAATTAATTTTTGATCCATTTTTTTTCTCTAACTCGAATATCATTGATGTGTACTTTCCCCTCCTCTTAATTTCACAGCAGTTTGAGGAGCAAATTTACGTATTTTGGTGCCTAAACAACTGAGAGCAAATCACTTATCACACTGAACTATTTATAAGCACCTATTTGATTTCTGGAAAATGGAAATCGCAAGGTAACACGTAGGATAACATAATATTAAATTAGCTATAAATACTAATTAGAATATAGAGAGCAAATGCAATGAAGATCTACTCAAAGTGCAATAACTGTGAATAACGAACGATTAAAGAGAACAATGTGAACTCTGATTGATGTTGAAACCTCAAAATAATTTCATCACCATCCACTTAATAAAAAAGTATAAGCAAATGATTAAATTATCTTAGTATAAGGAAAAGGCATACATCAGTATACCTATAACTTCTCTGTCACACGAGATAATGTAGTAATTTGTTTATCGTTTTTCGAAGTCGCTAATGTGTTGCCCCGTGTGCATCACAGGGGGTAGGCCACCATCGTACCCTCACACATGCCATAGGGACCCGTATATAGGGCAGGCACCATTCATACTTCATTCACACACAATGAAAGGGTAAAGGCAGGATAGAGAGAGAAAGTACATCCATGTCTGAACCGGGATTCGAACCCAGGACCATAGTCAGGCACGCTGACCACTAGACAAGTTGGCCGACGGTTTTTTTCAATATTATCAAAAGCATTAAGCAGCGTATGCCATTTTGATGATTGTGTATCTACATTTTGAAAGCTATATCAAATACTCTGAAATTTACTTCGGAAAGCATTTATTTTGAACTTGATAATGAAAAAGTAAAGCACTGCTGTCCGCCAGGTCGGATGAAATATTTCATATCCACTTTGAAAACAAAGTGAGTTCCTCTACAGATAGATCTCACTTAATTACACTCTTCTCCACTTTCCACCCTAGTACCACAATCTCAAATAGTTTTATTTAATATGTTTAATTTTAAAATTTTATTGGTGAAATTATAATGCAGAATCTGGAATATTTTATTAATGCTTTAATTCCATTATCATACATTCATGTATAATTTTTCTATTAAAATTTATAATTACTTTTTTTATCATGTCATATCATAATTTATATTTATATGTCATATCATAATCATGTCATAATTTATAATTACTTTATTTACCATGCTTATCATGTATTCCAAATTTACTTTTTAAAAATCTATAAATTCATAACGTTCCTAATATATTAAGACATTATTGATATTCAAGATTTATATGAAGATGTTATTGTATTTGTATTAAAAAATCTTTGCCAAATATTTGCTTTGTTGAGGTTACGTGTACAATGCAAGAAAAGTATTTATTTACATTTTCAACTGTTTTTAAACTTTCAAAAATATAATGACTTATTTTTCCGAAGTATGTTTTTTGTTTACAGTGACGGAAAAAAATATTGATTTGTTATTTACCTTCTAAAAAAATTTGTTTTTAAAAACAAAAAGAATATTTTAGTTTTGCGAATAGATTAAAAAACACGATATTTTTAGGAGGTAGCAATAATTTTATCTTGATTTGCTAATGTCTTTTTAATCTTAAACATTTTTAACGTTCAAGAGCTACACATGTAAGTAAGAATATGTGCTTGTTATTTTCACATGCAACTATATCTAATGAAGGTATATACAACTATATTTAATGAAGATACATGCAAATTTATCTAATGAAGATTCATGCAACTATATCTAATGAGAGACAGTAAAGAGAAAAATTTGTTCCACTTCGTGTGAAATTAATATTTAATTTTTTTACAAATCGCAATAAAACAATAGGTAGGCAAGACTGACGAAAACCATTTGAACAAAAATAATAACTTTAAATTATTTTAACAACAGAATTAAGAATTTTAAAATTGTTGTATATTATCAGCAAACTTACCAGCAGTTTTAAATGAAATATTTTAACGATAACTTGAAACCAAGCAGCAAAAATGAAATTATTCTAATATACAATCATGAAATCAAGCGTTGCTTTAATCAAATTAAAAAAGATATTTAAATTTTTTAATTCGATTAATGCAATTAAAATAGATAATTAATATTTTAAAAACTTGTTAGCGTATTCAGTGAGCAAATATTTTTGCCTAAAAAAATTACCGACATAGTTAATTATAGTATGTTATTTGTTTTCATTTATTAATAATAAATCATGATGAATATATGTCTTGAGGAAAATAATGAATGGCTATAGGATTATATGAAAATACTACAAACAAGTCGTTTCTAAAGACATGGTGGGATTTATACCAAACCACAACATGATGCGTAATCATACTATTAAGTGTATATACTTCTTCAGGATCATATGATTGTGTTGATTGTAAAAATTCATTTTATTTACAACGAAATGATGATAATTATCTCTATTTTAATCTTCAGAGTCGTGTTGCCATCTAATAATATTGTTTTACATTATATATATTTGATAAACAGACAAATTTCTCTGCATGTAGAAATTTGTGTTTTAATGGTTTGTACAAATTTAAGAATTTTTCAACCTCAGTAATTTTAAAGGTATTGTAATGAAGAAAAGGCGTCATTTTTTTGTGAAATTTACGAGATCATTTTACTTATCATCAGAGGGTATTAAGTGTTAAATATAGCACAATATAAAAAAGGAAAATTATTTTGATCAAATTTTATTAGATTTGTTATTACTTATATTTTTAAAGTAAATAAAATAACAATTCTTCAATCAATTAATCATAATTAATATTTTAATAATAAATAAATTTAATTTATTAGGAACCATTGAAAATTAAGAAATTTCCACTTAAGATCATCTAAAAATACGAAAAACTCCTTGTTGGTAAATTTAATTGATTAAACATTGAAAAGAAATGAAAAGCTTTATATTTAGACTGAAGTAGTTATTTAATAATATTAGGATTTTCATTTTTTAGAATTCAAGACTAGTTTAGTTTCAGATTAACTATTTGAAAGAAAAAATCTTGCACTTACTTTCATAGTTAATTTCTTACGGATGTCTTAAAATAGCAAATTGATGTTCGGATCTATAATTGGAATACATACAAGTTAATAATCCCTATTAAAAGGAGAAAAAAAAGACATTAACGCGGTTCTGTCCATTATAGTTGCAAGGGAGAAAACCAGTACCATCTAATGAGTCCTTGCATATGTTATCAACGGGGGAAATGAACAGGCAGACGCCCTCGCCAAGGAAGCTATGAATATTAATTCTCCTCCCACGACTACCACTTACTTCGATGCAAACGTCGTTGCAAGGCATCAACTCTGCGGGGGACTACGGAAAAAATGGTGTATACTGGAGCTTAATCTTGACCCTGGTATTACCTTTACCATCAGCAGAATGCGGACTGAGAACATGAGGGATATAAAAATCATGCCCGACGGATCTAGTACCTACGCAAAATGCGGGCACTGCACAGGAGCTCCACTGGATCCGAGGTATTTCTGTTGCGTCGACCCTCGTCAGCATCAACCTCAACTGCTGCCATGACACCCTTTATACAGAAAAAGCTGAAGATGTGGCCAGAGCAGTACTCCAATGTCTTTGGTCCCATATTTTTTACGTTTTCTTTATTTTCATTTTGCACTTGTCGCACGACAACAAGTATAATTCATCTAATTCTAACAAACCACTTATATATATAATTTAATAAAAAAGAAGAAAATAAAAATAATTAATATCTAATATTCTTTGTCTTCATCTGATTTAAAATCAATTAATTTAAATTCAACACTTTTGCTTAAATTATTTTGAAAGCAGTGAAAATGATTGCCGCAGATGTGAAATCTTCGAAGCAAAAAGTCCTCCCAGTGCCACCGATACCTTGACGGAAAATGTAAATAATATCTCCATGCTTCTGATAAGCTGAAATTGTGGAGTTTCACTTCTTTGACAAGAATATGGCCGAAAACTGGTGTTCAAGATCATCTCTTAGGGGTGGTGTGTGTGTGTATCAGACGAAACAACTTGTTTGCGTTACATAATGTGTGAATGTTAGTTTTAGCCAGTCAGTTGTGGCACATATTATCATAAATATTAAGATGGAAAACTATCTTCACATTAACACCGAATAAGGTGGTTAATCATTAAGTGGTTGAAGAAAGCGTGACTTCATGAAATGGTTAAGAAAGATATGAGCAATAAAGCTATGACTAAATCTCGACACACAAAAATTTTTAGCTTTATTAACTAGCTTCTTGAGTTAAGAGTTTCCATGTAACTTCATAATTTGTTCTCATTGTCATGAATTTTGGTCATTAAGTTTTTCATTAAGCATTGTCAAATTGTCAAGCTCTTCGGAAAATTGTCACTTAATATGACACTAGAAAGTTACATTAATTTCTTGTGCAGATGTCTTTATCAATAAGTTTTGGTGATTCCTTTTCTTTTTGATGTTCTCTTTTCTAAAATACGAATGTCAGCCAACCAAAAATGATATGTATTTGTCCTTGCTTGGTGGTATCATGACCATAACAGAAGCCAATTTACATATTTCGGTTCCCGTTTTTAATATAACTAAAGAATGTTTCATATTGTGATGCAACTGAAATAGTGAATCCTTTATCAAATCTAGCTATTTATAAGCGAAAATTTGAATTAGAGAAAGAGGGAAATTACAATACAACATATACGATGTAACTGTATAACATATACCATACCATTATCATTCAATATGATATATAATATAAATTAGAGCAAATACGACAAACAGATAATGACATTTAAAGAGAAAATTACAAAAATTTGAACAAATTTCAAAGCTTAGAAAGCGATGCGCTACGTGGAAAATCTGGTTCTTATTGCTTTTGTGAGTATATGGATAATTTACTATGTCATAAACAATAACTTCTGTTTCTTACAATTGCTGCAATGGGAGATTATTTAATCGTATATATAAATACAAAAAAAGTAGTATAAAATTTGCAGGAAGCCTTATTAAATAATAAATAGAAACCAATAAAGACTAAAAATATAAGCTCACATCTGTGTTAATGAAATGTAAAAGCAAAAATCATCAGTTCCATTTAAATGTGTCCTAAGACAACTGGAGTTCATGTCGAAGAAATGACACTAATGTTGCGTAGTGTATCGATGCATTCATATGGTGTCTTACTGTCAGTCCTGAAATGTCATCCTTAATATATAATTTAGAACTCATTAGAAACACACTCTTGTTGCGTTAATTCTGTGTTTTTATGTATTATTTTGCTGTAGAAAAAAATAATCTTCGATATCTTCATTTTGAAGTGTTATATGCTGTTGCTTATGGCACTTGGACAAGCTAGGCTCTCTATACCTTGGCAATGCGAATTTATGTTATAGGGAGCCTTTGGCTTAAATCAGAGCACCACAAAGGTGAAAGTACGTCTTTTCTCTCTTTAAAATCCCCCGATAAACGGCACGCACCATCAGAGAATCCACTCCCTCAATTTCGACATTGATCTGAAGAGGTAGGACACCTTCTGCAGGCCATTGCACCCATGCTCAGTGACCGACTACAAGACTTTTGATTCCATAGATTTAAGGAGCACGTATATCGCATGTACTCGGTGAGTGTTTGGCGGTATTGGGAATCACCCCACGCTACCGGATGGAAGGTCGATGCCTTAACCACTTTGCTACCTTGGCCCTTCATTTAGAAGTAATTTATATGAGTGAATATTCTTATAATCAAATTACTTGTAAAGTTGTGCATTTCTAAATAACTTTTTTACAATTTTCATTTTGAAATTAAATTTATAATTACTTTTTATAGTATTATTTAAATAGTTTGAGCCTTTATTAAAGCTTTTAATTAATTTTTTTCATAATAAATCTAACGAAACAAGTTAGCAAAATTTTATATTTATGTAATGTAAATCTAACGCGCACACCCAGCACCCAGACACGTTATATAAGCTTAATATTTCAAGGTTTGTTAAGTATATTCAGTCAGCAAATATTCCTTCTTAAAACAAATGTTGTTCAAATCAACTACAGTTGATCACAAGTTTTCATTTATTAATATTAAATCACGATCAATGGATGTCTTGAAAATGAAAAATATATCGCTATTGGATCACATTCAAATACTGTATACTGTACAAATACTGTATAAGTTTCAGTATTAAAGACATGGTGAGATATGTACCACAATCCAACATGATGTCTAATCATATAATTAAGGTTATACTGGTTCTATAATTCATCTTTTGTATAAGTGATAGCAAATTTCTTGCTCTTCTAATGCGAAGAATATGTTCAGTATCATTTCGATAGAAACACATTGATGAAGAGAATATCTATCCCTAACTTCATGCTACAATATTTGCCCAATATAAGATCTTAGTACATTTTAAAAGGACTTTACAGTTCTCAGAAATGTACAAAATGCAAACAGAAGTATTTAAAGAAAACCTCTGGCAAGACGTCTTCTTTAAAGGAACAACACGTTACATTTGACTTTCTTCAGATTCATAAATGCAGTGCTTTAATGCACAAACAAATATATTCTTTCACCATTTCCTCATGGTATATTTATTGAAGATAATTTAGAAATTGATGGCTGAGGTATTCTGCTTTGGTTTCTTAATCAAAATTCATTGAATTCTTTTATCAGATGTTGAAAATGCAATTTATAAATACCAAAACTTGAATAACACATGACGGAGAGCTACGAAGTTTCCATAAATATTAGCATTTGAAGCTGTCAAAAATGTACCAGAATCATTACATAACTTATATTTAATCGACTCTGTTCAAACGTGTATTAAACGTCGCAAAACTACTTGATGTCTAATGTTATACGAAATAGAATAGTTTAATTGAACACAAAATCCATTAGATCTCGATCATTACTTACTGCTTCTTTTTGCCCCACTTGCATGTCAAAATTCAAAATTTTAAATTATTTAATAAGTTAATTCTAGTGAAATAGTTAATACTATCTATAATACTTTGATGGAATATATATAAAGCATGATTATAAAAAAACATAAGTATAAATATAAAAAATACAAGAATAAGTACTTAAATCATATACATTCAGCGTGAAAGCAGCTTTAATAGAATTATTAAAATGTAATTAATGGTAAATTTTTTATAAAATTAAACAAATGCCAAATAAAGAATAATTTCGTATTTTCAATTTATTATTCTTCATTTGGCATTTAATAGTTGGAAATATGCAAATATGTTAGGAAACATCTAATCATGCTTTCATGTCCAGAAATATATAAAAAAGGCAGTTCTACAAAATACCAGCTTTATGATGGGTTACAGAAGTTGATTATAAATGCTGATAGAAGGTGTTTAAATCGTACAATTTGTTTTCATGATATACGTGTTTCTATGACTTCCAGAAGACGAATGGATGATTCTAAGCGCTGGCGTGTTGTAGGGCGCATTGAAGCAGGACAGTCGATCTCAGATGTTGCTCTTTTCTTCGGCGTTTATCATTCTGTAATTTCACGTTTATTGAAACAATTCCAAACCACACAGACAGTTGTCCGACGGCCCATAGAGATTATCCCAAGGATTACAAGCCCCGCGGAGTTTCGTATATCATGATTTTAATCAAGGATTCGCAAAGCGACCTCCACACGTCTGACATTTATGGTTACAGCGTCTCTGGGTAAGGTGATATCTGCAGCTACTGTACTCCAAAGATTACATATGAGTGGACTCTACACCCGTGTACCTCAAATTTGTATTTGTCTATCCGTCCAATCAAGAGGCGCACGATTAAAGTGATATCGAGAACATATCAATTGGACTGCGTCTGACAGGGACAATGTCATGTTTATTAATGAGTCAAGATTTGCTGTGGGGCCGGATCACAAGCATTTAAGGATATGGCATGAACTAGGAATACGCAATCAGCCCCAAAACATCACCGAGCATCATGCATTCCGAGGCGGAAGCATTATGGTGTGGGCAGGAATTTCATTAGGATAGAGCACCGACCTGCACATCTTGTGACGAGATGGATGGAGTTATGTGACGGGTATCCGGTATCAAGATGAACTCCTAGAATCCATTTTAAGATTGTACGCTGCAGCAGTTGGCCATACTTTTGTTTTAATGTATGATAACACACGTTCCCATAGTGTTGACATCATCGATGACTACCTCATGAGTGAAGGGTTTGTTTGTTTGTCGCTCAACGGTCATTTTTTGCACACGAGGGCTAATTAGACCGGGACCTACGGCTTAAAGTGGATTCCGAACCACTACAAACATCCATGCCCAAGGTGGGAATCGAACCCACGAACTGTTGAACCGAAGGCAAGAGCGCTAACCATTCGGCTGCCAGCTCGGCCATGAGTGAAGGGATTGCGGGTATGGCGTCTAGAACGCTGAGAATATCGTTAATCAAAGAACATAGTTTTGTTTGGATTCGTGTTATTTTCTTATTTTAACATGCATATATTTATTATTCTTTTTTTTTTTTTATCAAGAATACAGTTGTGCTAACTTGAAAGACGCGACAATATTCTTAATTTTTTCTTATTATATAATAAATGAAAATTTTTTGTCAAGTTTTGAGGATATCAAAAAGATTTTAACCAGCAAACTGGTTATTGAAATTAGGGTGCACGTCATTTCTAATAAATGTACTCACTTTTAATGTCGGATAGGAAATACACGAATTACCACTTTTCTTTACGAAAGTTTCTAACATAAAAACTTCTACTTGCGTTATGGTTAGAATGATTCGGACAATGAAACATAAGTAAGAACAATAAGTTTACATGCATTTATAATTACATTGCAAGATCCACTGGATCTCGCTTAATTACTCCTAATTACAGCCCACCGACCACCTGAGAAAGTTGATCAAAATTCAAATATTAATGTAATTTAATTTGAAAATTTTACTGGTGAAAAATTTGATGCATTTTGCAAAATATTTTTCTGATGTATCCAAACTGTCAATAATTATATAACTAGCAAAAATTTAATGGTAATATATATATATATAATCGCTTCAACCTGTGTTTATTTGTATGTTGTTATAATTTTTATTTTTAATGAATAATGTATGATTATTATTAATTTACAGCTAACTTTACGAAACTTCCAGTCTATTTTTCAAAAGTTAGATAAATCGCTAAAAACTGCTGTTATTACTGATGATATTGTGCTATTAGTGTAATACTGAAATTTCAAAATCTTTTCACTGTCAGCCTTTTTACATATCTTCTCTTTTTAATAAGTAACATTCTGCTTAAACAACAAGTATTGAAAATATCAAAAAAAGTTAAACGCATTTCTAATAAAATATAGTTTCAATTTTAATATGAAAGTGTAAAAACAACGATTATGACACTTCTTTGAGAAAGTTTATAAACTAAAATAAAACTGAAAAAAACACTGTCTGACAGATTATGAAATTTAAATAAAAAAAAACATAGATCCTTATATAAACTGTAAAAAATGATAATATTTTTATTTAAGCGCCAGCTCCTATTCATAAAATTGTTCATCTCCTTCACCATTTCGCAAGTTTGACTGAAATTCATGGTTTAAATTTATTTAATTTGTAAGTAATACTGTTGAAAAATCTAATGTAGTTTCAATAAAATAGGAGAAGTTTTACATACTTTCCCCTAGGTATTGTATATAATATCTAGGCTTTCTATGAAACGGCAAATGTTATTAAGGCAAAGTAGGAAAAAAACGTTTTGATGAAGTTATTATGTAAATGATGTCCATTTCAGCAAATTTTAAATGTTATTTTCTAAAAATAATAAAAGTGTTATTGAAAAATTTCATTCAAAATACGTAAACAAAAAAAATGAACAAAACATAATTTATGCCTTTCTTATTAAGGGAAACATTTCATATAAAAGTAAATAATAACCTAATTATTACGATATCGTAAGCTTGAATGGCATTTTGAATTACACTTCATTATACTTTTCAAGAAAGACATTTCATATTTTAAGTTTTGTTTCAGAAATACATTTGGTGAATCTTTGGCAACTGCCACTGAACTAAGCAATTGCAACTGATTGGAGAGGAATCTAATGGTCAGGAATATTTTCAATTATAAGCAAACTTTTAGGGCAAAAACTGAGTTGCCATCTCGCGTTTACTTGCTTTAAAATTCCATCAGAAATTCCATATTGATAGAAATCATCCTCGGTCTCACTCATTACACCTGTCAATATATTGCACGAATCACCTCGCCCCTTGCCGGTTTCTGGAATAAATATTCGCACGAGGAAGAAGATGAAGTGTGAATTTTTTCTCATTCATTTTCACTTTTTGGCTTGTATTTTGAGATTCATTTTACAGTGTATTTCACTTTCTATAGAATTTTCAGTTTTGAAATCAATGTTCCACAAAATATTCCTTCCAACACCTTTACTAGTATGGCCACAGAATGTATGAATTTTTTGTTAATCCATTTTGCATTCAAGTGTATCACTCGCTTTTTTAAACACATAAAATAGGTACCAGAAACGAAAATGGTTTCAGTATGCATGCCTTAATCATATTTGTTATGACCATTATAGTCTATATTCCATTTGTTGTCACTTATAAGACTTGGACAAACCAGGCTCTCTATGCTTTGGCTATGCGAATTTAAGTCATAGTCTTTCGTTTAATCAGAGAACCACGAAGGTGAAAGTGCGACTTTGCTGTTCAACTCCTACGATTTATGGCACCAGAGCTCCCTCTCCACCAATATATTGACATTCATATGAAGGGGGAGAAAATTTCTGCAGACCATATCATTTATGGTAACTATTTAACGACCGACCACAGGATTTTCGATTCCACAGTCTTAACGAGCACGTGTATTGAATGTACTCGGTGAGCCTTTCTATATTCTTACGCATGCTTTCTGAAACATACACTTTTTTTTGCACAATGTGATTAATTTCCCCTTCTCCCATTCTTTGAATGTCTTCTATTACTTTTGGTATCTGTTCTGCTATATTATGCCTTTTAAAACATCGTCAGGACGAAAAGACATTGTAATCCTTATATTAAGTTTGCAGCCAAAAACATATTCCTCTCAATCTGCATTGAACATCGTGTCATGTTATTTATTATTTACGTGTTGAGTGGGAAAATGTGACATTTTGTATGATGTTTTCCAGCCATTTCTAGCATATTTTATTTTTTCTCTCAGGTTATCAAATTTTGGGCATAATATAGAACTTCAAAACTAAAAACTATTTCTCTTATAATCTAATTATTTTTCTAATTTCTGTATTTAACTATCATTTTAATGCTTATAAAATACAATTTTTTTAAAATTAAAACCAACTTTTCAATAGTGAATAAAAACTTACTTCACCAATTTATTTATAAAAAATGCCCTAATATTGCCTTTAATTAACTACGCGTTTAAAAAAAATAATAGAATAATCTTATAATTTGACTGAAAATAGTATTTTTATCTTTAGATTCCATATTTAACTAAAATTAATTAAAGCTACCTCTTAATATAAAGAGAACAAAGTCCACTTGCATTAAAAATGATTTCAGAAAATAATTTCTGATATCATATAGAAGCAATAAAAACTGTAGGTACGTTTTTATTTGTTTCTCGAATAAAACCTTTTTCATAACAGAAACCAAATAAAAGCAATGAATAACAGATGAGAACTTGTTTATATTATTTAAAATTCAATAACTTCAGTTCAGTAGAAATTAGGTTAAAAAATTTTGTACATATATTATATCATTTGCATTTTACAGTTAATTTGTGGAGACAATCATTTTCTTAATCAAAACTCAACACGTAGTTACTCAGAAAAAAGAATGACAATTTATGCAGTTCTGAAACACTCTAATATGACTTTACTTTTAAACGTTCTTGAAAGGCTACGCTTTGGGGAGTAAAAGGTACAGAGTCCATTATTCGACATTTTTTAATTACCGACGCATGTTAATTCATTATTTTAGCATTCATATTAATGGCAGGTTTCGTCCTTTCAAACATTTGTATATTGCACAATTGTAAAATATTAAGGGAGGTGTGTGAAATTAGAAATATATTCTATTTACATTAGATCATTTGATTATACTTTCTTGAAATAGTTTAATATATTCTCATTGATTATATTGATATTATTATTTCTTAAGCTACAAGTTTTAAATTTTTTTCCAATTGTGGAAAATATGAAATTAAAAGAAAACTGCAAGTGAGTCATTGCTAATAAATATAATTTGAAATTAAATATCGAAATGTAAAACCACCTGTTACGACTCTTCTTTAAAAAGATTATATGCTAAAATAAAGCAACGAAAACATTGTACTGACTTCCAGAATGGTTGAGAATGAATAATAAGAGTTGGCTTAAGCAGATTTTGAAAGCTTCTGCCACTGAAGAAAGTATAGAGGTATTAGAAGAGAAAAAGAGGGAACCGGTGAAAAGTTTTGTTGTTAAATTAGATTTGGTTGATGAACTTTGGAATAAGGTTTCAAGTTGTTATTTGTTTTTCAAAATTACTTCATCAAAATCAAATTATATAAGCAATTTTATGCATTATAATTTATTTCTCTTATTCAAATAATCAAATACTATTCTCTTTTATTACAAATATTTATTTACATTTAAAACATTTTATCAAAGTGATTAGTACCATGATCTGCTTTACAATTAAAATCATTGCAGCAGTCTACCCTTCTATATGGTATTTTTTTTACAATGCAATTGGATTTAAATATTAAATTAAGGCAGTTTACTACAGATTTTAGAATTAGATACTTGTTCACAACCGTTAACTGGGAGAGTAGTAAATATTGTATTAACCCACGTTAATACATTACAGGCCATTAAAATTGCTACACCAAGAAGGCGACATGCTAAAGTCATGAAATTTATACGAAAGAAGGAAGGTGCTGTGATATGCAAATGATTAGCTTTTCAGCGCATTCAGACAAAGCAGGCGCCAGTAGCGACACCTACATTATGTTTAAATGAGAGAATTGTTCAGCCGGTTCCTCATACACAAATTGCATTTGAACGTTGTTGCCTGATGAAAAGTTGTTGTGATGCCTCGTGCAAGAAGGAGAAATGCGTACCAGCACGTATCTGACTTTGATAAAGGTCGAATTGTAGCGTACCGGGAATGCGGTTTATCTTATCGCAGCATTACTGCTCGCGTCAATCGAAATCCATTGACTGTTAGAAAAATATGGAATCGATGGGTTCAGGACGGTAATATGGAATGCCATGCGGGATCTCAAAGGCAACCTATCACTAGCAGCTGAGAAGACAGGCGTATTATCCGCATCAGAGCACCACGATGTTGAAAGTATGACTTTGCTTTTCAACTCCTCCGATCGATGGCACCAGAGGATCCCCTCCCTTAATGTTGACATTCATCTTAAGGGGGGATTTTCTGCAGATCATAACACCTATAGTAACTGTTCAATAATCGACCACGGGACTTTCGCCCCAAAAAGCCTGATTTATATTTCATTTGGAAGACAAATGATATGATATACGAACAATGTGCGCTCACATATTTTTGTAATGGTTTTGATTTTCTCCTTGAAAAGAAATAATAATTAAAAATAAAAATGTTATTATCATTAAACTGTAATCATAATCGATAATCATTCGCAACAGTAAAATTTTTCTTTGATTTTAAATGTCACTGAAAATAAATAAGGCTACATTTTTGAGATATCTAATGAGAGAAACTCTTATTTTGTTATTAAAATTCTTATTCATTTATTAAACTTCCTATGCAGTTATTAAAGAGGATATAAAAATCATGGGCTAACAACATGGAATAACTTACATTACTAATATAAAATGAAGTAAGCACTCACATCCAAGTCTATATTTGGCAGGGAGTAAAGGTGAAAATTGCAAACGGAACAATATTCTTACACCTATTATTAAACCTAAAGTCGTATCTCATGACTTAAAAAAATCCAGCTAACTTAAAAGCATTCAAAGCAAATATATGCTAACAAAATCGAAAATTATCGAATTACGTCGATTATTTTCCCGGCGTTCTGTACGCTATATATTCAACAATTATTGCATGGAAAATATATGACAGGTTAAAGCTGGAAATATAAAGTTACAACTGACGAAACTTGGATATGTTTATATAATTATAATAAAAAATTCATCGATTTCTTAGATAAAAACGGAGGAAAAAACTCGTTAAATTGATTTAGAAAATCAAGGAAACTTTCCTATGGATTTAGGAGTATTATTAGAATTTTTTATTAAAAAGAAGACTCAACAAAAAAGAAAATTGAAATAATGTTAAAATTAATTGACATGATTATCAGAAATAAATGTTAACACCTATTTCCAAAGAAGAATTTCCATCACTTTATCTGAACTATCCTGACTTCTTAAGGTTCTGTCACAATAAGCCTCAAATCCATACCTCTAAATCAACTCCGAAAAGTGTTGAAATAAGTAGAATAAAGAAACTGCTTATCGATATATTTCCTTTAGATGCATCCTATCCAAGTCTTCTGACCTGTCACTTATGGATTATTAGGCATTTGGGCGTTATCATACGCTGTCTATAAGCGGTATCTAAAAACATTTTCTTGATTTTGGAAGCTAAAGTGGAACAAAATAAGATTTGCTATTTTAATGTTTTCAGAAAAAGACTTTTATGTTAAAAATTAAAATGCAGTACGATAGTTCGAAAAAAGGAATATCAGGGAGAACATATTATAACATGAAATTCCCATAATTATTTCGGTTTATAACTTTGAAAAATCATTATAAAAATATATAACACTTTCAGTAGAAGTATATTGAGAATAAAATATTACAAAAAGTATTAGTTTTCTTAAATTTATCACACTGAAAACTGAAATCTTTTAGAGCTTTAGCAACCTAACAAATTTAGACAATATTATATATGCAAAATGAAATTATATGTGGTATTAAAATACAGAGTCATGTCATAAAATTCTTAACAATATGTTTTGCGTTGTTTAAACTATTAACATGTGTATGTATGATATTCATTGTCTTTAACACCAGTGATAGTAGAAATTCTCATAGAATTTACTTTTTAAAACAATTTTTTAATTGTTTTATCTTTATATTTTGAAATATATTCAGTAACTTCAATTTTTGTTACTTATAAATAAATAGAAAAGGCAAACATTGCATATCAATTGTTGTCACATAAAAGATTTTTCTATTAATTTCTTTTTTAACTTGAAGTCAATAGAGATTCATCTCTCAGTTGGGCATTTTTTATTATTTAAAAAAGGTGATTTATATATTTTTAACGGATAAGGTGAATGGAATTTTTTTGAAAGTTGAAAATTTTGTTGTAGTTAAAATAAAAAGTTTTTACTTTTTTAGCATATAAAATATAACTATATCAATGAGTAAAAAAATATATAAATTTTAAGAAAACAATGTTCTTTTTTCATCATGATGTTCCATATTATGTATTAAATTTGACATACTGTGAGAATAAATAAAATTAAAAAGTAAATTTCTTAGGAAGTATCACGTTTTGCTACAATATTTAATAACTTATAATAATTTATTTCATGTTGTACATCTGTTAAGGTAAATAGTATTGGAGTGATATCATATTGAGGTTTCTGTATTATTAATTGCAATATATCATCACTTAGAAATTTTATTTTTGCAGGTTTATAAATCTTCATTAGATTTTTATTTATATTTAAAAAACAGGATGGAGACTTTTTAAAATTAGTTGCATATATAAAAATACACATACCTTATTTAGGTGTAACTTGCATGAAATTTTACAGTAAATGTTAGAAAACTGATTTTATGATATTGACGAATAAAATGTAGATAACATTAGAATAAATCATGATATATTATGAAAATGAATCAGTTATTTGACATATATGTCTGATTATAAACGCATATAAAAATTTAAAGGTTATATTAAATTTTTCACCAGTATAACTTCAAATTAAAGAGCTTTGAATGATGTATTTTCATTAAAACAATGAAGTGGCGGAGGTAGGTAATTTAAAATAGTTAAGCAGGGTTAGTTTATTGTTTCCGAAATAATGCCCGATGATCAGAACATGGAATATATCTGCAGTTTTAACCATTTCAGGGGATTATTGATTTTTTAGATATTGATTTTTTTCTTTTTTGCAGCTTTTGTTACCTTACATTTTTCTATCAGAAATTGTTATAACACTTGCTTTAACTTTCAATATTAAAACTAATATTGTATTTATCAGCAATGATTTATTTTCCATTTACGTTTCTCAATTTAATGCTTTTATTTTTTGATATTCTTAACATTTGAAGAAAAGGGTTCAATACATGTTTTTAAGAAAAAAAAAGTAGAAATTGTCATCGTTCAATTTTGAATAAATATATCTTAATGATAAATATGAGAATATATTAAATGATTATACAAAAAAGAATATTTAAGTTCACATATTTCCCCTTATGACTTTTAGTATTGTATCTTGTTCACGAGTTAAAAATGATGAAATTTACCTGTCACATAAGTTTGTACAAAAATAAGTAAATTCCTCTTCGGAAATTAGAAAGTGTCGAAGAAGGAACTGTCGACATTTCATTGCTGAAAGCGATGTCTTCCAAGAACATTTTAAATATAGAATGATTAGTGTTTCCAAATTGACTGTACTAACTGCTAGACATTTTTCATATTATGTATATAAAGTGTTTAATAAAGCAAATGGTTGGCTTCTTATATTTTTTTGGAAGTGCAACTGATGTAACGTGTGTGTGTGAAGATTGCTCTCACAATATTGTGAAGATTTGGATTTTTCTAGTAGTTAAATTTTATTTTTTTTAAACAACGTGATTGGCATTAAACTGTGATAAATTTCATTAATCCGTTTAAAAGTATTATTTCCACGAAAATATCACTAGAAAATAAAAAATGGATAAAAAGATAAATTTTTGCTAAATAGATTAAGAAATGTGCTTATTCAGTTAATAATGGTTTAAATCTTTTAAAGTGAAATAAATGTCATAACTAATATGAAAGTCATAAATAATCAAAATTTATATTTACATTTAATAAAGCATCAAAATTGAATTTGGCAAATGATAGTCAAGCTCTATTACAATTTAATGACTGTAACATTTTTATTTATTAATTACGATTTTGCTTCAAAGAGAAAATCAAATTCATACCACAAATGCGTGGGAGTATACTTTTTACATACATTACATCATTGCACTTAATCAAAATTAATCACGTACCGTCGGTGGAAAAAGTCTACTACTTTTTGTTACAAGTTTCAAAAACGTTTATGTATAGCTCAATTTCCTGACGTGTTAAATTTTAGTATTTTGTTGAAAGTTCCTTTAATATTCTATCACGTTATCTGTGTTCAATATAGAAATGGGCTTCAAGAAGTATGTGGAATAACTCAGAGTCCATGACGTGATACTATGCTGTGTAGTACTGATACTTTTTAGCAGCATATATGATTTTAATTCTGTTCTTAATACTTATCACATCGTAGCAAACTTCATTCAGCAAAACTAATAGTTCATCGGCTCCTTCTTAATAGTCATTTTTGATTTTTGTACATTATTTATTAACTTATGGAAAGTGGTTTCGCTTAAGGAGACAATATTTTCTTTCAGCGTTAACTCTGATTTTCCAAGTTCATTGTTGAATCCTTATTTCACATCAATAGACCATGATTCTTTCCCTAATACTATAGTTGCTCCAGCATTTTCTGCAGTGCAGTAAGAAACTAATTTTTCTTGAACGAATTTAAATAAAACTGCGCATTTGATACTGTGATATAAATCGTAAATTACAACTGACAAATTCTGAGCTCTAGGAGCGCGTTATAATTCATTTACTTCGTTGCGTGATATTTGAAACGAACCAAATACTATTTTATATAGTTTTCTCATATGGCATTCCATAGAATGCACAGTTAACGTCTGAAGTCTAAATCGTTTCATACATTGCTCTTAAGTTTTAGGGATCATATACATTGCCGAGGCATTCTATAGAATGTCGGAGTTCTAACTTTGAAGGTAATATATATATATTACCGGCAAAGTTAGAATAATTACATGTTAAAGTTATAATTATTAATAATTACATGTTATCAGTATCATGTAATTAGTCCTTCCTGCATTTATTGCGAAAATTGCATATTAATTCTACCTAAAATAATAACAGTTGGAAATTTTTATGCTAGAAAAAATTTATGGATTTTTTAATACCTTGTTTCAATTTAAGTTTCATAAAACCTCCTAAATTTTCTAAGATATTATACACAAGCTGTATAATGAACATCGTTTATTATTATATGATATTGCATGTTGAGAGGAAAGATGTTACACATCTTTCCAATTATTTAAAAATATTTTCTAATGTCTTAAAATATTTTCTAGCCATTTCTACACAATTTTATTTAATACATATTATATTCTATTAAATTAAAAAAGGAAAATTGCTTACTTAAATCTCTTATTATTTTTCTTATTCTTGGATTTAGTTATAATTTTAATGCTCTTATAAAATGCATTTTTTTAAATTAAAACCGATTATTCTATAGTAAAAAAATTTATTTTATCTATTTATTTATAAAAATTCCCTAAATATGTAATCCAAATAACTACATGCTTAAAAAATTGAAGAATCTTTTTATTATGACTAAAGATAGTATATGTAATCATCTTTCAAATTCATTTTTAACTATAATTAGTTAAAGTTATTGATTAAATTCTTCTTCATAAAAAAAAGCCACCAAATTCCACCTCTATTAAAAAGGTTTCTCTGAAAGAAATTTCTTATATAATATAATACACTGGTGCTAGAAACTATAAATACTACGTATAAATGTTACTTGTTTATTGAATGCAAACAAACAGTTTTCAATTACTAAAAAACAATTAAAAGCAATTAAGGAATAATACCTAGTTTTATAATATTTAAAATAATATAAGTTTAGTTCAGTAGAATTTAGGTTAAAATATTTGAAACTTTGTTCATATGTTTGTCTCTGCTTTTGCAAATTCAACGAAGCAATCAAATATCCTAATAATTTTGTGATTTTGAAGAAAAATATACATTATATAACTTAAGAATAGTACATGCGTCACATAATTTATAACATTCCACAACAATTTATTTTATGATTTCTTAAGTGAATTTAATTTTGCAGATTATTTATTGATCCTAAACTTACGTTCTGTCTGATACAGGTTCTAGAAAGTTTGACTTGAAATTGGTGCTTCGATCATTACAACGCAAAAACATTTAACCAATTAATAAATTATTCCCTTGAATTTCTTCATCTTCATATTTCCTATAGAAGTGTCGACCTAATATTACATAATAACGTTCGATACACACAATTTAAAGAAAAATAATTCGCTAATTATACTATATATCTATTGTTGAAAATTGAAACACGTAACACATAAAGAAATTTGACAAAACATTCCAAAAATATCATGTGTTTGAAAGGATTAGTCAAGAAGCTAAATTTTATGCATCTTTATACTTATTTATTGTTCAGTTACAAAAGATATACTTTCAATTCATTTTCAACTCCATAATCAGAGGGGACACAACTGAATGTTATTCAGACTATTTGATACACCAGAATACAGTATATAATGCTAAGATATAATCCAGTATATAATGCATTCACTTCTTTTTTAAAAGAAGTACCATTTAAAGGTAATTAAATTATTTTTTTACACATATTTCTAATACATTGTGTTAAGATGACACAGTTTAACTATATTATGGTATTTCACTATATTATTCATTGAAACCTGTATATTCCAATATTCCAAGGATTCCAAATTTAATGATGAGAGCATCCCTAATTGAATAAGTGCAAATGGTTAAATTTTAACTATTTCAGTTTAATAAATTGAAACAATTTAATTGATTTAAATAAAATTAAATTTAGAATACTTAAGTTAATCTGAAGGCATGTTTCTGCACAGTTATGATAATCACAAATAGTAAACAAACAGAGCAGTATTTGCAGAAATAGTTCACAGGAAGTGACTATTCCAAGCGAAAATTTCTTTTTCTATTGTTGTTTCTATTTTTTTACGAATAAAGCGTTTTACAATGGAAATCAGTTATATAAATAAATAATTAATTATTGAATAAGGAAGTTACATTAAAGTAGATTTTATTTAACGCCCTCTACTATCTTTCCGTATTTTACTCAAAGGACATAATTTTTTGAAAAATTAACGAGTTAAAAAGATTATTTCACCTGTGCTTTTTGGATCACTAGAGTGTTCTCAAGAAATATTTAAAACTTGTTTCTAGTACATTGATAATCGTGCTTCATAAAAATGAATTGGGGGAAATTAAGTGATTCGGGAATCTTTGTTTTCAATGAATTTTGCTGCATGATTTTGTTTTTACCATGATATGCAATTTTATCTTCATCAATCGTCCATTGGCTAACATTGGTAGTATTTCAAATGATCTGAAAGGATTTCTCTTTTCATTGTGATAATTTCAAAGCAAAATTAATCTGTTTTCAAAATTTTTATGCTCGCTACAATAAAAGAATATATACAGACATTTTTGCAAACAGTTTGCAAAAATGTTTATTTACACTGATAAATATAGGAAGTTTATTTTCTAATGTAGTTCACACCTATAGAACTTTCTTTGAACAACAGCATTAAGTGTAGATTAATAAGATAAAAGTCCTTTTCCTAAAACATCAAAATGCTAAGGCTTTTCCTTTTTACCTTTCAATCTTCCAGAGTCCATCCAATACTTTTGGCTTAAACTTATAAAGCGTTTGTGTTAAGAGTTCAAATGCTTAGAGTAATTCATAAATGACACTTCAGTATAATTATATGAAATAAATTAAATTATAGAAATAGCTACATTTACAGTTGATTTTTAAGTCAATGAGCAGTCGATTTAGAGGTTACAAGCCTTATCATGACAGAACTTATAGCAGTGAAGACAATTTAGATAAAGGAATGGAATTTCTACCTCAGGAATATATCTTTAAATTAACTCCTAATAGTAACACTAATTATTTTTTACTATTTTCTACATTTCTTATTTTAAACTTTTAGCAAGAAAGTCTAATAATAATCTTAAAGAACTCTAAGAGAAATTTTCTCTGTTTTCTCTAAAGCGATTTATTAATTCTTTTTGTCTGCTTTTTCTATAATAATTAATCATTTTCTTTTTCAGTCATAAATAAATATAGTCAGAAGTAATATTTTAAGTACAAATTTCTAATTTTGATCTCCCAAGTAATTTTTATTCTGATATTACCAAACATTTTTCAACCAGAACACTGGGAAAATATCAGGCAATACTTGTCAGGCTATGCAAAGAAAAATATACGTGTGCTTTGAATGTCTTTAATAAGTTCTTAGATAAAGTTAATTTGGGTCTTAATATCTTCTTCACAGTTTCTACAGAGATACTTAAGATTTTTGATGGTTCTTTTCGTGTAATTGGATCTTCCTTTAACACACATTAGATGTGATTTTAAAAGATAAGAGTTATACATATCTTTGCACCTTGTGCATTTTGTGCCTTTTTTATATGTTAAATGTAAGTTTTGATGCTCCTTTCCTTTCATTTTTCTTATGTCACTTGTTCCAATTTTAGAAGATATAAAGCCATTTATTTTCTCATACTATTTATTAACTGAATAAGTATTTCATATTGGATTTAACAAAAATTTATCCTTTACACATTTATTAATTTCTAACGATATTTTAGGGCAAGGGCGGGCAAACTACGGCACGCGAGCCAACTCCGGCCCTTAGGAATGTCTTATGCGGCCCGGGGATAGAGTTATAATTTTTGGGTCTGACGGAAATTTAAAAGTAAAATATAAATTATGTATTTTAAATTCATCATTTTATCTACATTATTTAGATATTTTCTTCCATTTTTACAAAGGACTGATGATCTTACTACTTTCTTTGTTTTTGTTCTATGAAGCATAATTCGACGGAAATAGCAAGCCAAGACAGATGTAATCGTTAAAGTGTTAAAAGTGGGAATTATTTGTTAGTTATAGCAGTAAACTGAGGGCAACAAGCGTTATCTCTTTCTGATGGAGCAGACATGTGTAAAACCAGTATAGGGAATTAGACCTCACATGTAGCAGACTGCGTATTTTAAGCTCCAGCCATCCCAGAAAATCAGTGCTATGTTTGCTTCATCTTATATATGTGAAAAAGTGTTTTCAACTTTGAACCGTAGAAAGAATCATTTCAGAAGTTGACAGACAGATAAGCATTTAGCTTCGTTCCTTAGAATCAGTACATCTCTCCTCGAGTTTCAATATAAGGAACATTTACAAGTGAAATCACAGATTCACTCACCTCTTTAACATTTTTAAATTTTAAAACTTGTATATTGTTTTTAAAATTTCAGAAAATTATCTTGACAAACCAACTTTTTTTTTTTGCTCACGACCGGAAACGTTTGCCCATTCCTATTTTAGAGGAATGAATGCTTTTCATACCGATAACTTGATCACAGTTTAATACCAATCATTGTTTTCATAATTACTATTTAACAAAAAATTAAAATAACCAGAAAATTGTGTGAACAATCTCCATACATACATTACATACTCTGCACTTCCGAGAAGATTTATGGAGCCAGCCATTTGCTTTATTTATCAAAATACTTTACATAATTAATCTGAAAAAAGTCTGACAGTTTGTGAAATCATTTCTGACATTAAAAAAAATCATTGTATATTTAAAAGTACTTGGAAGTTATTCACTTTCAGGAATGAAATGTCCAGAGTTCGTTCTTCGACACATTTTAATTACCAAACAGGCGTGTTAATTTCTTATTTTAATATAAACTTACGTGACAGATAACGTAAAATTTTCTGATATTCATCATTTTTAACTCGTAAATGGGACAAAATATGGAAAGTCATAAGAGAAATTGTTTGAACTTATATTTTATCTTGAATACACATCGAATCCTTTCATTAATCTTTCTTGCAGTCATTTAACATATTATCATTTACTATCAAATTTCAAGTTTGAACGACGGCAATAAGTAAAATTCTGCTTTTATTTTTTAAACATTAAATCTTTTTCACACGTTGAGAATATAAAAATAAATGAAAACTGTGAATTGCAGAAAGTAAGTCACACACACACACATTGTTAAGTAATATAACATTTTTAATTTCGGAAAATTAAAACAAAGGTTATGACATTTCTTGAAGTAAGTTTATGAAGTAAACAAAAGCGGCAAAATCTACATTCACTGACATACAGGTCTTTAAATCGAAAAAACAAAGAAAATTTTGCATGGTGTTATTATCTTCATAAATCATGACTAATTAATAATATTGTTTTATTTCAAGATCCGCAGGTCCCACCTCAATTGTTCCCAATTATTCTCTATCCCCACTTCTTAGTCTTGGTTAAAATGCATGCTTTCATGTCTTTAAATTAATTATACTAGTGAAAATTTAATATAAAATTTAATATATATATATATATATATATATATATATATATATATATATATATATATATATATATATATATATATATATATATATATATATATATATATATATAATGTTACTCATTAACTACTTCTTCATAAAAAGTTCCTCCTGCTTTAAAATTTAATTTATGACGGAAGTTTCTAATAACTAATGAATTTTATTTATTCTCTCAGCATGTCAAATGTAATACATAGCATACAACATCAAAGTGAAGGCAGAACATTTTTTTTTAATCTAAATATTTTTTTTACTCATTTATGGAGTTGTATTTACTGTACTAATAAAATAAAATATTTTTAACCATAACGAAATTTTTTTAACTGAATAAAAAATCCGTTCACTTATTTATTAATAAAAAAATACATAATTCATCTTTTTCATTAATAAAAAATGCCCAATTAATGAATGCCATTGACTACACTTTAAAAAAGAATTTAATAAAAAAATCTTCTTATGTATTGTATCTTTATCTTCACAATATGTTTGTAATTATGAAAAATTAAAGTTACTTAAATACTTCGTGATAAAAGACAATATATTGCACTTGTTTTGTAACGTAATTTCTATCAGAAGTTTCTTATATCACCGATGTTGGAGATAATAAACACCATATATACACAAATTAATAGTTTAACTAGAGCAAAACGTTTTTGTTAAGATTTTTATGATACGAGTCTGTGTTTTAACACCACATGTAATTTAATTTTGATTATTCAAATATTGTTTAAATTTATTACCATTGTAAAAGGTCCAAAATATTTCTCTTTTCATTTTGATAAATTTATGAATACTATAATCATTCTTCAAAAATTTTACTCTTATTATTCTTCTGCAGAACGATTCTAAAACAATTTTACAAAGATACATGCAGAAATAACCATTGAAATTTTATAATATATGTACTCTGATATTTCTTTTTTTAGTTATCATACTACATCTTGATTTTTAATACTAAAGCCGTTTTCTTAAAACATCAAATCTAATATTGTTCCATTTTAACTTTCAATCCTTCGAATTCCAGCCATTGTTCTGTGATTCTGCCAACTGACAGCATTTGATAAAAGTCCAAATACCTAATACATATCCATATAATCCATAAGGGACACGTCTGAAGACTTTGGTGCAGTGCATTTAAACGAAATGCACAGTTTTTCTTTCTACTTTTTTACAAACATTGAACAATTGATTTAGATGTATGAATTTGATGCTTATGGAGACAGAACTGAAAGCAGTGAAGATAGTTTAGATAAAGGAATGGAATTTTGGCTTCAAAAATAGATAAAAAGATCTATAAATTTACTTCCAGTTGTAATTCGAATTACTTTTTACATTTTCTACATTCCTTATTTTATGCGCTTTTCATTATAAGAAAATCTAATAAAAATTTTAAGATTATGTATGTATTTAAATTTTTCTTGTTAGCTCTTCAAACCAACTTGCTAGTTCTTTTTCTCTCTGCTTTTTTATTATAAATATATCATTTTCTTTTACAGTCACAGATCAATATATTAAGAAGAAATATTTTAACTACTAATTTCTAACTTTAACCTGCCAAATAAATTTAGTGCAGACATTGTCAAATGCTTTTCATGTAGAACATAGAGAAAATTTTAGGCTATATATACGATGAACATAATTTTACTTTTACTGCCTCTAAGTTTTATAGTTTTTATCACAATACCTACAAAGATATTTAAGAATTTTACGATAATTCTTTAGGTAGTTGGATTTTCCTTCGACAAAGGAGATGTGATTTTAAGAGATAAAATTTGTACGTATCTTTTTTCCGAGTGTATTTTTTGCCATTTATCAATATCTTCATATAAAATGTATATTTTGATGCTTGCTTCTTTTCATATTAGTTATGTCACTTATATTTTACTTTTAAAAGACATAAACCATTATTAACTGAATAATAATAGTTTTTATTGGATTTAGCAAAATTTTAGCCCTTTATCGGTTTTCTATTTTCTAGTGATATTTTAGGGAAAAGAATACTTTTAATGATGATAATATCTAAATTTATCACAATTTAATGCGAATCACATTTAAAAAAAAAAATTAATATTTATCTTAATAGAAAAATCAAAATCACCACAAAATTTTGGTATCAATCTCCTTAAATATACTACGCCATTTGTACTTACGAGAAGGTTTATGCAGCCAACCATTTGCTTTAATTAAACATTCTATGTGCATAATCTGAAAAAAGCCTGATAGTTTGTACAATCAATTCGAAAACTCTAATCATTCTACATTTAAAAATACTTGGATGACGTCACTTTCAGTAATGATATATACAGAGTTCATAATTAAAAAATGTTCTGCGACATTTTTTAATTACGTTGAGGTGTGTTATATTTTCTTATTTCAGTAAACAATTTAGGTAACATAAATATTTCTGATTTTCATCCTTTTAATTCGTGAACAAGATACAATATGAAACGTCGTAAAGAGAGGGAAGTGTGTGAACTTAAATATTATTTTAAAATCATTGAATCATTTGATTATTCTTTTTTAATCATTTATAATACATTCTCATTTATTAGTAAATATACTTTTTGAAATTTAAACAATGACGATGAGTTAAATTCTAATCTTTTTCCTTTAACAAGGATTGAATCCTTATTTTTTCAAATGTTCAGAATTTCAAAAAATAATAGCAGTAAAAATTGAGAAATGTAATTGATAAGTTATTCATTGCTGATAAATAAACTATATAGTTTCAATATCAAAAGTTAAAGCAGTATTATAACATTTACTGATGGAAGAATGTAAGGTAACAAAATATGTGAAAAAAAAGCAGTCAATGACTTATTATACTGTGAAATGGTTAAAATCGCAATAATACTGCACGTTTCTACCATATCATGTAGTATAAAAGACACAACAAATCAATATTTTATTTCATTTCATTGCAAAGTCGTTACGATTCTGCTTAATTCTTTTAAATTATTCACCACCACCACCGTATTGCTTTGATCAAAATACATCATTTAAAGCTCTTTAGTTTGAAGTCATACTGGTGAAAAATTTAATATAACCTTTAAAATACTTTATAATCAGATATATATGACCAGTAACTAACTCATTGTGATCATATAAAGAAAATCCTAATTAGAATTCATAGTAAATTCTAATTAGGATCTTCTTTATATTAAACTGCTTCAAAAAGTCGTCTGAAGTACCCTATTTAACACACTTTTAAGGCAATATATTTTCATTGTTATTTCTAGTAGTGTTAGGTTGTCTGTAAAATATTTTGTTATGTATATTTTTATTCACTTTTTATTTATTGTATTTATTATATTTAAAGTTTTACTATTTATTGTATTATAATTATATTTTTTTCAGTGATTTTCTTAATCTTGGTAACTATAGTGCGCAGACAGAGTTGATGAAAAATATTAACTAAATCAGCACATTGCAGTCAGTAATACTTGATTATTCTACAGTTTTTCATCTACAGCAAATGTTAAATGCTCAATAGGATACCATTCATGCACATATTAAACTTAACTATCTGCGTGTAGACAATGCAGTCCTTTGGTATTGCGAAAAATGCAATGCTACATTAAAGGACACAGTTAAATAATGAGGAACCCAGTTAGAGCACATGAAAGAGTAACTAGTTCTGATTGAAAAATCTGTCCCAGTTATTTGCTCTTTTTCATACTTTTCTACTTAATCTTATAATTATATTACTTGCACATTTGTGTTATAAACTAGTTATATCGTCTGTTATGACCATGATTAAGTTAACTCATTTGTATTTTTATTACCAAGGTTACATTGAGTGTTAGGATAATCTTTTTTCACAATTTTAATGCAATATTATCTCATGTTATCTCCCATAGTGGAAAATTTGTAAATGTTTTATTGTTGATGTTATATTTCTGTCAAATTAATTTCAAACATTAGAAAACTATTTCAATTCAATTTTATTTTCAAATTTCGTGATAATTTAGTCACACCAGATGTAATACGTGGTGGAGCTATCCTGATAACCTAAGGTACAGACAGGTGTTCCATCGCGTATGTCTATGTCATTTTTTCCTAGACGTAGAGCAGTAGATTTAGACTATGGCTTTTGACCTTATCCTGACTGAATTTAAAACAGTGAAGATTGTTGGGATAAATGTATATAATTTCTTCTGTGAAAATATTTGTTAAAATTTACTTCTGAAAGAAATCTAAATTAATTTCCAGTCACTTTTCCGGTTTACATTATTTTATAAGCTTTCCGTTATAAAAAAAGCTAGTAATTACATTAAAATTTTAGAAAAATCATCCTTTTGATTCATTTAAATTTTCTGATTCAGTCTTTTCTAAATTAAATTAACCACTTTCTTTTACAGTCAAATGACTGAAAATCCAGGCTTCATCAATTGTAACTATACATTTTCAGTTTTAACAAACCAAGCTGTTTCCGCCTAGAACGGTTGATGGTTGGGTTTTATGGCGCAAGGTCCAAAAATGGACATGCTGCTCCGCGCCTAGAACGCTGAGAACAGCGTTAAACAAAGAAAACATTTTTGCTTTGAATACGTGGGATTTTCTTATTTTAACATGCATATCTCCTCTTTTTTTATCAAGAATATATTTTTACTAACTTAAGAAAGACGTGACAATGATCTTAACTTTTTATTTTCTTAATCTACACTACTGGCGCCAGAATCGACATCTACATTGTGTTTAAATGAGGAAATATTTCAGCCGGTTCCTCATACACCAATTGCATTTAAACGTTGTTGCCTGGTGAAAAGTTGTTGTGATGCCTCGTGTAAGAAGGAGAAATGCGTACCAGCACGTTTCTGACTTTGATAAAGATCGAATTGTAGCGTACCGGGACTGCGGTTTATCTTATCGCAGTATTGCTGCTCGCGTCGTTCGAGATCCAATGACTGTTAGCAGAATATGGAATGGATGGTTTCAGGACGGTAATACGGAACGCCATGCGGGATCTCAGAGGCCACCTATCACTAGCAGCTGAGAAGACAGGCATATTATCGACATGGCCGTAATGGATCGTGCAACCACGTCACGAGCCGTGAGTCAAGAAATGGGGTCGTTTGGAAGACAACAAGTGTCTTCACGAACAGTTCGACGACGTTTGCAGCAGCATGGACTCTCAGCTAGGAGACCATGGCTGCGGCTTCCCTTGACGCTGCGTCATAGACAAGAGCGCCTTCAATGGTGTGATCAACGACAAACCTGGCGCACGAATGGCGAGACGTCATCTTTTCAGATGAATCCAGGTTCTGTGTACAGCATCATGATGGTCGTATCCATGTTTGGCGGCATCGTGGTGAACGCACGCTGGCAGCGTATATTCGTCATCGTCATACTGGCCCATCACCTGGCGTGATGGTATGGGGTGCCATTGGATACACGTCTCGGTTACCTCTTGTTCGCATTGACGGTGCTTTGAACAGTGCACGTTACATTTCTGGTGTGTTATGACCCGTGGCTCTACCCTTTAATCGAGCCCTGCGAAACCCTGCGTTTCAGCAGGATAAAGCCCGACGGCATGTTGACGGTATTGTACGGACCTTCCTTGATACGGAACATGTTCGTCTGTTGCCCTGGCCAGCACGTTCTGCATATCTTTCACCAATAGAAAACGTCTGTTCAATGGTTGCCGAGCGAATGGCTTGTCACCAAACGCCAGTCACTACGGTTGATGAACTGTGAAATCGTGCTGAAACGGCATGGGCTTCTGTACCTGTACATGCAACCCAATCTCTGTTTGACTCAATGCCCAGGCGTATAACTGCTGTTATTACTAAAAGAGGTGGTTGTTCTGGGTACTGATTTCTCAGGATCTATCCAGCCAATATTTTTGAAAATTTAATCATTTGTTATTTTTAGTATAATATATTTATCAAATAAATATCATTTTTTTATCTGCATTACTTCCTGGATTAGCAATTTTAATGGCCAGGAGTGTATATTAAATAAAAATGAGCATTTTGCAAATTTTTACGCAAATAACATAAATATAAAAATGAATGTTTTTATCTATGCAGTTTGTGCCACGAAAAAGAATTTCATTTTATTCCTTAAAATGAAGATAAATAAATAAAAATCACATGAAAAATTTTAAACGTTGCGGAAATTTATATCTTGCAAAACTGCAAACAACATTTTCATTCAAAGTTAATCAGCTAATAACTTTGAATGAAAATGAAATTTCAGAATAATTTCAGTAAAATACCACTTATCTTCTTTTTTTTTTCGCAAAGAATTAATAATCATAAGATTATATTTTTTGCAGTTTTATGGTGTGTGCTTTTTTATTATTGGTTTATTTACACTTGTCAGAATATTAAAGACAATATATTAAATTTTGTTTCTGTTTTTGATGCTAAAACTGCTCAATATCCTCTTACGGAAGCTTAAAATTTGATCTTTAATTTATTGCTCTTGAGTAAAAATTGGTTTTCACTTATAATATCAAAAGTAGAAATCATTATATAACACTTTAATGAACGCCAATTTACGCTTAAAAATTATTATGGCAAATACTTTAAAAAAAACGTTAGATTCCTCTTAGTTTGAAGTAGAGGATTGCAAATTAACTGTTCAACACAACTTTTGAAAATTCGAACTGCGCAATTTGGAATCAATGCAAGTTCCTTAATAAGGACCAGGACCTCACTTAAAAAACGTTCAACTTTGGTTTCTTAAAATACGTTCTTAAGACAAACTTTTGATATTATTTACTTTTTAAATTTAAATATTATATTGATAGAATATAATGCAGATTGTATATCATAATAAATTTAAAATTTATATTCCTTAGCTGTTTAGTATCATAAGATCGTTCCCTTTATTTCTAATAGCTATATCAGGGTTTTTATATGGAACCATATCATTATATTCAGATGGAACTGTAGGATTATATTGAGCATGTGTAATAGGTATTTAATAACATAAATGATATTTCATTTTAATTCAAGTCTAATTTATTTTATAAATTAGACTTATTCATTATTTATTATTATTGGCTAACTACTTAAAAAGTATTCACTTTTTTAAAAGATAAATTTTAACCTTGTAAACATAATTTCCCACAGTTGTGAGGTCGTTACATCTTTAATTAGAATGCAATTTAATAAGGTATGGAATGTAAACAAAAACATTTTAATTTTAAAAAATAGAATAAAGTCGACACACATTTTCTGTCCTTTTCTTGTTTATAGTCAATTAGCTTTAGTTCAAATCCTTTGCTTAAATTACTTTTAGATCAGTAAAAATAATTGCAGCATAAGTGAAATTGCCGAAAGAAACAAACCTCCGCGTGCGACTAATATCTTTAAACAAAATTCATATGATAATTAGAGTACATCATGTCTAATCTTGGGATCATTTTTACTCTAATTTTGGTAAACATGTGGGGAAAATTTATAATTGGAAATACTCTAAAGTGACAACAAAGTTTTGATTAATTATTATAAATGTTAATAGATTGTATGTTAATTGTCATTTGAAAAGCATGTGTTCGCTTGATAATTTCATTGTCTTTAAAGATGAAATAATTTGAGTATTTGAAATAAATGTATACTTTTTACTTTGAAACAACAACAAAACTACTCCTTATATTTTTTCAAGTAAAATTTGGAATGATAAGGAGATCAATTAAAACAATAATATAGCTGTTGTAAACACTATTAAAATCATACATGATATTCATTGAATGTGGAAGAAATAAAATTCTGATTTGAATTTTGACTGAAAAATGGAGTAGGGAGAATTACTTGTATGTGTGGAAATCTATAAAAATAATTTATTTTTATATTGGGTTTTCTTCATCTGAAAGGAATTTATATGATCGTTGTTCTTTGTTAGTTAAGTAATGCTAGTTTCAGGATTTGGTCAAGATTTCGATATAGAAGTTTACAAAATGAAATTTTTTCTCGTGATCTTATTTGACATACTTCTCATAGTTAAAGTCAGGTGGCCTAGTTTGTCAATTTCGATTGGATATGTGCTTCATATATCAGGAAGTCGTCGAGTGGGTGCATTCCATGCAATTATTGTCATTCATTGAAATAAAAAATGCAGTTGCACACCTGAAGATTTTAACAGAAGTTTAGAAAATATTTCCTTTTAATCTACCCGTATTTACTTTACTCAAATTAAGGAAGTTTTAAAAGTTTTAAAAGAACAAGTTGGAGGATTTTCACTTTAAAAAATAACATCACGAAGTTGTTTGTTCGTATCAACTTCTTAATTGCTTACAAAATGCAAGTAGACTAATGCTGAAAACAAAACAGATTTTCTAGCTGGCATCTTCTTAAAAATTTTTATCGAAATACTTGTTTTAAAACAATTAAAAACAAAAATCATATCGTTGTGAAAGTTCTAATGTTAAATATTTTTATCCTGGTTTTCTCTATATCGTTCAATCCTTGTACAAACACACACACATATATATATACTATGTATTAATATAATCCATATATTTACCTTATTTTAACCTGAATATTGTCTCTTTTGTTAATATTTATTTAGAGAGTGAATCTTTAAAATGCAGTCAAAACAAATAAACTTAGTGGTAAAGGGCAGTTTTATTTATGAATTTGCTGTACGAAACACTTCTTTTTAATTACGCGAAATGGAAAAAGTCAAAATTTTTTAATCTTCTGCCTGTGTCTTAAAAAACTTAGTCTACGATAGTTTGAAGAAGGAATACAAAATTCAGAGATCATTTAAGCTAGTAAACGCTCTAAAAACAACAATGGTAGGATTTTTAATTGGTCAAATAACACATCTCAACCTGACTGGAGCTATTTTGCGAAACTTCATCTCTGTTTTAAAAATTCCGTAAGGTCTCCCCATCAACAAGACCTCACATTATTACTGCACCACGTTTTCCTGCCCCAGAACTCCCTCTTAGCCCAAAAGTCTTTGTTTAATATTATATAATTTTACACTTATATTGGTAAGAATTTAATGCAATTTGTCAAATATTTTATCATTGATTTAATTTCATAATAACACCATACCTCTGTTAAATAGTTTTTTTTATCCTGTAATATATTCGAAATTATCTTTATTTTTTTAGTTCAATGTCATCTATCGCTTTGTCTTGTATTTATTGTTAAAGCTCATAAAAATTGACCCTCCATAATGGTTTATAAGTTATATCCATATGTAAAAAATTATTTTGTTTCACGGAATAAAAATTCATAAGGAAACTTGTAAAACTCTAGTAAATACAAATATCGTTAAAAGGATTTTATAAATTACTATTCTTATTTCTGAAATTTAAATGTGTTTTCTTGCCTGCCTACCTAATTACCTTCTATTTTTGACTAAATATTTGAAAAACGTTAGATGCAAATTGAATTTTTAAATTTAAAGGTACTAATTTGCATAAGGCATTTTTTTAATGTTTAAATAAATTACGCGGATTTTTAATTTCTGTTATTACACGAACGATCGCAAAATATTATTTGCATATTCATTGTGCACTAGAATATCATTTTTCTGATTTTTCGAGAGGTATTTAAACCTAAAATATTGATTTCATTATGGAAAGAAACATTATATTACGTTACACTTATTTTTATAAAGAAATTTAAGGAATGGTTAAAATTCTATGCATCTACAAGATTTTTTATAATTTCTAATGGTTTGTTTCAGTTTAGCCATAATTCAGGTGCGTAGTTTAGAAGGTAATATTTTTAGATAATTGATTGAAATGTTTTTTAGTTACTATATTATACTTTGAGAGAAAATGTGTTATTTTTTAAAAAAATGCGAAAGCATTTTACCCCTATGCTAGGATTGCACATCAACTGTTTTACATAGCATAATATATGAAAATGAAGAATGAAAATTATTTTTAATTGTTTATTTTGCTCATTCTGATACTTAGTTACATATTAGTTATCTAATAAAAATACTAGTTGCTTAGTTAATTTAAATAAAAGCACAGTTCTTCTGCGTAATGAATATTCAAAGAGTAAATAAAATCGATGACCTCGAACACTTGATGATTGAGAAACCCCAAATAACAGGAGTCTAGCATTTTTAAAAAACGCTCCTCTTAGTCAACTAAATGGTTTCCATGAAAATTATAAAAAATGAATTATAAAATTTCAATTTTTAGATTTTAATATGTGTTCAATAACGTTATATTTCATTTAAATTAAAAACTAATTTACTTTACGGACTAAATTTTTTGTCTGTAAAGTTAAACCTTCCCTTGTTGTTAAAGTTAAGTTTTGTTAAATGAATCTAGTTTCCAACAGTTATACTTAAGTGTTCGCTTCTTTAGGTGAAATATATAGAAGTTAAGATTTTATTTAAAGCAAACAAAATATATTTTTTAACAAATGAGTAAAAAACAAAAAAGTTTATACGTATTTTCATTGTTTATCTTGCTTAATATCAAATCAGTTCATCTAATTTGTTTAAATTATTTTTAAATTATAAAAAATGATGACCACTTTATGTGAAATAGTTGAATCTAATAAATCTCCACGTGCCAGACATACCTTGAACGAAAATTTAGATGATGACTAAATTGTGTTTTCATTCTTCTGCTAATTTTCAACAATGGAGTTGTACTTCTTTGACTACAATCTAATTTGGCCGATGACTGTTGTTCAAGATTTTCTTTTTAGGATGGCAAATCAGTTGAAACAGTTTGTTTCATTTCTATTCATTTTAACTTTATTTTGTCAATTGTGACATATCGACGTAAATATTAAGATTAAAATTTCTGTCCACTATATTGACTACTAACGTGGTTATCAATAAAGTAATTTAAAGAGTGTTTTTTCAGGTCATTGACATGGAATGTATGAATATTTGCTAAATCTCCACGAGCAAAGAATTAGTTAATTTAATTTAGTTACGACAGAATAATCTGCTTTATAGGAGGTGCTGGGTAAATAGTCTGAGTGTATCTCCGTAATTTATGTACCATTCATTAAACTCAATTAAATGCTTAGCATTATCTACAAACTCATCCGGCAACTGAATTGAGATTACAGTAAACAAGTGTGCAGAAATAGAGAGCAGATTCTCTCGTAAAACTTCATGGAAGCTAAAAAAATGAATATAAGAATATGATTTCACTGACTTTCATTTAATAAATACGTTTGAAAACCGCTACATTTCGTCGATTAAATCGTTTGCTAGTATTTGATTGCTTGTTCCCCTGGGTACATCAATATTTCCGTTAAGAAAACATGGTCATAGTAACTCTTGAGAAAGAAACATTTATGACTATAGGGTCATATTTAAATAATTTATAAAACACAAGGACCTGTATTAAAAACATGGTGAGACATGTATAAATCTAAAATTATGTCGGGCCATCAATAAGGGTATGGTACTATAATGATGCATTTCGTTTTGAGATTTTGACAGCCAGTTCCGTGTTCCTCACTAGATGAGTGTGTTGTGAAAAATATATATTAAAAAAGATTTGGTGTTATTAGACCTAAATTTACACATTGTAATGTTTGTGTAAGTCGAGCTGGAGAATTTCTGTATAGGGTAAATGCACGCTTCGCAGAAATATCCAAAACGCAATTTTTCTAGACACATATTTTTCTTTCTGATGCACAGTCTTCCGATAATTAAATTTTTATCAAATCATAATACATTCAAAATTTATTTTCCTTTGTTGTTTAGAATCAAATGGTATAATCTTTTGAAGTATCTCTCTTATGTTATCTCCTTTTTTATTTTTGATTTATTTATGCTTGTTGGATTATTAATGACAATACATTACATTTTGCTTCAGTTTTTGAAACAGAAAGCTCTCAATATTTCATCCAGAAGCTCAAAATACTACGTGTAAAATATTGGTTCAGAGTGAAAAATCATATTGCACTTATAATATAAGAAAGAGAAATCATACAACACTTCAACGAATGATCATTTACGACAAAAAATTTTATACTTGCAACTACAATAAATTACAATGCTCTCAGCTTGAGATATGCGATTGCAAATAAGTCGTTCAAAACAGCCTCACTTAATAAGCCCAACCACATTGATCACAGGTACTATATTACGCAAAAATTTAGTTTTTATTTTATTAAATTTAAATATTATATTGGTAGGATTATAATGCAACTTGTAAAATATTTTTTAATGTCATAATCATACTATGTGTTCTTATATTTCTGCCAAAATATAATTTATTTTTTATCACATCATAATATATTCAAAATTTATTTTCCTTACTTGTTTAGAATCATATGGTCGTTCCTTTTTTCCTTAGTATTATGTGATGTTTTTGTTTGTATTTATTATAAAAATGTTTGTGAATTATATGTTAATGTTATACTTATTTTAATGAATAAAACTAGCTTAATCTGAAACATCCATCTTGTATAGCAGAATATAAATTCACCTGAAAACCGATGACTTCTAATAAATTAAATTATCGCTAAAAAGTCATATAAATCACTGTGTTTTATACTGAAACTTCTAAATGTTTTTTATTGATACTTACATATCAAATTTCAAATTCATATTCATTTAGTCATTTAAAAGTGTTAGATGTAAATCGGTTTTTTAAATGTATTTTTCATATCTCATTTGTAATGTTAGAATTTCCAAAAATTCTTGATTTCTATTATTACATGAAGAATGGCAACGTATACTTTGTGTATTCATTCTTCACAAATATTACTGTTTTACCTTATTGAGATGATTTTTTAAAATAAATTTTCATTTTACTTTCATACTAGTATTCCCTTTAAGTGTTATTATTTTTTCTGTATATGTGTTTAAGTCTGGAAATTTTTATGCATGTATAAATTTATTGTTAATTTTTAATGGCTTTTTTCAATTTAAGCATATCTCAACATCACTAGTATAACAAGTAATATTTTCAAATAATTTAATGATCGAACTGTCCTTATTCACTCGATTATATTTTGAAAGGAAAAATGCGTCTTTTTTTAAGAAACATGTAAGAACATATTACTGATCCTCAGATCTCATCAATTGTTACTCATACCATCATACCTAAATATTAAAAGATAATATTATCTTAAGTTTTATTATTTTTCTTATTATACCGACACTTAGTTATATATTAATTGTTTAAGAATATAACATACACTCTACAAAAATAAACATTCAAATAATAATAAAAAAAAATGTTTACTTGGACAGCTTGCGAATCACTAAATCCCTATTAGCAATAATCTAATACTTCTAAAACCTTTTGTTGGTGAACTGAATTGATTACAAATAAAAAAATTAAACATTTATTAGAAGAGTATTATATTCAGAATGTAATAGATATTTAATAACATTACAACGCATTTCATTTTAATTCAAGTCTAATTTTTTTATAGGCTGACTGCTTGAAAAAAATGTTTACTTATTTTAAAAGATATGTTTTATCGGGTGAATATAATTTCGTACAGTTGTTGTTAGGTTATTGAATCTTTAATTAGAATGCATACGCGATTTCATACTGTATTGAATGCAAACAAAACACTTTATTCATAAAAAAGAAAGTAAAATTGACAAACATTTTCTTTCATTTTCTAGTTTAAAATCAAATAACTTCAGTTCAACTCCTTTGTTTAAATTACTTTGAGATCAGCAAAAATGATTGTCGCATAAGTGAAATTGTCAAAAGAAACAAGCCTCCATGTGCGTAAAATATCTTAAAATATAGATGATGACTAGAGTGTGATTTCATACTTATGCTTATCTTCAACATTGGAGTTGTAATTCTATGACGAAAATCTGATTAATGGTCGTTGATTTCACATTGATTTAGATTATAGATTCTCTATTAAAGCTTCATGGAAACTAGGAAGAATTAGAGGAAGAATTTCATTTCGCATTGTGTCTATAATCAGTATTTTAAGGACCCAATACATTACCCCGATTAAATAGGTTGTTTCTATATGATTCCTTGCTTACCTGCTCTTTGAATGCGTAGGTATTTTTTGGTAAAAGGGAAACCTCAAATTGAAGTGTTTAATGAGTGTTACTTACAAATGAAATTCTGAAAGGGAAATCATACTTAATACATAAATAAGATTATATTCATTTGGCAGTAATGTCTTTGAGAAGCTGTGTTCCCGGATATAAAGTAGACCTTTAGTTAAACTTAAATAATAAGAAATGCTAAATAAATAATGAAGTGAACTAACAAACGCCTTATTGTGCAGAGTCAATTTATGCATTAGGCAATTGAGAAAGTAAAAAGACTGACTTTGTAAGCCTAACGATATTAGCCTTTTTTTCTAAATCTTTTACACGAAATGTGTGGATCCAATGAGACACAATAAATAAGGTATTTATGTGTTTAGATCAAAGGAATGGGTATAAATTTTAAAAGTACCTGTGCCAATAATATACAAAAATTCCATCGTCAATGAGATAAGTCGATGGAAAATGTTTCAGAAAGACATTATTTAGTTGATAATTCATAAACCATTATACAGAGACTTTAGACATCTTGATGTATAGAAATTTCTATTATCATTCTTTTAGCTTCAACAGAAAGTGATAAACTGATGTTTGTCTACTGGAATAAATAGGAAAATTTTTTTTCTTCTTTCTGTCATATACAAATAAACCACTAGGACGGAAGCTCACAGATTTTTTTTGGAAGCATGATTTATTACATTTTATGATCAATCACAAAAATTTCTCATGATAAAACACAAAAGTGTTTACCTTTTTCTTTTGCGTATATGATATTTGACGATTCTTTGAATGTTCACAAAAAGAGATCTTACTCATCTTATTTCGGCTAATTGTCCATAAAGGTCAGTTATTTGACTGAAAAAAAAACACTGTGCTTTAAATGATATTAGATGTCTATTTTGCATATGTCCGGTGGAATACATAAATCATACAAGTGTGTGTTGACATGACAACTCCAATCTATTCTTCAGTTATTATGGTTATTTTCTCTTCGGAATGTGAAGTTAATAACTGGATAATTTGGATACGTTCTTTGAGGCCATAAGCTATCTTATGATCTCGATTTCAATACCATACACGTTTTAATAATGAGAAAAAGGCTGAATTTTTGTATTCAACATGCATTTTTCTCAAGGTGGCTACCACAGAATATTCCACATGATCACATTAGCGATACACGAATATGATTCAATAATGAGAAATCAGACCTGTTCAATAATGAGAAATTGAAGCAGAAATTTTGTATTCAGCATTTTTGTCAGTGAAGGTGGATGCCAAAGAATTTTCCTGGTTATTCCTCTTGCTATACATGAATATGGGCCACTATTTATGAAAAATAAATCTACATGCAAGTTTGGCCATTAAAGTATCCATTAGGCATAGTTAAATTACCAAATTAAGAGGAAAAGTGTCTCTTATTTAGACACTAGAAAGATACTTTATTTTATTTTGCATATGAGAAGATAGTTTATCACTAGATATGAAATTAATTTTTGATCCATTTTTTTTCTCTAACTCGAATATCATTGATGTGTACTTTCCCCTCCTCTTAATTTCACAGCAATTTGAGGAGCAAATTTACGTATTTTGGTGCCTAAACAACTGAGAGCAAATCACTTATCACACTGAACTATTTATAAGCACCTATTTGTGATTTCTGGAAAATGGAAATCGCAAGGTAACACGTAGGATAACATAATATTAAATTAGCTATAAATACTAATTAGAATATAGAGAGCAAATGCAATGAAGATCTACTCAAAGTGCAATAACTGTGAATAACGAACGATTAAAGAACAATGTGAACTCTGATTGATGTTGAAACCTCAAAATAATTTCATCACCATCCACTTAATAAAAAAGTATAAGCAAATGATTAAATTATCTTAGTATAAGGAAAAGGCATACATCAGTATACCTATAACTTCTCTGTCACACGAGATAATGTAGTAATTTGTTTATCGTTTTTCGAAGTCGCTAATGTGTTGCCCCGTGTGCATCACAGGGGGTAGGCCACCATCGTACCCTCACACATGCCATAGGGACCCGTATATAGGGTACGCACCATTCATACCTCATTCACACATAATGAAAGGGTAAAGGCAGGATAGAGAAAGAAAGTACATTCATGTCTGAACCGGGATTCGAACCCAGGACCATAGTCAGACACGCTGACCACTAGACAAGTTGGCCGACGGTTTTTTTCAATATTATCAAAAGCTTTAAGCAGCGTATGCCATTTTGATGATTGTGTATCTACACATTTTGAAAGCTATATCAAATACTCTGAAATTTACTTCGGAAAGCATTTATTTTGAACTTGATAATGAAAAAGTAAAGCACTGCTATCCGCCAGGTCGGATGCAATTGTCATCGTTCAATTTTGAATAAATATATCTTAATGATAAATATGAGAATATATTAAATGATTATACAAAAAAGAATATTTAAGTTCACTTATTTCCCCTTATGACTTTTATTATTGTATCTTGTTCGCCAGTTAAAAATGATGAAATTTACCTGTCACAGAAGTTTGTACAAAAATAAGTAAATAACATACCTCTTCGGTAATTAGAAAGTGTCGAAGAAGGAACTGTCGACATTTCATTGCTGAAAGCGATGTCTTCCAAGATCATTTTAAATATAGAATGATTAGTGATTCCAAATTGACTGTACTAACTGCTAGACATTTTTCATATTATGTATGTAAAGTGTTTAATAAAGCAAATGGTTGGCTTCTTATATTTTTTTGGAAGTGCAACTGATGTAACGTGTGTGTGAAGATTGTTGCTGTGATTTTTATATATTCAAATATTTTATTTAAAATACGAGACAGGACTTTTCTTCTAACCCATTAATAAATACGATATTCTTTTCGATTTTATTATTTAGGATATTTTGGTTTCATGTTATTTTTCAAAATGTTTCTCTCCCAAAAAATACTTTTTTGCCTATTTTGCTTTTTCTATTAAAAGTTTCTATTAAATCCAATATTGTGAATATTTGTATTTTTCTAGTAGTTAAATATTAATTTTTTTTTAAAAACTGTTATTGGCATTAAACTGCGATAAATTTCAATTATTCGCGTTAAAAGTATTTTTTCCACGAAAATATCACAAGAAAATAAAAAATGGATAAAAAGATAAATTTTTGCTAAATTGAATAAGAAATGTTCTTATTCAGTTAATAATGGTTTAAATCTTTTAAAGTGAAATGAATGGCATAACTAATATAAAAGTTATAAATAATCAAATTTTATATTTACATTTAATAAAGCATCAAAATTAAATTTGGCAAATGATAGTCAAGCTCTATTACAATTTAATGACTGTAACATTTTTATTTATTAATTACTATTTTGCTGCAAAGAGAAAATCAAATTCATACCACAAATGCGTGGGAGTATACTTTTTACATACATTACATCATTGCACTTAATAAAAATTAATCACGTACCATCGGTGGAAAAAGTCTAGTACTTTTTGTAGCAAAGTTCAAAAAAGTTTGTGTATAGTTCAATATCCTGACGTGCAAAATTTTCGTATTTTGTTGAAAGTTCCTTTAGTATTCTATCACATTATCTATGTTGTTTGATCCAAAACTTAATTTCTGGCTGATACAGGTTCTAGTAATTTTGACTTGAAATTGGTACTTTGAACATTACCACGCAAAATAATTTAACCAATTAATTAATTATTCCCTTGAATTTCATCATCTTCATATTTCGTTTAGCAGTGTCGACCTAATATTAACTAATAACGTTCGATACACACAATTTAAAGTAAAACAATTCGCTAATTATACTATATATCTAATGTTGAAACTTGAAACAGGCATATCGAATGTTGAAACTTGACTATATATCTAATGTTGAAACTTGAAACATAAAGAAATTTGACAATACATTACAAAAATATCATGTGTTTGAAAGGATTAGTCAAGAAGCTAAATTTTATGCATCTTTATACTTATTTATTGTTCAGTCACAAAAGATATACTGTCGATTCATTTTCAACTCCATAGTCAGAGGGGACACAACTGAATGTTATTCAGACTATTTGATACACCAGAATACAGTATATAATGCTAAGATATAATCCATCTATAATGCATTCAATTGTTTTTTAAAAGAAGTACCATTTAGAGAAAATTAAATTATTTTTTTACACATATTTCTAATACATGGTGTTAGGATGACACAGTTTAACTATATTATGGTATTTCACTATATTGTTCATTGAAACCTGTATATTCCAATATTCGAAAGATTCCAAATTTAATGATGAGAGCATCCCTAATTGAATAAGTTCAAATGGTTAAATTTTAACTATTTCAATTTAATAAAAGGAAAAAATTTAATTGATTTAAATAAAATAATATTTAGAATACTTAAGTTAATCTGAAGGCATGTTTCTGCACATTTATGATAATTACAAATAGTAAACAAACAGAGCAGCATTTGCAGAAATAGTTCACAGGAAGTGACTATTCCAAGCGAAAATTTCTTTTTCTATTGTTGTTTCTATTTTTTTACGAATAAAACGTTTTACAATGGAAATCAGTTATATAAATAAATAATTAATTATTGAATAAGGAACTTACATTAAAGTAGATTTTATTTAATGAATTGGGGGAAATTAAATGATTCGGGAATCTTTGTTTTCAATGAATTTTGCTGCATGATTTTGTTTTTACCATGATATGCAATTTTATCTTCATCAATCGTCCATTGGCTAACATTGGTAGTATTGCAAATGATCTGAAAGGATTTCTCTTTTCATTGTGATAATTTCAAAGCAAAATTAATCTGTTTCCAAAATTTTTATGCTCGCTACAATAAAAGAATATGTACAGACATTTTTGAAAACAGTTTGCAAAAATGTTTATTTACACTGATAAATATAGGAAGTTTATTTTCTAATGTAGTTCACACCTATAGAACTTTCTTTGAACAACAGCATTAAGTGTAGATTAATAAGATAAAAGTTTTTTTCCTAAAACATCAAAATGCTAAGGCTTTTCCTTTTTACCTGTCAATCTTCCAGAGTCCATCCAATACTTTTGGCTTCTACTTATAAAGCGTTTGTGTTAAGGGTTCAAATGCTTAGAGTAATTCATAAATGACACTTCAGTATAATTATATGAAATAAATTAAAATATAGAAATAGCTACATTTACAGTTGATTTTTAAGTCAATGAGCAGTCGATTTAGAGGTTACAAGCCTTATCGTGACAGAACTTATAGCAGTGAAGACAATTTAGATAAAGGAATGGAATTTCTACCTCAAGAATATATCTTTAAATTAACTCCTAATAGTAACACTAATTATTTTTTACTATTTTCTACATTTCTTATTTTAAACTTTTAGCAAGAAAGTCTAATAATAATCTTAAAGAACTCTAAGAGAAATTTTCTCTGTTTTCTCTAAAGCGATTTATTAATTCTTTTTGTCTGCTTTTTCTATAATAAATTAATCATTTTCTTTTACAGTCATAAATCAATATAGTCAGAAGTAATATTTTGAGTACTAAATTCTAATTTTGACCTCCCAAATAATTTTCGTGTGGATATTACCAAACATATTTCAAGCAGAACACTAGAAAAATGTCAAGCGAAGATGAAAAATATACTTGTGTTTTTAATGTCTTTAATAATTTCTTAGATTAAGTTAAGTTGGGACTTATAATCTTCTTCACAGTTTCTAAAGAGATACTTAAGATTGTTGGATGGTTCTTTTCGTATAATTGGATTTTCCTTTAACAAATTAGATGTGATTTTAAAAGATAAGAGTTATACGTATCTTTGCTCCTTGTGCATTTTGTGCCTTTTTTTATGTCAAATGTAAATTTTGATGCTCCTTTCCTTTCATTTTTGTTATGTCACTTGTTCCAATTTTAGAAGATATAAAGCCATTTATTTTCTCATACTATTTATTAACTGAATAAGTATTTCATATTGGATTTAACAAAAATTTATCCTTTACACATTTATTATTTTCTAACGATATTTTAGAGCAAGGGCGGGCAAACTACGGCACGCGAGCCAACTCCGGCCCTTAGGAATGTCTTATGCGGCCCGGGGATAGAGTTATAATTTTTGGGTCTGACGGAAATTTAAAAGTAAAATATAAATTATGTATTTTAAATTCATCATTTTATCTACATTATTTAGATATTTTCTTCCATTTTTACAAAGGACTGATGATCTTACTACTTTCTTTGTTTTTGTTCTATGAAGCATAATTCGACGGAAATAGCAAGCCAAGACAGATGTAATCGTTAAAGTGTTAAAAGTGGGAATTATTTGTTAGTTATAGCTGTAAACTGAGGGTAACAAGCGTTATCTCTTTCTGATGGAGCAGACATGTGTAAAACCAATATAGGGGAATTAGACCTCACATGTAGCAGACTGCGTATTTTAAGCTCCAGCCATCCCAGAAAATCAGTGCTATGTTTGCTTCATCTTATATATGTGAAAAAGTGTTTTCAACTTTGAACCGTAGAAAGAATCATTTCAGAAGTTGACAGACAGATAAGCATTTAGCTTCGTTCCTTAGAATCAGTACATCTCTCCTCGAGTTTCAATATAAGGAACGTTTACAAGTGAAATCACAGATTCACTCACCTCTTTAACATTTTTAAATTTTAAAACTTGTATATTGTTTTTAAAATTTCAGAAAATTATCTTGACAAACCAAATTTTTTTTTTTTTGCTCCCGACTGGAAACGTTTGCCCATTCCTATTTTAGAGGAATGAATGCTTTTCATACCGATAACTTGATCACAGTTTAATACCAATCATTGTTTTCATAATTACTATTTAACAAAAAATTAAAATAACCAGAAAATTGTGTGAACAATCTCCATACATACATTACATACTCTGCACTTCCGAGAAGATTTATGGAGCCAGCCATTTGCTTTATTTATCAAAATACTTTACATAATTAATCTGAAAAAAGTCTGACAGTTTGTGAAATCATTTCTGACATTCAAAAAAATCATTGTATATTTAAAAGTACTTGGAAGTTATTCTTTTTTGGGAATGAAATGTCAAGAGTTCGTTCTTCGACACATTTTAATTACCAAACAGGCGTGTTAATTTCTTATTTTAATATAAACTTACGTGACAGATAACGTAAAATTTTCTGATATTCATCATTTTTAACTCGTAAATAGAACACAATATGGAAAGTCATAAGAGAAATTATGTGAACTTATATTTTATCTTGAATACACATCGAATCCTTTCATTAATCTTTCTTGCAGTCATTTAACATATTATCATTTACTATCAAATTTCAAAAAGTAAAATTCTGCTTTTATTTTTTAAACATTAAATCTTTTCCACACGTTGAGAATATAAAAATAAATAAAAACTGTGAATTGCAGAAAGTAAGTCACAAACACACATTGTTAATTAATATAACATTTTTAATTTCGGAAAATTAAAACAAACGTTATGACATTTCTTGAAGTAAGTTTATGAAGTAAACAAAAGCTGCAAAATCTACATTCACTGACTTACAGGTCTTAAAATCGAAAAAACAAAGAAAATTTTGCATGGTGTTATTATCTTCATAAATCATGACTAATTAATAATATTGTTTTACTGCAAGATCCACAGGACCCACCTCAATTATTCCCAATTATTCTCTATCCCCACTTCTTAGTCTTGGTTAAAATGCATGCTTTCATGAAACACGTCAGCAATTAGTAGGATACGTAAATTTTTTTAGACTTGGTTATATACATTTATTTACCCTTTTGCTTTTATAATTGTTCATAATTCCACAATTTCTGAACTTCAATTAATATGCAAGCAAGAGGAATTTTCTTTTGTTTATTCATTTTACCCAAACTTTAGCTGGGTACTTTTCAAGATTTTCTTTTATATAATTGAAATTTTTGCTATGTTTTTTCATTGTAAGAATTCATTTCTTTTGTATAGTATACGTTATTTTATTGCAGTTATTTTATTGTAAAATTTACAATCGTAGCGCAAATATTTACATTTTCGCTAATTATTCCTTTTATAATGGTTTGTTTCAATTAAAATTTCATCGGACTTCATTAATATTACAAGATATTTTTCAAAAGCTGTAATGGTAACCATATCATCTTATATCCAATTACAAATTGTGAACACATTCTTCTTCTCATGCAATGTGTTTATATCTTATTACATGTAGTGAAGGAATGTGACATTTCCAATGAAATGTACAGGTCAACTTTATTTATCCTCTCTGGGGATCAATTTTTAGACACAATATAGAACATCAACATAGAAAAAGAATTTTTGCTTCAAATTAAGTATTCCCCCGCATTTTGTTACATTTTATAGGGTAATAAAATGCAATTTTTTCACTTTGATGAATCTTTAAATAAGAAATAAAATTAGTTGACCAGGTTATTCATAAAAAAATGCCCTCTTTTGTTTGTGATGAATCTAATATTTTCTCATAAAGTTTCCATTCAATTAATGGAAACTTTATGAGAAAATATTTTTATTCTACTGGAAGAAGGTATTTGTGTTTATTATATCCATTTCATTTGAATTTAAGATACATACATACATGTATATATATATATATATATATATATATATATATATATATATACATATATATATATATATATATATATATATATATATATATATATATATATATATATATATATATATATATATATATATATATATATATGTATGTATGTATGTATGTATATATGTATAATGTTACTCATTAACTACTTCTTCATAAAAAGTTCCTTCTTCTTTAAAATTTTATTTATGATGGAAGTTTCTAATATCTAAAGAATTTCATTTATTCTCTCAGCATGTCAAATGTAATACATAGCATACAACATCAAAGTGAAGGCAGAACATTTTTTTTAATCTAAATATTTTTTTTACTTATTTATGGAGTTATATTTTCTGTACTAATAAAATAAAATATTTTTAACCATAACGAAATTTCTTTTAACTGAATAAAAAATCCGTTCATTTATTTATTAATAAAAAAATACATAATTCAACTTTTTCATTAATAAAAAATGCCCAATTAATGAATGCCATAGACTACACTTTAAAAAAGAATTTAATAGAAAGATCTTCTTATATTTTGTATATTTATCTTCACAATATGTTTGTAATTATGAAAAATTAAAGTTACTTAAATACTTCGTGATAAAAGACAACATATTGCACTTGTTTTGTAACGTAATTTCTATCAGGAATTTCTTATATCACTCGTGTTGGAGATAATAAACACCATAAATACACAAGTTAATAATTTAACTAGAGCAAAACCTTTTTGTTAAGAATTTTATGACACGAGTCTGTGTTTTAACACCACATGTAATTTAATTTTGATTATTCAAATATTGTTTAAATTTATTACCATTGTAAAAGTTCCAAAATTGTTCTCTTTTCATTTTGATAAATTTATGAATACTATAATCATTCTTCAAAAATTTTACTCTTATTATTCTTCTGCAGAACGATTCTAAAACAATTTTACAAAGATACATGCAGAAATAACCATTGAAATTTTATAATATATGTACTCTGATATTTCTTTTTTTAGTTATCATACTACATCTTGATTTTTAATACAAAAGCCGTTTTCTTAAAACTTCAAATCTAATATTGTTCCATTTTAACTTTCAATCCTTCGAATTCCAGCCACTGTTCTGTGATTCTGCCAACTGACAGCATTTGATAAAAGTCCCAATACCTAATACATATCCATATAATCCATAAGGGACACATGTGAAGACTTTGGTGCAGTGCATTCAAACGAAATGCACAGTTTTTCTTTCTACTTTTTTAGAAACATTGCACAATTGATTTAGATGTATGGATTTGATGCTTATGGAGACAGAACTGAAAGCAGTGAAGATAGTTTAGATAAAGGAATGGAATTTTGGCTTCAAAAATAGATAAAAAGATCTATAAATTTACTTCCAGTTGTAATTCGAATTACTTTTTACATTTTCTACATTTCTTATTTTATGCGCTTTTCATTATAAGAAAATCTAATAAAAATTTTAAAACTATGTATGTATTTAAATTTTTCTTCTTACCTCTCCATACCAACTTGTTAATTCTTTTTCTCCCTGCTTTTTTATAATAAATATATCATTTCTTTTACAGTCATAGATCAATATATTAAGAAGAAATATTTTAATTACTAATTTCTAACTATAACCTGCTAAATAAATTTAGTGCAGACATTGTCAAATGCTTTTCATGTAGAACATTGAGAAAATTTTAGGCTATATATACGAGGAACATAATTTTACTTTTATTGTCTTTAAGTTTTATAGTTTTTATCACAATACCTACAAAGATATTTAAGAATTTTACGATAATTCTTTAGGTAGTTGGATTTTCCTTCGACAAAAGAGATGTGATTTTAAGAGATAAAATTTGTACGTATCTTTATACCGAGTGTATTTTTTGCCTTTTATCAGTATCTTAATATCAAAAATATATTTTGATGCTTGCTTCCTTCATATTAGTTATATCACTTTTATTTCACTTTTAAAAGGTATAAACCATTATTAACTGAATAGGAATAATTCATATTGAATATAGCAAAATTTTAACCTTTTATCCGTTTTCTATTTTCCAGTGATATTTTAGGTAAAAGAATACTTTTAATGCTGATAATATCTAAATTTATCACAATTTAATGCGAATCACATTTTTTTTTAAAAAAATTAATATTTAACTAAATAGAAAAATCAAAATTGTGGTATCAATCTCCTTAAATACACTACGTCATTTGCACTTACCAGAAGGTTTATGCAGCCAACCATTTGCTTTAATTAAACATTCTATGTGCATAATCTGATAAAAAGCCTGATAGTTTGTACAATCAGTTCGAAATCTCTAATCATTCTATACTTAAAAATACTGGGATGACGTCGATTTCAGTAATGATACATACAGAGTTCGTAATTAAAAAATGTTCTTCGACATTTTTTAATTACGTTGAGTTGTGTTATTTTCTTATTTCAGTAAACAATTTAGGTAACATAAATATTTCTGATTTTCATCATTTTAATTCGTGAACAAGATACAATATGAAACGTCGTAAAGAGAGGGAAGTGTGTGAACTTAAATATTATTTTAAAATCATCGAATCATTTGATTATTCTTTTTTAATCATTTATAATACATTCACATTTATTAGTAAATATACTTTTTGAAATTTAAACAATGACGATGAGTTAAATTCTAATCTTTTTCCTTTAACAAGGATTGAATCCTTATTTTTTCAAATGTTCAGAATTTCAAAAAAATAATAGCAGTAAAAATTGAGAAATGTAATTGATAAGTTATTCATTGCTGATAAATAAACTATATAGTTTTAATATCAAAAGTTAAAGCAGTATTATAACATTTACTGATGAAAGAATGTAAGGTAACAAAATATGTGAAAAAAAGCAGTCAATGACCTATTATACTGTGAAATGGTTAAAATCACAAGAAAACTGCACGTTTCTACCATCTCGAGTAGTATAAAAGACACAACAAATCAATATTTCATTTCTTAGCAAGATCGTTACGATCCTGCTTAAGTCCTTTAAATTATTCACCACCACCACCGTATTGCTTTAATCAAAGTGCATCATTTAAAGATCTTTAGTTTGAAGTCATACTGATGAAAAATTTAATATACCCTTTAAAATACTTTATAATCAGATATATATGACAAGTAACTAATTCATTATGATCATATAAAGAAGATCCTAATTAGAATTCATAGTAAAACTGCTTCAAAAAAGTCTTCTGAATTACCCTATTTAACACACTTTTACAGCAATATATTTTCATTATTATTTCTTGTAGTGTTAGGTTGTCTGTAAAATATTTTGTTATGTATATTTTTATTCACTTTTTTGTTTTTATTTATTGTATTTATTATATTTATAGTTTTACTATTTATTGTATTATAATTATATTTTTTTCAATGATGTTCTTAATCTTGGTAACTATAGTGCGCAGACAGAGTTGATGAAAAATATTAACTGAATCAACACATTGCAGTCAGTAATACTTTAATTAGTAATCACCTACAGCAAATGTTAAATGTTCAATAGGATACCATTCATGCACATATTTAAACTTAACTATCTGCGTGTAGACAATGCAGTCCTTTGGTATTGCGAAAAATGCAATGCTACATTAAAGGACACAGTTAAATCATGAAGAACCCAGTTAGAGCACATGAGAGAGTTACTAGTTCTGATTGAAAAATCTGTCCCAGTAATTTGCTCTTTTTTATACTTTTCTACTTAATCATATAATTATATTACTTGCACATTTGTATTATAAACTAGTTATATCGTCTGTTATGACCATGATTAAGTTAACTCATTTGTATTTTTATTACCAAGGTTACATTGAGTGTTAGGATAATCTTTTTACACAATTTTAATGCAATATTATCTCATGTTATCTCCCATAGTGGAAAATTTGTAAATGTTTTATTGTTGATGTTATATTTCTGTCAAATTAATTTCAAACATTAGAAAACTATTTCAATTCAATTTTATTTTCAAATTTCGTGATAATTTAGTCACACCAGATGTAATACGTGGTGGATCTATCCTGACAACCTAAGGTACAGACAGGTGTTCCATCGCGTATGTCTATGTCATTTTTTCCCAGACGTAGAGCAGTAGATTTAGACTTTGGCTTTTGACCTTATCCTGACTGAATTTAAAACAGTGAAGATTGTTGGGATAAATGTATATAATTTCTTCTTTGAAAATATTTGTTAAAATTTACTTCTGAAAGAAATCTAAATTAATTTCCAGTCACTTTTCCGGTTTACATTATTTTATAAGCTTTCCGTTATAAAAAAAGATAGTAATTACATTAAAATTTTAGAAAAATCATCCTTTTGATTCATTTAAATTTTCTGATTCAGTCTTTTCTAAATTAAATTAACCACTTTCTTTTACAGTCAAATGACTGAAAATCCAGGCTTCATCAATTGTAACTATATATTTTCAGTTTTAACCAACCAAGCTGTTTCCGCCTAGAACGGTTGATGGTTGGGTTTTATGGCGCAAGGTCCAAAAATGGACATGCTGCTCCGCGCCTAGAACGCTGAGAACAGCGTTAAACAAAGAACAAATTTTTGCTTTGAATACGTGGGATTTTCTTATTTTAACATGCATATCTCCTCTTTTATTTATCAAGAATATATTTTTACTAACTTGAGAAAGACGCGACAATGATCTTAACTTTTTATTTTCTTAATCTACACTACTGGCGCCAGAAGCGACATCTACATTGTGTTTAAATGAGGAAATATTTCAGCCGGTTCCTCATAAACCAATTGCATTTAAACGTTGTTGCCTGGTGAAAAGTTGTTGTGATGCCTCATGTAAGAAGGAGAATTGCGAACCAGCACGTTTCTGACTTTGATAAAGGTCGAATTGTAGCGTACCGGGGCTGCGGTTTATCTTATCGCAGTATTGCTGCTCGCGTCGGTCGAGATCCAATGACTGTTAGCAGAATATGGAATGGATGGGTTCAGGACGGTAATACGGAATGCCATGCGGGATCTCAGAGGCCACCTATCACTAGCAGCTGAGAAGACAGGCATATTATCGACATGGCCGTAATGGATCGTGCAACCACGTCACGAGCCGTGAGTCAAGAAATGGGGTCGTTTGGAAGACAATAAGTGTCTTCACGAACAGTTCGACGACGTTTGCAGCAGCATGGACTCTCAGCTAGGAGACCATGGCTGCGGCTTCCCTTGACGCTGCGTCATAGACAAGAGCGCCTTCAATGGTGTGATCAACGACAAACCTGGCGCACGAATGGCGAGACGTCATCTTTTCAGATGAATCCAGGTTCTGTGTACAGCATCATGATGGTCGTATCCATGTTTGGCGGCATCGTGGTGAACGCACGCTGGCAGCGTATATTCGTCATCGTCATACTGGCCCATCACCTGGCGTGATGGTATGGGGTGCCATTGGATACACGTCTCGGTTACCTCTTGTTCGCATTGACGGTGCTTTGAACAGTGCACGTTACATTTCTGGTGTGTTATGACCCGTGGCTCTACCCTTTAATCGAGCCCTGCGAAACCCTGCGTTTCAGCAGGATAAAGCCCGACGGCATGTTGACGGTATTGTACGGACCTTCCTTGATACGGAACATGTTCGTCTGTTGCCCTGGCCAGCACGTTCTGCATATCTTTCACCAATAGAAAACGTCTGTTCAATGGTTGCCGAGCGAATGGCTTGTCACCAAACGCCAGTCACTACGGTTGATGAACTGTGAAATCGTGCTGAAACGGCATGGGCTTCTGTACCTGTACATGCAACCCAATCTCTGTTTGACTCAATGCCCAGGCGTATAACTGCTGTTATTACTAAAAGAGGTGGTTGTTCTGGGTACTGATTTCTCAGGATCTATCCAGCCAATATTTTTGAAAATTTAATCATTTGTTATTTTTAGTATAATATATTTATCAAATAAATATCATTTTTTTATCTGCATTACTTCCTGGATTAGCAATTTTAATGGCCAGGAGTGTATATTAAATAAAAATGAGCATTTTGCAAATTTTTACGCAAATAACATAAATATAAAAATGAATGTTTTTATCTATGCAGTTTGTGCCACGAAAAAGAATTTCATTTTATTCCTTAAAATGAAGATAAATAAATAAAAATCACATGAAAAATTTTAAACGTTGCGGAAATTTATATCTTGCAAAACTGCAAACAACATTTTCATTCAAAGTTAATCAGCTAATAACTTTGAATGAAAATGAAATTTCAGAATAATTTCAGTAAAATACCACTTATCTTCTTTTTTTTTTCGCAAAGAATTAATAATCATAAGATTATATTTTTTGCAGTTTTATGGTGTGTGCTTTTTATTATTGGTTTATTTACACTTGTCAGAATATTAAAGACAATATATTAAATTTTGTTTCTGTTTTTGATGCTAAAACTGCTCAATATCCTCTTACGGAAGCTTAAAATTTGATCTTTAATTTATTGCTCTTGAGTAAAAATTGGTTTTCACTTATAATATCAAAAGTAGAAATCATTATATAACACTTTAATGAACGCCAATTTACGCTTAAAAATTATTATGGCAAATACTTTAAAAAAAACGTTAGATTCCTCTTAGTTTGAAGTAGAGGATTGCAAATTAACTGTTCAACACAACTTTTGAAAATTCGAACTGCGCAATTTGGAATCAATGCAAGTTCCTTAATAAGGACCAGGACCTCACTTAAAAAACGTTCAACTTTGGTTTCTTAAAATACGTTCTTAAGACAAAAATCCAGGATTTACTTTTTAAATTTAAATATTATATTGATAGAATATAATGCAGATTGTATATCATAATAAATTTAAAATTTATATTCCTTAGCTGTTTAGTATCATAAGATCGTTCCCTTTATTTCTAATAGCTATATCAGGGTTTTTATATGGAACCATATCATTATATTCAGATGGAACTGTAGGATTATATTGAGCATGTGTAATAGGTATTTAATAACATAAAAGATATTTCATTTTAATTCAAGTCTAATTTATTTTATAAATTAGACTTATTCATTATTTATTATTATTGGCTAACTACTTAAAAAGTATTCACTTTTTTAAAAGATAAATTTTAACCTTGTAAACATAATTTCCCACAGTTGTGAGGTCGTTACATCTTTAATTAGAATGCAATTTAATAAGGTATGGAATGTAAACAAAAACATTTTAATTTTAAAAAATAGAATAAAGTCGACACACATTTTCTGTCCTTTTCTTGTTTATAGTCAATTAGCTTTAGTTCAAATCCTTTGCTTAAATTACTTTTAGATCAGTAAAAATAATTGCAGCATAAGTGAAATTGCCGAAAGAAACAAACCTCCGCGTGCGACTAATATCTTTAAACAAAATTCATATGATAATTAGAGTACATCATGTCTAATCTTGGGATCATTTTTACTCTAATTTTGGTAAACATGTGGGAAAATTTATAATTGTAAATACTCTAAAGTGACAACAAAGTTTTGATTAATTATTATAAATGTTAATAGATTGTATGTTAATTGTCATTTGAAAAGCATGTGTTCGCTTGATAATTTCATTGTCTTTAAAGATGAAATAATTTGAGTATTTGAAATAAATGTATACTTTTTACTTTGAAACAACAACAAAACTACTCCTTATATTTTTTCAAGTAAAATTTGGAATGATAAGGAGATCAAATAAAACAATAATAAAGCTGTTGTAAACACTATTAAAATCATACATGATATTCATTGAATGTGGAAGAAATAAAATTCTGATTTGAATTTTGACTGAAAAATGGAGTAGGGAGAATTACTTGTATGTGTGGAAATCTATAAAAATAATTTATTTTTATATTGGGTTTTCTTCATCTGAAAGGAATTTATATGATCGTTGTTCTTTGTTAGTTAAGTAATGCTAGTTTCAGGATTTGGTCAAGATTTCGATATAGAAGTTTACAAAATGAAATTTTTTCTCGTGATCTTATTTGACATACTTCTCATAGTTAAAGTCAGGTGGCCTACTTTGTCAATTTCGATTGGATATGTGCTTCATATATCAGGAAGTCGTCGAGTGGGTGCATTCCATGCAATTATTGTCATTCATTGAAATAAAAAATGCAGTTGCACACCTGAAGATTTTAACAGAAGTTTAGAAAATATTTCCTTTTAATCTACCCGTATTTACTTTACTCAAATTAAGGAAGTTTTAAAAGTTTTAAAAGAACAAGTTGGAGGATTTTCACTTTAAAAAATAACATCACGAAGTTGTTTGTTCGTATCAACTTCTTAATTGCTTACAAAATGCAAGTAGACTAATGCTGAAAACAAAACAGATTTTCTAGCTGGCATCTTCTTAAAAATTTTTATCGAAATACTTGTTTTAAAACAATTAAAAACAAAAATCATATCGTTGTGAAAGTTCTAATGTTAAATATTTTTATCCTGGTTTTCTATATCGTTCAATCCTTGTACAAACACACACACATATATATATACTATGTATTAATATAATCCATATATTTACCTTATTTTAACCTGAATATTGTCTCTTTTGTTCATATTTATTTAGAGAGTGAATCTTTAAAATGCAGTCAAAACAAATAAAGTTAGTGGTAAAGGGCAGTTTTATTTATGAATTTGCTGTACGAAACACTTCTTTTTAATTACGCGAAATGGAAAAAGTCAAAATTTTTTAATCTTCTGCCTGTGTCTTAAAAAACTTAGTCTACGATAGTTTGAAGAAGGAATACAAAAATCAGAGATCATTTAAGCTAGTAAACGCTCTAAAAACAACAATGGTAGGATTTTTAATTGGTCAAATAACACATCTCAACCTGACTGGAGCTATTTTGCGAAACTTCATCTCTGTTTTAAAAATTCCGTAAGGTCTCCCCATCAACAAGACCTCACATTATTACTGCACCACGTTTTCCTGCCCCAGAACTCCCTCTTAGCCCAAAAGTCTTTGTTTAATATTATATAATTTTACACTTATATTGGTAAGTATTTAATGCAATTTGTCAAATATTTTATCATTGATTTAATTTCATAATAACACCATACCTCTGTTAAATAGTTTTTTTATACTGTAATATATTCGAAATTATCTTTATTTTTTTAGTTCAATGTCATCTATCGCTTTTTCTTGTATTTATGTTTAAAGCTCATAAAAATTGACCCTCAATAATGGTTTATAAGTTATCCATATGTAAAAAATTATTGTGTTTCACGGAATAAAAATTCATAAGGAAACTTGTAAAACTCTAGTAAATACAAATATCGTTAAAAAGATTTTATAAATTACTATTCTTATTTCTGAAATTTAAATGTGTTTTCTTGCCTGACTACCTAATTACCTTCTATTTTTGACTAAATATTTGAAAAACGTTAGATGCAAATTGAATTTTTAAATTTAAAGGTAGTAATTTGCATAAGGCATTTTTTTAATGTTTAAATAAATTACGCGGATTTTTAATTTCTGTTATTACACGAACGATCGCAAAATATTATTTGCATATTCATTGTGCACTAGAATATCATTTTTCTGATTTTTCGAGAGGTATTTAAACCTAAAATATTGATTTCATTATGGAAAGAAACATTATATTACGTTACACTTATTTTTATAAAGAAATTTAAGGAATGGTTAAAATTCTATGCATCTACAAGATTTTTTATAATTTCTAATGGTTTGTTTCAGTTTAGCCATAATTCAAGTGCGTAGTTTAGAAGGTAATATTTTTAGATAATTGATTGAAATGTTTTTTAGTTACTATATTATACTTTGAGAGAAAATGTGTTATTTTTAAAAAAAATGCAAAAGCATTTTACCCCTATGCTAGGATTGCACATCAACTGTTTTACATAGCATAATATATGAAAATGAAGAAAGAAAATTATTTTAAATTGTTTATTTTGCTCATTCTGATACTTAATTACATATTAGTTATCTAATAAAAATACTAGTTGCTTAGTTAATTTAAATAAAAGCACAGTTCTTCTGCGTAATGAATATTCAAAGAGTAAATAAAATCGATGACCTCGAACACTTGATGATTGAGAAACCCCAAATAACAGGAGTCTAGCATTTTTAAAAAACGCTCCTCTTAGTCAACTAAATGGTTTCCATGAAAATTATAAAAAATGAATTATAAAATTTCAATTTTTAGATTTTAATATGTGTTCAATAACGTTATATTTCATTTAAATTAAAAACTAATTTACTTTACGGACTAAATTTTTTGTCTGTAAAGTTAAACCTTCCCTTGCTTTGAAAGTTAAGTTTTGTTAAATGAATCTAGTTTCCAACAGTTATACTTAAGTGTTCGGTTCTTTAGGTGAAATATATAGAAGTTAAGATTTTATTTAAAGCAAACAAAATATATTTTTTAACAAATGAGTAAAAAACAAAAAACTTTATACGTATTTTCATTGTTTATCTTGCTTAACATCAAATCAGTTCATCTAATTTGTTTAAATTATTTTTAAATTATAAAAAATGATGACCACTTTATGTGAAATAGTTGAATCTAATAAATCTCCACGTGCCAGACATACCTTGAACGAAAATTTAGATGATGACTAAATTGTGTTTTCATTCTTCTGCTAATTTTCAACAATGGAGTTGTACTTCTTTGACTACAATCTAATTTGGCCGATGACTGTTGTTCAAGATTTTCTTTTTAGGATGGCAAATCAGTTGAAACAGTTTGTTTCAATTCTATTTATTTTAACTTTATTTTGTCAATTGTGACATATCGACGTAAATATTAAGATTAAAATTTCTGTCCACTATATTGACTACTAACGTGGTTATCAATAAAGTAATTTAAAGAGTGTTTTTTCAGGTCATTGACATGGAATGTATGAATATTTGCTAAATCTCCACGAGCAAAGAATTAGTTAATTTAATTTAGTTACGACAGAATAATCTGCTTTATAGGAGGTGCTGGGTAAATAGTCTGAGTGTATCTCCGTAATTTATGTACCATTCATTAAACTCAATTAAATGCTTAGCATTATCTACAAACTCATCCGGCAACTGAATTGAGATTACAATAAACAAGTGTGCAGAAATAGAGAGCAGATTCTCTCGTAAAACTTCATGGAAGCTAAAAAAAATGAATATAAGAATATGATTTCACTGACTATCATTTAAAAAATTCGTTTGAAAACCTCTACAATTCGTCGCATAAATCATTTGCTAGTATTTGATTTCTTGTTTACCTGGGTACATCAATATTTCCGTTAAGAAAACATGGTCATAGTAACTCTCAAACATTTGTGACTATAGGGTAATATTTAAATAATTTATAATACACCATGGCCTGTATCAAAAACATGGTGTGATATGTATAAATCCAAAATTATGTCTGACTGTCAATACGAGTATGGTGCTATAACGATCCATTTTATTTTGGGATTTTACAGCTAGTTTTCTCTTCCTGATGAGATGATAAAGATGTGAATAATATATACAAAAAAAAAAAAAAAACACTTTGATGCAGAGAGATATTAGACCTAAATTCACAGTGTAATATTTTTAACAAGAGCTGTAGAATCTCGGTATATCTTATGCGCATGATTTGTAGAAATGTATAAAAAGAAATTTTTCGAGAAAACAGCTTTTTCTTTCTTATACAGTCTTCCGGAAACAGTCCTGTTTCGTGTTTCTGATGAGATGAGTGGGATTGAACTAATATACAATGAAAAAGACACTTTGACAAAGAGACTCGTTGGACCTAAATTAACATTATAATGATTGTCCAAGTCGAGCTGAAGAATTTTAGTATAGAATAAACGCATGAGTCACAGAAATGCACAAAAAGCAAATTTTCCAGAAAACATTTTTTCTTTCTAATGCGGTCTTTCGGAAACAGTAACAATATATATGATTCAATATGCATACATTTAATGCATTTTTGCATATATTTTTTTCAAATGTAACATTTAACCCTAGAGCTGAAAATCTTTAACATGTCAATAACGCCCTGCTTTCATATATAGTAAACTTCTTGACTATTCTGTTTCCTGGAGAAAATTTCCTAGCTTTATCTCTATCATGACTCTAATTTTACTCTAACTCTAGCATATGTATTTATATATAGTAAACTTCTTGATTATTGTTTCTTGGAAAAGTTTATTGCTTTATCTTTAGAAAGATTAAAAATACTTAAAAATTTATAAACTAATTTATATGATTTTCCATGTTTCACTGAAATCTACAAAACTGCACCGCCTCTTCATGATATTGTAATGCTGATTAGAAAGTTATGAGATATAATTTGTTTTAAATTGCTAATAAACACTTTTCATTTCTTTTAAGGCTATTGAAAACATAAAGGAAAAAATCGAAACTTGAGTAACACGTAAAGCATTGATAATAAATTTTCTTACATATATAAAATTATAATATGTAAATAGCATATTGCACTTATTTTTTCATTTTGTTTAAGTATTTTATTTTTAAATTAATCGAAGGAATAAAATTCCTAAAAAAATACATTGGTGGACACATATAATTAAAGTCAAGCTCGGGAATAACTTTTACATCACACACACACACACACACACACACATATATATATATATATATATATATATATATATATATATATATATATATATATATATATATATATATATATATATATATAAGTTAATTAAGTTAATGTTACTTACCTCGCTTTTTTAATTTTTTTTATTATGAAAATGCATTCTTTAAAAACATTTAGTATCAAAATTATGCAGTGAAACAGCTAGCAAAATTTGCAGGTTGATTACATTTAATGCTTCTGTGATTTTCTTCTTTTGAGTGATTATATATATTTACATAATTTGAACTTTTAATCGTGTCACAATTTAATCAATATTTATCTCCATTTTATACCTAAATATCATAGATTCTTTTGTCAATATTTAACTAGATTTGTGAGTTTTAAAAATGCAGTCTGTGCAAATTCACTACTGGCCATTAAATTTGCTACACCAAGAAGGCGACATGTTACAGATGTGAAATTTATACGAAATCAAAAAGGTTCTGTAATATGCAAATGATTAGCTTTTCAGCGCATTCAGACAAAGCAGGTGCCAGTAGCGACACCTATATTATATTTAAATGAGGAAATATTTAAGCCGGTTCCTCATACACCAATTGCATTTGAACGTTCTTGCCTGGTGAAAAGTTGTTGTGATGCCCCGTGTAAGAAGAAGAAATGCGTACCAGCACGTTTCTGACTTTGATAAAGGTCGAATTGTAGCGTACCGGGATTGCGGTTTATCTTATCACACTATTCCTGCTCGCGTCGATTGAGATCCAATGACTGTTAGCAGAATATGGAATCGATGGCTTCAGGACGATAATACGAAACACCATGCGGGATCTCAACGGCCACTTATCACTAGCAGCCGAGAAGACAGGCATATTATCCGCATGGCCGTAATGGATCGTGCAACCACGTCACGAGCCGAGAGTCAAGAAACGGTGTCGTTTGGAAGACAACAAGTGTCTTCACGAACAGTTCGACGACGTTTGCAGCAGCATGGACCCTCAGTTTGGAGACCATGGCTGCGGCTTCCCTTGACGCTGCTTCATAGACAAGAGCGCCTTCAATGGTGTGATCAACGACGAACCTGGGCACACAAATGGCGAGACGTCATCTTTTCAGATGAATCCAGGTTCTGTGTACAGCATCATGATGGTCGCATCCGTGTTTGGCGGCATCGTGGTGAACGCAAACTGTCAGCGTGCATTCGTCATCGTCATACTGGCCCATCACCTGTCGTGATGGTATGGGGTGCCATTGGATACACGTCTCGGTCACCTCTTGTTCACATTGACGGTGCTTTGAAAAGTGCACGTTTCATTTCTGGTGTGTTATGACCCGTGGCTCTACCCTTTTTTCGAGCCCTGCGAAACCCTACGTTTCACCAGGATAATGCCCGACCGCAAGTTGACGGTATTGTAAGGACCATCTTTAAATTGGAAAATGCTTGGCTGTTGCCCTGGCCAGCACGTTGTCCAGATCTTTCACCAATAGAAAACGTCTGTTCAATGGTTGCCGAGCGACTGGCTCGTCACCAAACGCCAGTCACTACGGTTGATGAACTGTGAAATCGTGTTGAAACGGCTTGGGCTTTATATATATTTACATAATATGAACTTTTAATCGTGTCACAATTTAATCAATATTTATCTCCATTTTATGCCTTAATACCATAGATTCTTATGTCTATATTTAACTAGATATGTGAGTTTTCAAAATGCAGTCTGCGCAAATATATTTTAGAAAAATGAACATTTTACAAATTGTTACGCAAATAACATAAATATAAAAATGAATATTTTTATCTATGCAGTTTGTGTCACGAAAACGAATTTCATTTCATTGCTTAAAATGAAAATAAATAAATAAATATCACATGAAAAATTTTAAACGTTGTGGAAATTTATATCTTGCAAAATTGATTACTTGATTAACTTTGAATCAGTATGAAACTTCAGAATAATTTCAGTAAAATACCACTTATCTACTTTTTTTTTCACAAAGATTTAATAATCATGTGATTATATTTTTTGCAGTTTTATGGTCTGTACTTTTTTATTATTGGTTTATTTATACTTGTCAGAATATTAATGACAATATATTAATTTTTGTTTCGGTTTTTGATGCTAAAACTGCTCAATATCCTCTTCCGGAGAAGCTTAAAATTTGATCTTTAATTTATTGCTCTTGAGTATAATTGGTTTTCCCTTATAATTTCGAAAGTAGAAATCAGTATATTACACTTTAATGAACGCCCATTTACGTTTAAAAATTATTATGGCAAATACGTTAAAAACACACATTAGAATCCTCTTAGTTTGAAGAAAAGTAATTAACTTTTCAACACAATTATTGAAAATATGAACTACCCAATTAGGAATCAATGCAAGGTCCTTAATAAATTTTAGGACCTCACTTAAATAACGTTCAATTTTCGTTTCTTAAAAATACATTCTCAAGACAAAAATCCAGGATTTACTTTATTAAATTTAAATATTATATTGGTAGATTATAATGCAGTTTGTAAAATATTTTGTAACTTCTTTAATTTCGTAATTACACATGTTCGTATATATCTCTCAAAATATAATTAATTTTTTATCATATCATAATAAATTTAAAATTTATATTTCTTAGTTGTTTAGTATCATAAGATCATTTCCTTTATTTCTAATAGCTATATCGTTGTTTTTATATGGAACCATATCATTATATTCAGATGGAACTATAGGATTATATTGAGCATGTGTAATAGGTATTTAATAACATAAAAGATATTTCATTTTAATTCAAGTCTAATTTATTTTATAAATTAGACTTATTCATTATTTATTATTATTGGCTAACTACTTAAAAATTATTCACTTATTTCAAAAGATAAATTTTAACCTTGTGAATATAATTTCCCACACTTGTGGAGTCGTTACATCTTTAATTAGAATGCAAACAATTTAATAAGGTATGAAATGTAAACAAAAACATTTGATTTTTATAAAATAGAATAAAGTTGACACACATTTTCTGTCCTTTTCTTGTTTATATTCAATTAGCTTTAGTTCAAATCCTTTGCTTAAATTACTTTTAGATCAGTAAATATAATTGCAGCATAAGTGAAATATCCGAAAGAAACAAATCTCCACGTGCGACTAATATCTTTAAACAAAATTCAGATGATAACTAGAGTATGTCATGTGTTATCTTGGGATCATTCTTACACTAAATGTGGTAAACATACGGGGAAAATTTATAATTGCAACTACTCTAAAGTGACAACAATCTATTAACATTTATAATAATTTTCATTAATTATTACAAACGTTAATAGATTGTATGTTAATTGTCATTTGAAAAGCATGCGTTCGCTTGATAATTTCATTTGTCTTTAAAGATGGAATAATTTGTATATTTGAAATAAATGTATACTTTTAACTTTGAAACAACAACCAAACTACTCCTTATATTTTTTCAAACAAACTTTGGAATGAAAAGGAGATAAAATAAAACAATAATAAAGCTGTTGTAAACACTATTAAAATCATACGTGATATTAATTGAATGTAGAAGAAATAAAATTCTGATTTGAATTTTGAATAAAAATGGAATAGGGAAAATTATTTGTATGTTTGGAAATTTATCAAAATAATTTATTTTTATATTGGGATTTCGTAATCTGAAAAGAATTTATATGATCGTTGTTCTTTGTTAGTTAAGTAATGCTAGTTTCAGGATTTGGTCAAGATTTTGATATAGAAGTTTACAAAATGAAATTTTTTCTCGTGATCTTATATGACATATTTCACATACTTAAAGTCAGGTGGGCTAGCTTGTCTATTTCGATTGGATATGTGCTTCATATATCAGGAAGTCGTCGAGTGGGTTCATACTATGCAATTATTGTCATTCATTGAAATAAAAAATGCAGTTGCACACCTGAAGATTTTAACAGAAGTTTAGAAAATATTTCCTTTTAATCTACCTATATTTACTTTATTCAAAATAAAGAAGTTTTAAAAGTTCCAAAAAAAAAGTTGGAAGATTTTCACATTAAAAAATTACATCACGAAGTTGTTTGTTCATATCAACTTTTTAATTGTTTACAAAATGCAAGTAGGATCATGCTGAAAACTAAGGAGATTTTCTAACTGGCATCTTCTTAAAAAATTTATCGAAATACTTGCTTTAAAAAAATTAAAAACAAACATCATATCGTTGAGACTCTTAATGTTAAATAATGTTTGGTTTCTGGTTTTCTGTGTAGTTGATTCTTTGCACACACACTCACACACATATATATTTATATATATACTATGTATTAATATAATCCATATTTACCTTATTTTAACCTGAATATCGTCTCTTTTGTTCGTATTTATTTAGAGTGTGAATATTAAAAATGCAGCCAATACAAATAAACTAAGTAGTAAAGGGCAGTTTTATTTATGAATTTGCTGTACGAAACACTTCTTTTTAACTACGCCAAATGGAAAAAGTAATAATTTTTTAATCTTCTGTCTGTGTCTTAAAAAACTTAGTCTACGATAGTTTGAGTTTAGTTTAGTTTAGTTTGTTTGTCGCTCAACGGTCATTTTTTGCACACGAGGGCTAATTAGACCGGGACCTACGGCTTAAAGTGGATTCCGAACCACTACAAACATCCATGCCCAAGGTGGGATTCGAACCCATGAACTGTTGAACCGAAGGCAAGAGCGCTAACCATTCGGCTGCCAGCTCGGCTACGATAATTTGACGAAGGAAAACAAAATTTAGAAACCATTTAAGCTAACAAACACACTAAAAGCTACAATGTTAGGATTTTTAATTGGACAAATAACACAATTCAACCTAACTTAATGTCTTGGGAAACTTCATCTCTGATTTAAAAATTCCGTAAGGTCTCCCCAACAAAAAGACCTCACTTTACTACTGCACCACCTTTTCCTTCCCCATTACAATGGTGGAGCCCAAAAGTCTTTGTTTAATATTATATAATTTTACACTTATATTGGTAAGAATTTAATGCAGTTAGAGAAATATTTTATCATTGATTTAATTTCATAATAACACCATACCTCTGTTAAAAAAAATTTTTTTATCGTGTAAAATATTCGAAATTACCTTTATTTTTTTAGTTCAATGTCATAGATCGCTTTGTCTTGTATTTATTGTTAAAGCTCATAAAAATTTGCCTTAAATTATGGTATATAAGATGTCCTTTTGCAAAAAATCCTTTTGTTTCACGGATTTTATATTTCATTTAAATTCAAAACTTATTTACTTTACGGACTAACTTCTTGGTAAGTAAAATCTTCACTTGCTTGGAAAGTTAAGTTTTGTTAAATGAATCTAATTTCCAACAGTTATACTTAGGTGTTTGGTTCTTTAAGTGGAATATATACAAGTTAAGATTTTATTTAAAGCAAACAAAATATATTTTTTAACAAATGAGTAAAAAACCAAAATGTTTATACGTATTTTCATTGTTTATCTTGCTTAACATCAAATCAGTTCATCTAATTTGCTTAATTTATTTTGAAATCATAAAAAATGATGACCACATTATGTGAAATAGTTGAATCTAATAATCTCCACGTGCCAGATATACCTTGAAAGAAAATGTAGATGATGACTAAATTGTGTTTTCATTCTTCTGCTAAGTTGCAACAATGGATTTGTACTTCTTTGACGACAATCTAATTTGGCCGATGACTGTTGTTCAAGATTTTCTTTTTAGGATGGCAAATCAGTTGAAACAGTTTGTTTCAATTCTATTCATTTTAACTTTATTTTGTCAATTGTGACATATCGACGTAAATATTAAGATATAAATTTAGGTCCACTCTATTCTCTACTAATGTGGTTATCAATAAAGTAGTTAAAAGAGCGTTTATTCAGGTCATTGACATGGAATGTATGAATATTTGCTAAATCTCAATGACCAAAGATTAATTTGAGATAGAATAATTTGCTTCATAGGAGGTGCTGGGTAAATAGTTTGCATGTATCTCCGTAATTTATGTACCATTCATTAAACTCAATTAAATGCTTAGCATTATCTACAAACTCATCCGGCAACTGAAATGAGATTACAGTAAACAAGTGTGCAGAAATAGAGAGCAGATTCTCTCGTAAAAACTTCATGGAAGCTAAAAAATGAATATAAGAATATGATTTCACTGACTGTCATTTAATAAATTCGTTTGAAAAGCGCTAAAGTTCGTCGATTAAATCATTTGCTGGTATTTGATTGCTTGTTCACCTGGGTACATCAATATTTCCGTTAAGAAAACATGGTCATCGTAACTCTTGAGAAAGAAACATTTATCACTATAGGGTCATATTTAAATAATTTATAAAACACAAGGGCCTGTATTAAAAACATGGTGAGACATGTATAAATCTAAAATTATGTCGGGCCATCAATACGGGTATGGTACTATAATGATGCATTTCGTTTTGAGATTTTGACAGCCAGTTCCGTGTTCCCCACTAGATGAGTGTGTTGTGAAAAATATATATTAAAAAAGAAGATTTGCTTTAATTAGACCTAAATTTACACATTGTAATATTTGTGTAAGTCGAGCTGGAGAATTTCTGTATAGGGTAAATGCATGCTTCGCAGAAATGTCCAAAAAGGAATTTTTCTAGAAAACATCTTTTTCTTTCTGATGCAGAGCCTTCCGGTAACAATAACAATAAATAAGGTTTCTTGTGAATGCAGACATGTGCAATTGGGTAGCTGAGAATCTTTAACATGTCAATAACGCACTACATTGATGTATATATAGTAAACTTCTTTGATCATAGTGTTTCTTTAAATAATTCCATTGCTTTATCTATAGAAAGTTTAAAAATACGATAGGATTTAAAAATTAATTTATAGGATTATGTTAGTATCACTGAAATCTAAGAAACTGCACATCTCTTAATTATTTTTTAATGCTGCTTCGAAAGTTATGAGAAATAACTTGTTTTGGATTGCTAAGAAATACTTTTAATTTCATGTTATGAAACCATTTAATATGAGAAAATTAAGCATGTTAAATAGTTCCCGTAATTTTTATGTATTAGTTTTTATTTTTCTGGTTTTCTCTGAGGGGGTAACTCTTTACACATACACACGCTCATACGTACACAGAAACACGCTTACACGAACACACACCTACGCTCATACGTACACAGAAACACGCTTACACGAACACACACCTACGCTCATACGTACACAGAAACACGCTTACACGAACACACACCTACGCTTATACGCACTCAAACACGCACGCACACACACACACACGTACATTTATATATATATATAGTATTAGTAAGGATGTAAAATTTACATTAAGTTAATGTTACTTTCCGCTTTTGTGTGATAACACACACAAGTAATGGTTTCAGATAATTGATTGAAATGTTTTCTTATTTACTGTTATTATTTTGGGAGAAAATGTGTCTTTTTTTGTGAAAAATGCAAAAGCATTTATTATTCTAGAATAGTATCAACTGTGTTTGTTATATATATACCATTATATATAATCATGGAAAAGGAAAATTATTTTAAGATGTTTATTTTGCTCATATCGATGCTTAGTTACATGTTAGTTATCTAATAAGATACCAGTTACATAATTAATTTAAATAAAATCATAGTTTTGCGCAATGAATATTAAAATAATAAATAAAATTGATCACTTGTAACACTTGAGTATGAAGTAACATCAAATAACAAGCCTTTCTCCTGGTGAATTAAATAATTACCATAAAAAGTAAAACGAAATGGATTAGTAGACTTTTATTGTTAGGGTTTAATATGTAATTAATATTGTTATACACTGCTGAACAATTGCTAAGGATAGTTAACACTATCAAACCACAAAATGAAAGGAAGAAAAATGTGGAAAATTAGATTAAGTGCGGGATATTGTACGAAGAATTATTCGAATGCCAATTTTTTTCCACGTCTGTTCACCACATGATAGCGTTCATAAGAACTATAAAGATTTTGACGCGTGTGGACAGTGGTTGTTTCAAGTCAAAGTTTTACAGGAAAGATTTAATAGAAGAACTTGAAATTTTTGGCATGTCTTCCCGACATCACTCAAATAATTTTATGCTTGGCCAAATCATTGGAAAGATCAAAGAAGGCGAAAAATAACAGAAGTTGCCAGGGAGTTCGACATCGCTCACAGCGTTGTTTCACGGCTGTTGAAGTCATTTAAAACTACTGGAATGCGTAGTAGGCAGCACGGGGGAGAACGTGTTAGAAGTACGACGCCTGCAGAAGACAGATATATCGTCCTATCAGCAAAAAGGAACAGGCGCACCACAGCTCTGCAGGTGGCAAATCAGTTTCTTGCTGCCTCAGGAAATCAGATCTCTCGAAAAACTGCTGCCAGACGTTTGAGGGGACTAGGACTATACGCCCGCAGACCTGTTGTGTGTATCCCATTGGCCACACAGCACCGTACTGTCCGTTTGCAATGGTGTCGTGAGGATCGCAATTGGGCTGAACAGGACTGTGCATGCGTACTATTCTCAGATGCGAGTAGGTTCAGTCTGTCATCGGATTTTAGACGCCAACTGATCTGGTGCGAGAGTGTTACTGCTTATCGTCCAGAAAATATCCAGGAAAGGGACCCATATCCGAAAGGGCTCGGCAGCAAGGCAGCTGAGGCAGCAAAAAACTGATTTGCAGCCTGCTGATCTGTGGTGCGCCTGTTCATTTTTACTAATAGGACGATATATCTGTCTTCTGCAGGCGTCGTACTTCTAACACGATCTCCCCCGTGCTGCCTACTACACATTCCAGTAGTTTTAAATGACTTCAACAGCCGTGAAACAACGATGTGAGCAATGTCGAACTCCCTGGCAACATCTGTTATTTTTCGCCCTTGTTTGATCTTTCCAATAATTCGGACACGCATAAAATCATCTAAACTATGCCAGGAAGACATGCCAAAAATTTTAAGTTCGTATATGAAATGTTTCCTGTAAAATTTTGACTTGAAACAACAACTGTCTACACGCGTCAAAACCTTTAAATTTCTTATGAACGCTATCACGTGATAAACAGACGTGGAAAAAAATTTGCATACGCATAATTCTTCCTACTATATCCCGAACTTATTCTAATTTTCCACATTTTGTTTCCTTTCATTTTGTGGTTGCAATGGATGATAGTGTAATCCGTCCTCAGCAATTGTCCAACAGTGTATTATATTTCATTTAAATTCAAGTCTAATCTAATTTACAATTTAACAACTTTGCAAGAAAAAATTATCTTGCTTTAAATGTTTGGTTTCGTCAAAGGAATGTAATTTCTTACAGTTGTTCTGGAATCTTAAAGTGGAATATGTACATGTTAAAAATTTATCTAATGCAAACAAAAATTATTTTTTAACAAATTAGAAGAAAATAAAATTATTTACATATTTTCATTCTTTGTCTTGTTTAACATGAAGTCAGTTCAACTCATTTGTTTAAATTATTTTTATATTAGTTAAAATGATAACCGCGTATGTGAAATTGTTAAAACAAATATATCTCCAGATGCCAGAGATACCTTGAAAGAAAATGTAGATGATGACTAAATTGTGTTTTAATGCATCTATTAAGTTGCAACAATGGAGTTAAATTTCTTTGACGAGAATATGATTTGCCAACGACTGTTGTTCAAGATTTTCTTTAGAGGCTACCGAATCTGATGAAACAACTTTTTTCAATTCTATGTATTTTGGCTTTATTCTGTCAATTGTTGCATTATAATGATGTAAATCATAACAAGTGTGGTTTACACTTGATATTGTGGTAGCAATAACAAATAACAAGAAAATTAATCATATGAAATAATTAGTGTAGTTTGTGTGTATTATTTTTTAAATGATTTCCTCTACTTATGTAACACCCACACCCACATATTCACACACATGGTAGTAGTAAACATCTAAAATTTACATTAAGTTAGTACGACTTCCTCGCTTTTTTATTTTTTAGTATTATTATTAGTATTATTTTAATAAAAATGCATTCTTCAAAACCATTTAGCTAAAAAATTATGCAGTTGAAACAGTTATAGTTTTTTGCGCGTGCATTACTTTTTACATGTACGTACATTACTGTATTCAATATTTACCTTTATTCTATGCCTAAATATTATGAATTCTTTTGTCTATATTTAGTTACATCTATGAATTTTCAAAAGGCAGTCTGTGCAAATATATTAAATACAAATGAAAATTTTTTTTTCAAACTTTTACGCAAATTGCATAAAGGAAAATGAATATTTTTATTTATGCAATTTGTAGAGCGAAATAATTTCGTTTCATTGCACAAAATGGAAAAAATTCCCATGAAGATTTGTAAACCTCAAAATCGATTACCTGATTAACTTTTAATGAATTTGAAATTTTCAGAACTATTTCAGTGTACAACAGTCCTTACATATACTTCCTTTTTAACAAATATTATGTAATAATTTGTGTGATTATAATCTTTTGAAGTATCTCTCTTATGTTATCTCCTCTTTTATTTTTGATTTATTTATGCTTGTTGGATTATTAATGACAATACATTACATTTTGCTTCGGTTTTTGAAACAGAAAGCTCTCAATATTTCAGCCATAAATTCAAAATACTACCTGTAAAATATTGGTTTAGAGAGAATAATCATATTGCACTTATAATACAAGAAAGAGAAATCATACAACAATTCAACGAATGATCATTTACGACAAAATATTTTATACTTGCAACTACAATAAATTACAATGCTCTCAGCTTGAGATATGCGATTGCAAATAAGTCGTTCACAACAGCCTCACTTAATAATCCCAACCACTTTGATCACAGGTACTATATTACGCAAAAATTTAGTTTTTATTTTATTAAATTTAAATATTATATTGGTAGGATTATAATGCAACTTGTAAAATATTTCTTTAATGTCATAATCATACTATGTGTTCTTATATTTCTGCCAAAATATAATTTATTTTTTATCACATCATAATATATTCAAAATTTATTTTCCTTACTTGTTTAGAATCATATGGTCGTTCCTTTTTTTCCTTAGTATTATGTGATGTTTTTTGATTGTATTTATTGTAAAAATGTTTGTGAATTATATGTTAATGTTATACTTATTTTAATGAATAAAACTAGCTTAATCTGAAACATCCATCTTGTATAGCAGAATATAAATTCACCTGAAAACCGATGACTTCTAATAAATTAAATTATCGCTAAAAAGTCATATAAAATACTGTTTTTTATACTGAAACTTCTAAATGTTTTTTATTGATACTTACATATCAAATTTCAAATTCAAATTCATTTAGTCATTTAAAAGTGTTAGATGTAAATCGGTTTTTCAAATGTATTTTTCATATGACATTTGTAATGTTAGAATTTCCAAAAATTCTTGATTTCTATTATTACATGAAGAATGGCATTGTATATTTTGTCTATACTTTATTCATAAGTATTACTGTTTTACCTTATTGAGATGATTTTTTAAAATAAATTTTCATTTTACTTTCATACTAGTATTCCCTTTAAGTGTTATTATTTTTCTGTATATGTTTCAGTCTGGAAATTTTTATGCATGTATAAATTTATTGTTAATTTTTAATGGCTTTTTTCAATTTAAGCATATCTCAACATCACTAGTATAACAAGTAATATTTTCAAATAATTTAATGATCGAACTGTCCTTATTCACTCGATTATATTTTGAAAGGAAAAATGCGTCTATTTTTAAGAAACATATAAGAACATATTACTGATCCTCAGATCTCATCAATTGTTACTCATACCATCATACCTAAATATTAAAAGATAATATTATCTTAAGTTTTATTATTTTTCTTATAATACCGACACTTAGTTATATATTAATTGCTTAAGAAAATAACATACACTCTGCCAAATATAACATTCAAATAATAATAAAAAAAAAATGTTTACTTGGAAGGCTTGCGAATCACTAAATCTCAATTAACAATAATCTAATACATCTAAAACCTTTTGTTGGTGAACTGAATTGATTACAAATAAAAAAATTAAACATTTATTAGAAGAGTTTTATATTCAGAATGTAATAGATATTTCATAACATTATAACGTATTTCATTTTAATTCAAGTCTAATTTTTTTATAGGCTGACTGCTTGAAAAAAATATTTACTTATTTTAAAAGATATGTTTTATCGGATGAATATAATTTCGTACAGTTGTTGTTATAGGTTATTGAATCTTTAATTAGAATGCATACGCGATTTCATACTGTATTGAATGCAAACAAAAGACTTTATTCATAAAAAAGAAAGTAAAATTGACAAACATTTTCTTTCATTTTCTTGTTTAAAATCAAATAACTTCAGTTCAACTCCTTTGTTCAAATTACTTTGAGATCAGTAAAAATGATTGTCGCATAAGTGAAATTGTCAAAAGAAACAAGCCTCCATGTGCGTCAAATATCTTAAAACAAAATATAGATGATGACTAGAGTGTGATTTCATACTTATGCTTATCTTCAACAATGGAGTTGTAATTCTTTGACGAAAATCTGATTAATGGTCGTTGATTTCACATTGATTTAGATTATAGATCCTCTATTAAAGCTTCATGGAAACTATAGGAAGAATTAGACGAAGAATTTCATTTCGCATTTTGTCTCTTAATAAGTATTTTAAGGACTCAATACATTAACCCGATTAAATAGGTTGTTTCTATATGATTCCTTGCTTACCTGGTCTTCGAATGCGTAGGTAATTTTTGGTAAAAGGGAAACCTCAAATTGAAGTGTTTAATCAGTGTTCCTTACAAAGGAAATTCTGAAAGGGAAATCATACTTAATACATAAAAGTGATTATATTATACATTTGGCAGTAATGTCTATAGAAGCTGTGTTCCCGGATATAAAGTAGACCTTTAGTTAAACTTAAATAATAAGAAATGCTAAATGAATAATGAAGTGAACAAACGAACGCCTTATTGTGCAGAGTCAATTTGGACATAAGGCAATTGAGAAAGTAAAAAGGCTGACTTTGTATGCCTAACGATATTAGCCTTTTTTACTAAATCTTTTACACGAAATGTGTGGATCCAATGAGACACAATAAATAAGGTATTTATGTGTTTAGATCAAAGGAATGGGTATAAATTTTAAAAGTACCTGTGCCAATAATATACAAAAACTCCATCGTCAATGAGATAAGTCGATGGAAAATGTTTTAGGAAGACATTATTTAGTTGAAAATTCATAAGCCATTATACAGAGACTTTAGACATCTTGATTTATAGAAATTTCTATTATCATTCTTTTAGCTTCAACAGAAAGTGATAAACTGATGTTTGTCTACTGGAATAAATAGGAAATTTTTTTCTTCTTTCTGTCATATACAAATAAACCACTAGGACGGAAGCTCACAGATTTGTTTTTGGAAGCATGATTTATTACATTTTATGATCAATCACAAAAATTTCTCATGATAAAACACAAAAGTGTTTACCTTTTTCTTTTGCGTATATGATATTCGACGATTCTTTGAATGTTCACAAAAAGAGATCTTACTCATCTCATTTCGGCTAATTGTTAATAAAGGTCAGTTATTTGACTGAAAAGAAACATTGTGCTTTAAATGGTATGAGATGGTTATTTTACATATGTGTGGTTGAATATATAAATCAAACAATTGTGCGTTGAACATGACAACTCCAACCTATTCTTCAGTTATTATGATTATTTTCACTTAGGAATGTGAAGTTAATAACAGGATAATTTGGATACGTTCTTTGAGGCCATAAGCTATCTTATGATCTCGATTTCAATACCATACACGTTTTAATAATGAGAAAAAGGCTGAATTTTTGTATTCAACATGCATTTTTCTCAAGGTAGCTACCACAGAATATTCCACATGATCACATTAGCGATACACGAATATGATTCAATAATGAGAAATCAGACCTGTTCAATAATGAGAAATTGAGGCAGAAATTTTGTATTCAGCATTTTTGTCAGTGAAGGTGGATGCCAAAGAATTTTCCTGGTTATTCCTCTTGCTATACATGAATATGGGCCACTATTTATGAAAAATAAATCTACATGCAAGTTTGGCCATTAAAGTATCCATTAGGCATAGTTAAATTACCAAATTAAGAGGAAAAGTGTCTCTTATTTAGACACTAGAAAGATACTTTATTTTATTTTGCATATGAAAAGATAGTTTATCACTAGATATGAAATTAATTTTTTATCCATTTTTTTTCTCTAACTCGAATATCATTGATGTGTACTTTCCCCTCCTCTTAATTTCACAGCAATTTGAGGAGCAAATTTACGTATTTTGGTGCCTAAACAACTGAGAGCAAATCACTTATCACACTGAACTATTTATAAGCACCTATTTGATTTCTGGAAAATGGAAATCGCAAGGTAACACGTAGGATAACATAATATTAAATTAGCTATAAATACTAATTAGAATATAGAGAGCAAATGCAATGAAGATCTACTCAAAGTGCAATAACTGTGAATAACGAACGATTAAAGAACAATGTGAACTCTGATTGATGTTGAAACCTCAAAATAATTTCATCACCATCCACTTCATAAAAAAGTATAAGCAAATGATTATATTATCTTAGTATAAGGAAAAGGCATACATCAGTATACCTATAACTTCTCTGTCACACGAAGATAATGTAGTAATTTCTTTATCTTTTTTGGAAGTCGCATAATGTGTTCTCATTTATTATTGATTTATTTACACTTGTTTTACAATTAATGTTCAACATGTTAAATTCTTTAAATTGTAAACCTGCAATTTGTGTTTTCAGTCGTCGTATCCGAAGTTAATACACACACAAAATATCATTTAAATTTTACTGGTTGTCAGCTATTTTTAACTCATCAGAAGTAAAATTTAAGGTATGTAACAAATTTTTAATTTATTTAAACAAATCTTAGCTTTCAATATTATTTTTTGTCCCCTTATACCCAAGGAAACGGCCAGAAACAGCGACCTCTTTGCTGCTGTGCGTTTCCCAGGGTGCACCACCATCGCACATACCATAGGGACCCGTTTATAGGGTAGGCAACCATTCATAACTCATTCACACACAATGAAAGTGTAAAGACAGGATAGAGAGAGAAAGTACATCCATGTCTGAACCGTGATTCGAACCCAGGACCATAGTCAGGCACGCTGACCTCTAGACAAGTTGGCCGACGCTTTTTTTTTCTTTTTTTTCAATATTATCAAAAGTATAAAGCAGCGTATGCCATTTTGAAAGCTATATCAAATACTCTAAAATTTACTTCGGAAAGCATTTATTTTGAACTTGATAATGAAAAAGTAAAGCACTGCTATCCGCCAGGTCAGTTGCAATATTTCATCTCCACTTTGAAAAGAAAGTGAGTTCCTCTGCAGATGGATCTCACTTAATTACCTTCTTCTCCACTTTCCACCCTAGTACCACAATCTCAAATAGTTTTATTTAATATGTTTAATTTTAAAATTTTATTGGTGAAATTATAATGCAGAATCTGGAATATTTTATTAATGCTTTAATTCCATTATCATACATTCATGTATAATTTTTCTATTAAAATTTATAATTACTTTTTTTATCATGTCATATCATAATTTATATTTTTATGTCATATCATAATCATGTCATAATTTATAATTACTTTATTTACCATGCTTATCATGTATTCCAAATTTACTTTTTAAAAATCTATAAATTTATAACGTTACTAATATATTAAGACATTATTGATATTCAAGATTTATACAAAGATGTTATTGTATTTGTATTAAAAAATCTTTGCCAAATATTTGCTTTGTTGAGGTTACGTGTACAATGCAAGAAAAGTATTTATTTACATTTTCAACTGTTTTTAAACTTTCAAAAATATAATGACTTATTTTTCCGAAATATGTTTTTTGTTTACAGTGACGGAAAAAATATTGATTTGTTATTTACCTTTTAAAAAATTTGTTTTTAAAAACAAAAAGAATATTTTAGTTTTGCGAATAGATTAAAAAACACGATATTTTTAGGAGGTAGCAATAATTTTATCTTGATTTGCTAATGTCTTTTTAATCTTAAACATTTTTAACGTTCAAGAGCTACACATGTAAGTAAGAATATGTGCTTGTTATTTTCACATGCAACTATATCTAATGAAGGTATATGCAACTATATTTAATGAAGATACATGCAACTTTATCTAATGAAGATTCATGCAACTATATCTAATGAGAGACAGTAAAGAGAAAAATTTGTTCCACTTCGTGTGAAATTAATATTTAAATTTTTTACAAATCGCAATAAAACAATAGGTAGGCAAGACTGATGAAAACCATTTGAACAAAAATAATAACTTTAAATTATTTTAACAACAGAATTAAGAATTTTAAAATTGTTGTATATTATCAGCAAACTTACCAAGCAGTTTTAAATGAAATATTTTAACGATAACTTGAAACCAAGCAGCAAAAATGAAATTATTCTAATATACAACCATGAAATCAAGCGTTGCTTTAATCAAATTAAAAAAAAGATATTTAAATCTTTTTTAATTCGATTAATGCAATTAAAATAGATAATTAATATTTTAAAATCTTGTTAGCGTATTCAGTGAGCAAATATTTTTGCCTAAAAAAATTACTGACATAGTTAATTACAGTATGTCATTTGTTTTCATTTATTAATAATAAATCATGATGAATATATGTCTTGAGGAAAATAATGAATGGCTATAGGATTATATGAAAATACTACAAACAAGTCGTTTCTAAAGACATGGTGGGATTTATACCAAACCACAACATGATGCGTAATCATACTATTAAGTGTATATACTTCTTCAGGATCATATGATTGAGTTGCTTGTGTTGATTGTAAAAATTCATTTTATTTACAACGAAATGATTACAATTATCTCTATTTTAATCTTCAGAGTCGTGTTGCCATCTAATAATATTGTTTTACATTACATATATTTGATAAAAAGACAAATTTCTCTGCATGTAGAAATTTGTGTTTTAATGGTTTGTACAAATTTAAGAATTTTTAAACCTAATTAATCAAAGTAATTTTAAAGGTATTGTAATGAAGAAAAGGCGTCATATTTTGTGAAATTAACGAGATCATTTTACTTATCATCAGAGGGTATTAAGTGTTACATATAGCACAATATAAAAAAGGAAAATTATTTTGATCAAATTTTATTAGATTTGGTATTACTTATATTTTTAAAGTTAATAAAATAACAATTCTTCAATCAATTAATCATAATTAATATTTTAATTATAAATAAAATTAATTTATTAGGAACCATTGAAAATTAAGAAATTTCCACTTAAGATCATCTAAAAATACGAAAAACTCCTTGTTGGTAAATTCAATTGATTAAACATTGAAAAGAAATGAAAAGCTTTATATTTAGACGGAAGTAGTTATTTAATAATATTAGGATTTTCATTTTTTAGAATTCAAGACTAGTTTAGTTTCAGATTAACTATTTGAAAGAAAAAATCTTGCACTTACTTTCATAGTTAATTTCTTACGGATGTCTTAAAATAGTAAATTGATGTTCGGATCTATAATTGGAATACATACAAGTTAATAATCCCTATTAAAAGGAGAAAAAAAAGACATTAACGGGCTTCTGTCCATTATAGTTGCAAGGGAGAAAACCAGCACTATCCAATGAGTCCTTGCATACGTTATCATCCGGGGAAATGAACAGGCAGACGCCCTCGCCAAGGAAGCTATGAATATTAATTCTCCTCCCACGACTACCACTTACTTCGATGCAAATGTCGTTGCAAGGCATCAACTCTGCGGGGGACTACGGAAAAAATGGTGTATACTGGAGCTTAATCTTGATCATGGTATTACCTCTACCATCAGCAGAATGCGGACTGAGAACATGAGGGGTATAAAAATCATGCCCGACGGATCTAGTACCTACGCAAAATGCGGGCACCGCACAGGAGCTCCACTGGATCCGAGGTATTTCTGTTGCGTCGACCCTCGTCAGCATCAACCTCAACTGCTGCCATGACACCCTTTATACAGAAAAAGCTGAAGATGTGGCCAGAGCAGTACTCCAATGTCTTTGGTCCCATATTTTTTACCTTTTCTTTATTTTCATTTTGCACTTGTCGCACGACAACAAGTATAATTCATCTAATTCTAACAAACCACTTATATATATAATTTAATAAAAAAGAAGAAAATAAAAATAATTAATATCTAATATTCTTTGTCTTCATCTGATTTAAAATCAATTAATTTAAATTCAACACTTTTGCTTAAATTATTTTGAAAGCAGTGAAAATGATTGCCGCAGATGTGAAATCTTCGAAGCAAAAAGTCCTCCCAGTGCCACCGATACCTTGACGGAAAATGTAAATAATATCTCCATGCTTCTGATAAGCTGAAATTGTGGAGTTTCACTTCTTTGACAAGAATATGGCCGAAAACTGGTGTTCAAGATCATCTCTTAGGGGTGGTGTGTGTGTGTATCAGACGAAACAACTTGTTTGTGCTACATAATGTGTGTATGTTAGTTTTAGCCTGTCCGTTGTGGCACATATTATCATAAATATTAAGATGGAAAACTATCTTCACATTAACACCGAATAAGGTGGTTAATCATTAAGTGGTTGAAGAAAGCGTGACTTCATGTAATGGTTAAGAAAGATATGAGCATTAAAGCTATGACTAAATCTCGACACACAAAAATTTTTAGCTTTATTAACTAGCTTCTTGAGTTAAGAGTTTCCATGTAACTTCATAATTTGTTCTCATTGTCATGAATTTTGGTCATAAAGTTTTTCATAAAGAATTGTCAAATTGTCAAGCTCTTCGGAAAATTGTCACTTAATATGACACTAGAAAGTTACATTAATTTCTTGTGCAGATGTCTTTATCAATAAGTTTTGGTGATTCCTTTTCTTTTTGATGTTCTCTTTTCTAAAATACGAATGTCAGCCAACCAAAAACGATATGTATTTGTCCTTGCTTGGTGGTATCATGACCATATCAGAAGCCAATTTACATATTTCGGTTCCCGTTTTTAATATAACTAAAGAATGTTTCATATTGTGATGCAACTGAAATAGTGAATCCTTTATCAAATCTAGCTATTTATAAGCGAAAATTTGAATTAGAGAAAGAGGGAAATTACAATACAACATATACGATGTAACTGTATAACATATACCATACCATTATCATTCAATATCATATATAATATAAATTAGAGCAAATACGACAAACAGATAATGACATTTAAAGAGAAAATTACAAAAATTTGAACAAATTTCAAAGCTTAGAAAGCGATGCGCTACGTGGAAAATCTGGTTCTTATTGCTTTTGTGAGTATATGGATAATTTACTATGTCATAAACAATACCTTCTGTTTCTTACAATTGCTGCAATGGGAGATTATTTAATCGTATATATAAATAGAAAAAAAAGTAGTATAAAATTTGCAGGAAGCCTTATTAAATAATAAATAGAAACCAATAAAGACTAAAAATATAAGATCACATCTGTGTTAATGAAATGTAAAAGCAAAAATTATTAGTTCCATTTAAATGTGTCCTAAGACAACTGGAGTTCATGTCGAAGAAATGACACTAATGTTGCGTAGTGTATCGATGCATTCATATGGTGCCTTACTGTCAGTCCTGAAATGTCATCCTTAATATATAATTTAGAACTCATTAGAAACACACTCTTGTTCCGTTAATTCTGTGTTTTTATGTATTATTTTGCTGTAGAAAAAATAATCTTCGATATCTTCATTTTGAAGTGTTATATGCTGTTGCTTATGGCACTTGGACAAGCTAGGCTCTCTATACCTTGGCAATGCGAATTTATGTTATAGGAAGCCTTTGGCTTAAATCAGAGCAACACAAAGGTGAAAGTACGTCTTTTCTCTCTTTAAAATCCCCCGATAAACGGCACGCACCATCAGAGAATCCACTCCCTCAATTTCGACATTGATCTGAAGAGGGAGGACACCTTCTTCAGACCATTGCACCCATGCTCAGTGACCGACTACAAGACTTTTGATTCCACAGATTTAAGGAGCACGTATATCGCATGTACTCGGTGAGTGTTTGGCGGTATTGGGAATCACCCCACGCTACCGGATGGAAGGTCGATGCCTTAACCACTTTGCTACCTTGGCCCTTCATTTAGAAGTAATTTATATGAGTGAATATTCTTATAATCAAATTACTTGTAAAGTTGTGCATTTCTAAATAACTTTTTTACAATTTTCATTTTGAAATTAAATCTATAATTACTTTTTATAGTGTTATTTAAATAAATTGAGCCTTTATTAAAACTTTTAATTTTTTTCATAATAAATCTAACGAAACAAGTTAGCAAAATTTTATATTTATGTAATGTAAATCTAACGCGCACACCCAGCACCCAGACACGTTATATAAGCTTAATATTTCAAGGTTTGTTAAGTATATTCAGTCAGCAAATATTCCTTCTTAAAAAAAATGTTGACCAAATCAACTACAGTGGATCACAAGTTTTCATTTATTAATATTAAATCACGATCAATGGATGTCTTGAAAATGAAAAATATATCGCTATTGGATCACATTCAAATACTGTATACTGTACAAATACTGTATAAGTTTCAGTATTAAAGACATGGTGAGATATGTACCACAATCCAACATGATGTCTAATCATATAATTAAGCTTATACTGGTTCTATAATTCATCTTTTGTATAAGTGATAGCAAATTTCTTGCTCTTCTAATGCGAAGAATATGTTGAGTATCATTTCGATAGAAACACATTGATGAAGAGAATGACTATCCCTAACTTCATGCTACAATATTTGCCCAATGTAAGATCTTAGTACATTTTAAAAGGACTTTACAGTTCTCAGAAATGTACAAAATGCAAACAGAAGTATTTAAAGAAAACCTCTGGCAAGACGTCTTCTTTAAAGGAACAACACGTTACATTTGACTTTCTTCAGATTCATAAATGCAGTGCTTTAATGCACAAACAAATATATTCTTTCACCATTTCCTCATGGTATATTTATTGAAGATAATTTAGAAATTGATGGCTGAGGTATTCTGCTTTGGTTTCTTAATCAAAATTCATTGAATTCTTTTATCAGATGTTGAAAATGCAATTTAAATACCAAAACTTGAATAACACATGACGGACAGCTACGAAGTTTCCATAAATATTAACATTTGAAGATGTCAAAAATGTACCAGAATCATTACATAACTTATATTTAATCGACTCTGTTCAAACGTGTATTAAACGTCGCAAAACTACTTGATGTCTAATGTGTTATACGAAATAGAATAGTTTAATTGAACACAAAATCCATTAGATCTCGATCATTCCCACTTACTGCTTCATTTTGCCCCACTTGCATGCCAAAATGCAAAATTTTAAATTATTTAATAAGTTAATTCTAGTGAAATGGTTAATACTATCTATAATACTGTGACGGAATATATATATAAAGCATGATTATAAAAAAACATAAGTATAAATATAAAAAATACAACAATAAGTACTTAAATCATTTACATTCAGCGTGAAAGCAACTTTAATAGAATTATTAAAATGTAATTAATGGTAAATTTTTTATAAAATTAAACAAATGCCAAATAAAGAATAATTTCGTATTTTCAATTTATTATTCTTCATTTGGCATTTGATAGTTGGAAATATGCAAATATGTTAGGTAATATCTAATCATGCTTTCATGTCCAGAAATATGCAAAAAGGGCAGTCCTACAACATACCAGCTTTATGATGGGTTACAGAAGCTGATTATAAATGCTGATAGAAGGTGTTTAAATCGTATAATTTGTTTTCATGATATACGTGTTTCTAGGACTTCCAGAAGACGAATGGATGATTCTAAGCGCTGGCGTGTTGTAGGGAGCATTGAAGCACGAAAGTCGATCTCAGATGTTGCTCTTTTCTTCGGCGTTTATCATTCTGTAATTTCACGTTTATGGAAACAATTCCAAACCACACAGACAGTTGTCCGACGGCCCATAGAGATTATCCCAAGGATTACAAACCCCGCGGAGTTTCCTTATATCATGATTTTAATCAAGGATTCGCAAAGCGACCTCCACACGTCTGACATTTATGATTACAGCGTCCCTGGGTAAGGTGATATCTGCAGCTACTGTACTCCAAAGATTACATATGAGTGGACTCTACACCCGTGTACCTCGAGTTTGTGTTTGTCTATCCGTCCAATCAAGAGGCGCACGATTAAAGTGATATCGAGAACATATCAATTGGACTGCGTCTGACAGGGACAATGTCATGTTTATTAATGAGTCAAGATTTGCTGTGGGGCCGGATCACAAGCATTTAAGGATATGGCATGAACTAGGAATACGCAATCAGCCCCAAAACATCACCGAGCATCATGCATTCCGAGGCGGAAGCATTATGGTGTGGGCAGGAATTTCATTAGGATAGAGCACCGACCTGCACATCTTGTGACGAGATGGATGGAGTTATGTGACGGGTATCCGGTATCAAGATGAACTCCTAGAATCCATTGTAAGATTGTACGCTGCAGCAGTTGGCCATACTTTTGTTTTAATGTATGATAACACACGTTCCCATAGTGTTGACATCGTCGATGACTACCTCATGAGTGAAGGGATTGCGGGTATGGCGTCTAGAACGCTGAGAATAGCGTCAATCAAAGAACATATTTTTGTTTGGATACATGTTATTTTCTTATTTTAACATGCATATACATATAATTCTTTTTTTAAATCAAGAATACAGTTGTGCTAACTTGAAAGACGTGATAATATTCTTAATTTTTTCTTATTATATAATAGATGAAAATTTTTGTCAAGTTTTGAGGATATCAAAAAGACTTTAACCAGCAAACTGGTTATTGAAATTAGGGTGCACGTCATTTCTAATAAATATACTCACTTTTAATGTCGGAAGGGAAATACACGAATTACCACTTTTGTTTACGTAAGTTACTAACTTAAAAATTTCTACTTTAATTGTGGTTAGAATAATTCGAACAATGAAATTTAAGTAAGAATAATACGTTTACATGCCTTTATAATTCCATTGCAAGATACTCTGGATCTCGCTTAATTACTCCTAACTGGAGTCCACCGACCACCTCAAGAAAGTGATCAAAATTCATTTATTAATGTAATTTAATTTGAAAATTTTACTGGTGAAAAATTTGATGCATTTTGGAAAATATTTTTCTAATATATACATACAAACTGTCAAAAATAATATAACAAATATTTAATGGTAATATATATATAATCGCTTTCACCTGTGTTTACTTGTTGGTTGTTATAATTTTATTTTTATGAATAATACCTGATTATTATCAATTTACAGCTAACTTTACGAAACTTGTATTCTATTTTTTAAAAGTTAGATAAATCGCTAAAAACTGTTGTTATTAGTGATGATTTTGTTCTATTAGTGTAATACTGAAATTTCAAAATCTTTTCACTGTCAGCCTCTTTACATATCTTCACTTTTTCACTAAGCAACTGAATGACGTTTTTAGAAATAATGAAATTTTAGACATAATACAAATCGTCAAATGAAAAAAAATTATTTTCATCAAATTTAAATATTTTTTCCCATTTAATGATAATAAAATGCAATTTTAAATGAAAATTTTAATGCTAATAAAATGCAATTCTTTCACTAAATCGCATTTTTGAATAGTGAATAAAATTAGTTCACCTGGTTACAAATAAAAAAGGCCCAACTGATGAATCCAATTTTTATTCTGCTAAAAGAAGGTTTTAGCGTTTATTTTTCACATGTCAGTTGAATTTACATTAATTAAATGACTCTGATTAAATGCTTCATATGAAAAAATTCCTACTTTTCCAGATATCCCTGCCTATAACAGATATTGTTAAAAAACAGAAGAGGATGTTGCTAATCTTATTTTAATGAAAGATGTACGAAAGTTTCTTCCGTATGCATTTTTCGCCTTCACTCCTTGTTTACTGTAGACTTAGATGTTTCTTTCATTTTATATATTAGTTGTCATTTATTCTACAATTAGACTATGATTTTTACGTCCTATTTAATAACTGATTAATAGCATTTCTCTTTAAATAGTTCAAACGCTTAGGCCTTATGTCCATTGGTCATTTATAGTGACATTTTAAATCAAAGAATATTCTTCAATTTTGCAAATGATAGTCAAGATTTATTACAGTTTAATGGCAATCACATTTTTATTTTTCAACAAATTTTTAAGTTCATAGAAACACCAAAATCGCTATAAAAATGTAAGCACACACACTTTGTTTTTAGTTTATATCATTTACACTCTACAATTAATTTGTAGAGACTATCGTTTCCTTAATCAAAACTTCTAATGTACTTTTTCTGAAAAAAGGCTGAAAATTTGTACAGTTCTGAAAGTCTAATGATTTTTAAACGTACTTTAGAGACAGCACTTTTGGGAATAAGAAATCTCGAGTCTTGTTTTACATTTTCTATACAGTTAGCAAAGATTTTTCTTTCTTTCTTATTTTAGCATATACATCTGAGACAGGTTGAGTAGAGTTCCCTAAACTTCGTCTTTTTCAACATGTGAATAAAAACAAAATAGAAAAATTCGTAAACGAGTCGCGAACTGAGAAATATTTTAACTACCTCAAATCATTTGATTATACTTCTTAGAAGTCATTTAATATATTTTCATTTATTATAAAGATGCATTTATTCAAATTTGAAAGACAATAAGTAACATTCTGCTTTTGTTTCTTAAACAACAAGTATTAAAGATATCAAAAAAAGTTAGAAGCATTTCTAATAAAATACAGTTTCAACTTTTATATCAAAGTGTAAAAAAAACGATTATGACACTTCTATGAAGAAGTTTAAAAACTAAAATAAAACTGAAAAAACACTACTGTCTGACAGATTATGAAATTTAAATAAAAAAAACCTAGATCCTCATATAAACTGTAAAAAATGATAATATTTTTATTTTAGCGCCAGGTCCTTCAGACCCAGCTCCTACTCATAAAATTGTTCATCTCCTTCAGCATTTCGCAAGTTTGACTGAAATGCATGGTTTAAAATTATTTAATTTGTAAGTAATACTGGTGAAAAATCTAATGTAGTTTCAATAAAATATGAGAAGTTTTACATACTTTCCACTAGTATTGTATATAATATTTAGGCTTTCTATGAAACGGCAAATGTTATTAAGGCAAAGTAGGAAAAAAACGTCTTGATGAAGTTATTATGTAAATGATGTCCATTTCAGAAAATTTTAAATGTTATTCTCTAAAAATAATAAGAGTGTTATTGAAAAATTTCATTCAAAATACGTAAACAAAAAAAAAATGAACAAAACATAATTTATGCCTTTCTTATTAAGGGAAAAAGTTTTATATAAAAAGTAAATAATAACCTAATTATTATGATATCGTAAACTTGAATGGCATTCTGAATTACACTTCATTATACTTTTCACGAAAAACATTTCATATTTTAGATTTTTTGTTTCAGAAATACATTTGGTGAATCTTTGGCAACTGCCACTGAACTAATCAATTGCAACTGATTGGAGAGGAATATTATGGTCAGGAATATTTTCAATTATAAGCAAACTTTTAGGGCAAAAACTGAGTTGCGATCTCGCGTTTACTTGCTCTAAAATTCCATCAGAAATTCCATATCGATAGAAATCATCCTCGGTCTCACTCATTACACCTGTCAATATATTGCACGAATCACCTCGCCCCTTGCCGGTTTCTGGAGTAAATATTCGCATGAGGAAGAAGATGAAGTGTGAATTTTTTCTCATTCATTTTCACTTTTTGGCTTGTATTTTGAGATTCATTTTACAGTGTATTTCACTTTCTATAGAATTTTCAGTTTTGAAATCAATGTTCCACATAATATTCTTTCCAACACCTTTACTAGTATGGCCACAGAATGTATGAATTTTTTGTTAATCCATTTTGCATTCAAGTGTATCACTTGCTTTTTTAAACACATAAAATAGGTATCAGAAACGAAAATGGTTTCAGTATGCATGCCTTAATCATATTTGTTATGACCATTATAGTCTATATTCCTTTTGTTGTCACTTATAACACTTGGACAAATCAGGCTCGCTATGCTTTGGCTATGCGAATTTAAGTCATAGTCTTTCGTTTAATCAGAGAACCACGAAGGTGAAAGTGCGACTTTGCTGTTCAACTCCTACGATATATGGCACCAGAGCTCCCTCTCCACCAGTATATTGACATTCATCTGAAGGGGGGAGGAAATATCTGCAGACCATAACATTTATGGTAACTATTCAACGACCGACCACAGGACTTTCGATTCCACAGTCTTAACGAGCACGTGTATTGAATGTACTCGGTGAGCCTTTCTATATTCTTACGCATGCTTTCTGAAACATACACTTTTTCTTGCACAATCTGATTAATTTCCCCTTCTCCCATTCTTTGAATGTCTTCTATTACTTTTGGTATCTGTTCTGCTATATTATGTCTTTTAAAACATCGTCAGGACGTAAAGACATTGTAATCCTTTTATTAAGTTTGCAGCCCAAAACATATTCCTCTCAATTTTCATTGAACATCGTGTCATGTTATTTATTATTTACGTGTTGAGTGGGAAAATGTGACATTTTGTATGATGTTTTTCAGCTATTTCTAGCATATTTTATTTATTCTCTCAAAGTATCAAATTTTGGGCATATTATAGAACTTCAAAACTAAAAAAAAATTTCTCTTATAATCTAATTATTTTTCTAATTTCTGTATTTAACTATCATTTTAATGCTTATAAAATACAATTTTTTTAAAATTAAAACCATCTTTTGAATAGTGAATAAAAACTTACTTCACCGATTTATTTATAAAAAAAATGCCCTAATATTTCCTTCAATTAACTATACGTTTAAAAAAAAATAATAGAATAATCTTATAATTTGACTGAAAATAGTATTTTTATTTTTAGACTGCATATTTAACTAAAAGTAATTAAAGCTACTTCTTAATATAAAGAGAACAAAGTCCACTTGCATTAAAAATGATTTCAGAAAGAAATTTCTAATATGATATAGAAGCAATAAAATCTGTATGTACGTGTTTATTTGCTTTTTGAATGAAATCTTTTTCATAGCAAAAACCAAATAAAAGCAATGAGAAACATATGAGAACTTGTTTTATATTATTTTAAAGTCAATAACTTCAGATCAGTTGAAATTAGGTTAAAACATTTTGTACATATATTATATCATTTCCATTTTACAGTTAATTTGTGGAGACAATCATTTTCTTAATCAAAACTCAACACGTACTCTTAATCAGAAAAAAGAATGACATTTTATGCAGTTCTGAAACACTCTAAAATGACTTTATTTTTAAATGTTCTTGAATAATGTTTAAAAATAAAGACATATTAGATATCATATAAATATCACAGAGGCTCTCTTTTGGGAATCAAAGGCACCGAGTCCATTATTCGACATTTTTTAATTACCAACGCATGTTAATTCCTTATTTTAGCATTCATATTAATGACAGGTTTCGTCCTTTCAAACATTTGTACATTGCACAGTTGTAAAATCTTAACGGAGGTGTGTGAAATTATAAATATATTCTAATTACATTAGATCATTTGATTATACATTCTTGAAGTAGTTTAATGTATTCTCATTGATTATATTGATATTTTTATTTCTTAAGCTACAAGTTTTAAATTTTTTTTCAATTGTTGAAAATTTGAAATTAAAGGAAAACTGCAAGTGGTATGTAAGTCATTGCTAATAAATATAATTTGAATCTTAATATCGAAATGTAAAACCACCTGTTACGACTCTTCTTTAAAAAGATGACATGCTAAAATAAAGCAGCGAAAACACTGTATTGACTTCCAGGTCGCTAAATAAAAGTAAAAAATTTGCTTCTCATACAATCCCTATAACGCATGGTGACATGATATTTCTTACATTGTAGTCAGATCCTTAAAACCAAACATGTAACTATTAATCCCCTCCTGTCAAGCTTGATCAAAATGCATGGTTTAAATTAATAAAATTTGTAAATTAAATTGGTAAAAATTTATTTTAGTTTGAATGAAATATAAGAAGTGTTCCCCAGGCATCGTATAGAATGACAAATTTTATTAAGGAAACTGAGAAACGGAGAAGTTATGTAATGTTACTACTCCGAGATTTTGCTTGTTGGGTTGTAAAATGAGCATATAGACGTACATGTGCTTTGTGAAGCATCATTAAGTGCACATGGAGTCATAGTTTACTTTAGGTACTGTGATAATAGTGGAAATTACCAGAATTGAATATTATATTAGGAATATATTTAAGGGTAAAATTGAAAGAATAGTCTTGTGGAGCGATTCGACTATCGCGTTGTATTGTGTTAAAGGTTGTACGAAGAAATAGAAACAGTTTGTAGCCAACAGAGTTGTAGAAATTGAAGAGAGATCTAGTCGTAGTGATTGGTATCATTGTCCATCTGAGGATACTGCGGTAGATATGTTGACCAGGGAAGTTGCGGCAGAGAATTTGGTTCTGAATGAGAAATAGTGGTTAAGTCCAGAATGGTTGGGAATGAATAATAAGAGTTGGCTTAAGCAGATTTTGAAAGCTTCTGCCACTGAAGAAAGTATAGAGGTATTAGAAGAGAAAAAGAGGGAACCGGTGAAAAGTTTTGTTGTTAAATTAGATTTGGTTGATAAACTTTGGAATAAGGTTTCAAGTTGTTATTTGCTTTTCAAAATTACTTCATCAAAATCAAATTATATAAGCAATTTTATGCATTATAATTTATTTCTCTTATTCAAATAATCAAATACTATTCTCTTTTATTACAAATATTTATTTATATTTTAAAACATTTTATCAAATGTTCTGCTTTATATTTAAAATCACTGTAGCAGTCTACCCTTCTATATAGTATTTTTTTACAATGCGATTGGATTTAAATATTAAATTAAGGCAGTTTACTACAGATTTTAGAATTAGATACTTGTTCACAACCGTGAACTGGGAGAGTAGTATTGTATTCACCCACGTTAATACATTACTGGCCATTAAAATTGCTACACCAAGAAGGCGACATGCTTCAGACGTGAAATTTATACGAAAGAAAGAAGGTGCTGTGATATGCAAATGATTAGCTTTTCAGCGCATTCAGACAAAGCAGGCGCAAGTAGCGACACCTACATTGTGTTTAAATGAGGAAATTGTTCAGCCGGTTCCTCATACACAAATTGCATTTGAACGTTGTTGCTTGATGAAAAGTTGTTATGATGCCTCGTGTAAGAAGGAGAAATGCGTACCAGCACGTTTCTGACTTTGTTAAAGGTCGAATTGTAGCGTACCGGGACTGCGGTTTATCTTATCGCAGTATTACTGCTCGCGTCGGTCGAGATCCATTGACTGTTAGAAAAATATGGAATCGATGGGTTCAGAATGGTAATACGGAACGCCATGCGGGATCTCAACGGCAACCTATCACTAGCAGCCGAGAAGACAGGCGTATTATCCGCATGGCCGTAATGGATCGTGCAACCACGTCACGAGCCAAGAGTCAAGAAACGGAGTCGTTTGGAAGACAACAGGTGTCTGCACGAACAGTTCGACGACGTTTGCGTCAGCATGGTCTCTCAGCTCGGAGACCATGACTGCGGCTTCCCTTGACGCTGCGTCATAGACAAGAGCGCCTTCAATGATGTTATCAACGACGAACCTGGGCGCACGAATGGCGAGACGTCATCTTTTCAGATGAATCCAGATTCTGTGTACAGCATCATGATGGTCGCATCCGTGTTTGGCGGCATCGTAGTTAACGCACACTGGCAGCGTGCATTCGTAATCGTCATACTAGCCCATCACCTGGCGTGATGGCATGGGGTGCCATTGGATACACGTCTCGGTCACCTCTTGTTCGCATTGACGGTGATTTGAACAGTGCACGTTACATTTCTGGTGTGTTACGACCCATGGCTCTACCTTGTATTTAAGTCCTGCTAAACCCTAATTTTCTGCAGGATAATGCCCGACCGCTTGTTGCCTGTATTGTACGGACTTTCCTTGATACGGAACATGTTCGGCTGTTGCCCTGGCCAGCACGTTCTGCAGATCTTTCACCAATAGAAAACGTCTGGTCAATGGTTGCCGAGCGACTGGCTCGTCACTAAACGCCAGTCACTACGGTTGATGAACTGTGGCATCGTTTTGAAGCTGCATGGGCATCTGTACCTGTACATGCAATCCAATCTCTGTTTGACTCAACGCCCAGGTGAATAACTGCTGTTATTACTGCCAGAGGTGGTTGTTCTGGGTATTGATTTCTTAGGATCTATATATATATATATATATATATATATATATATATATATATATATCCAGCCAAATTGTTTGAAAACTTAATCACTTGTTATTTCTAGTATAATATATTTGTCCAATAAATATCATTTTGATATCTGCAATTCTTCCTGGTGTAGCAATTTTAATGGCCAGTAGTGTATAATAATTGAAAATTTTTGTCAAGTTTTCAGAATATCAAAAAGTTTTTAACCAGTAAACTGGATACTGAAATTAGTGTGTGTACATCATAGCCAATAAATATAAACTCAATTTTAATATCGGAAGCAAAGTACAAGAATTAGCACTTTTCTTTACGAAAAAATCTAATCTAAAATCTTCTACATGAACTGCGGTTAGAATGATTCGGAGAACGAAAAGTTTACATGTCTTTATAATTCCATCGCAAGATCCTCTGGTTCTCGCTTGACTAGCCACATGAACAGCCTTCCAACCACATGAGAAAGCTAATCAAAATGCATCGTTTAATATAATTTAATTTGAAAATTTTACTGGTGAAAAATTTGATGCATTTTGGAAAATATTTTGCTAATGTATACATACAAACTGTCAAAAATAATATAACTCAAAAATTCAATGATAATACATACATACATACACAAATATATATATATATATATATATATATATATATATATATATATATATATATATATATATATATATATATATATATATATATATATATATATATATATATATATATATAATCGCATTCACCTGTATTTATTTGTTTGTTGTTATAATGTTTATTTTTATGAATAATATATGATTATTATTAATTTACAGCTAACTTTACGAAACTTCCATTCTATTTTTCAAAAGTAAAAGATAAATCGCTAAAAACTGCTGTTATTAGTGATGATTTTGTTCTATTAGTGTAATACTGAAATTTCAAAATCTTTTCACTGTCAGCCTCTTTACATATGTTCACTTTTTCACTAAGCAACTGAATGACGTTTTTAGAAATAATGAAATTTTAGGCATAATATATATCATGAAATAAAAAAAATTTATTCACCAAATTTAAGTATTTTTGTGCTCATTTAATGCTAATTAAATGCAATTCTTTCACTAAAACGCATTTTTAAATAGTGAATAAAATTAGTTCACCTGGTTACAAATAAAAAGGGTCAACTGATGAATCCAATTTTTATTCTGCTAAAAGAAGGTTTTAGCAATTTATTTTTCACATATCAGTTGAAATTACGTTAATTAAATGTCACTGATTAACCGCTTCTTGTGAAAATTTTCCTGCTTTTTCCAGATATTCCTGCCTATCACAAATATTGTTAAAAAAACAGAAGAGGATGTTGCTAATCTTATTTTAATGAAAGATGTACGAAATTTTTTAGGTATGCATTTTCGCCTTTACTCCTTGTTTACCGTAGACTTAGATGTTTCTTTCATTTTATATATTAGTTTTCATTTATTCTACATTTAGACTATGATTTTTACATCCTATTTAATAACGGATTAACAGTATTTCTCTTTAGATAGCCCAAACATTTAGCCTTATGTCCATTGGTCATTTATAGTGATATTTTAAAGCAAAGAATATATTTCAATATTGTAAATGATAGTCAAGATATATTACAGTTTAATGGCAATCATTTTATTTTTCAATAAATTTTTAAGTTCATAAAAATTCTAAATCGATATAAAAATGTAAGCACACACACTTTGTTTTTAGTTTATATCATTTACACTCTACAATTAATTTGTAGAGACTATCATTTCCTTAATCAAAACTTCTAACGTACTTATTCTGAAAAAAGGCTGAAAATTTGTACAGTTCTGAAAGTATAATGATTTTTAAACGTACTTTAGAGACAGCACTTTTGGGAATAAGAAATCTCGAGTCTTGTTTTACATTTTCTATACAGTTAGCGAAGATTTGTCTTTCTTTCTTATTTTAGCATACACATCTGTGACAGGTTGCGTAGAATTCCCTAAACTTCGTCTTTTTCAACAAGTGAATAAAAACAAAATAGCAAAATTCGTAAAAGAGGTGCGAACTGTGTGTGAGAAATGTTTTAACTACTTCAAATCATTTGATTATACTTCCTTAAAGTCATGTAATATATTCTCATTTATTACAATGGCACATTTATTTAAATTTGAAAGATAATAAGTAACATTCTGCTTTTGTTTTTTTAAACAACAAGTATTGAAATTATCAAAAAAAGTTAAAAGCATTTCTAATAAAATATAGTTTTAATTTTAATATGAAATTGTAAAAACAGCTTTTATGACACTTCGTTGAGGAAGTTTATAAACTAAAATGAAACTGTAAAAACACTACTGTCTCACAGACTATGAAATTTAAATAAAAAAAACTTAGATCCTTATATAAACTATAAAGAATAATAATACTTTTATTTTAGCGCCAGATCCTTCAGACCCAGCTCCTACTCATAAAATTGTTCATCTCCTTCACCATTTCGCAAGTTTGACTGAAATTCATGGTTTAAAATGATTTAATTTGTAAGTAATACTGGTGAAAAATCTAATGTAGTTTCAATGAAATATGAGAAGTGTTACATACTTTAACCTAGGTATTGTATATAATATCTAGGCTATCTATGAAACGGCAAATGTTTTTAAGGTAAAGTAGAGGACAAACGTCTTGATGAAGTCATTATGTAAATGATGTGCATTTCTGAAAAATTTAAATGTTATTCTCTGAAAATAAGAAGAGTGTTATTGAATAATTTTATTCAAAATACGTAAACAAAAAAAATGAACATAACATAATTTAAGCCTTTCTTAAGGGAAAAATTTTCATATAAAAAGTAAATAATAACCTGATTATTACGACATGGTAAGCTTGAATCGCATTTTGAATTACACTTCATTATACTTTTCCCGAAAAACATTTCATATTTTAAGTTTTGTTTCAGAAATACATTTGGTGAATCTTTGGCCACTGCCACTGAACTAAGCAATTGCAACTGATTGGAGAGTAATCTAATGGTCAGGAATATTTTCAATTATAAGCAAACTTTTAGGGCAAAAACTGAGTTGTGATCTCGAGTAGACTTGCTTTAAAATTCCTTCAGAAATTCTATATCGATAGAAATCATCCTACGTCACACTCATTACACCTGCCAATATATTGCACGAATCACCTCGCCCCTTGCCGATTTCTGGAATAGATACTCGCACGAGGAAGATATGCAGTGGGAAATTTTTCTCATTCATTTTCACTTTTTGGCTTGTATTTTGAGATTCATTTTACAGTATATTTCACTTTCTATAGCATTTTCAGTTTTTTTACCAATATTCCACAAAACATTGCTTCCAACACCTTTACTAGTATGGCCACAGAATGTATGAATTTTTTGATAATCCATTTTGCATTCAAGTGCATCACTCGCTTCTTTTAAACTCATAAAATATGTATCAGAAATGAAAATGGTTTCAGTATGCATGCCTTCATCATATTGGTTATGACCATTATAGTTTATATTCATTTTGTTGTCACTTATAACACTTAGACAAGCCAAGTTCGCTATGCCTGGGATATGCTAATGTAAGTCGTAGGGTATGTCATTCTTTTAATCAGAGCACCAGGATGGTGAAAGTATGACCTTGCTTCTCAACTCCTACGATCGATGGCACCAGAGGATCCCTTGATATTGACATTCATCTTAAGGGGGGGGGGATTTTCTGCAGATCATAACACCTATAGTAATTGCTCAATAATCGACCACGGTACTTTCGCTTCAAAAAGCCTTATCTAAAATTATATTGGTGAGATTACTAATCTTCATCTCGGATACTACTGTTAATAATTAAGATAAGATTTGAAGATTTGATGACGCAAACCCCTGAAGATTCAAACAAAATGTTTAAAATTGTTGCATATCCCTAAAAATTTAAGCAAATCTAAAGTACTAGGATTTTAAATAAATAATTATGTTGATGATCGCAAATCCACATTTTTGGAAAATGAAACATATTTTTAAAATTAAAAGTTATTTAGTTTTTTTAATATTTGTAAATCATATTGTCTTCAGGTACTGGAATATAACCATAGGGCTTGTTGTTTTTTGCCGCTGTTTCCCATCACACATACCATGTGTAAGTATGATATTTGAAGATACTGGAGTTCCACATTCCTTAACCAAAAATTTTTATGCAAAATATGTCTGTTATGTCCATCATATATGATCACAATTTTTCATTCAGTTATATAAAGTGTGTATATAATGATTAACTAAGACTTGATGATCATATAACTAAGACTATGTTGTTGCTGCAATGATTCGTTATTTTTTTTTTATATCCTGTTACAGGTTTTGCTGATGTGATAAATATACTATGAATTACATTTATAGTGAAATATACACATTGATTCAGAGAAGCGTCACACATTCATTCATGAAATATTTGGGCAAAACGAGATGCAGGATATCAATACATTTGATCTTCTCAGAAATTTTCTGAACGCAAACGACACAAACAATTTTTTAAAAATTTAGAAAAATATTTTTTGCTTAACTTAAAGTCTTCATAAAGAAGTAACACATAAAACTTGATACTATATAAATGGATATAATCCTCTGGAGAAATGAAAGTCTTTCATATCAATAATCGAGTACTTTAATGGGTTAGCAACTTATTCTGTTTGACCAGGCTATTTGTTATAGGAAATTTTCTCAGATTTTCATATCTAAAAAAATTTTTATATTTCCCTAACATTTGAAATGATTTTCAGAATTGCACTTGAACTTTCTACAATTATGATCTTGAATATCTTCTCGAGAAGGATAAGTTAATAATAAATAATACTAACATAATTTATTGTAATTTAACTCCTTTTCTTTACTGTTTACCTCATTCCCTTGTTAATTTTCTGTATTTAATGTTTAAATTCAACCGAATTTTGTAAAAAACGAAAATAAATGACTTAGCTAGATATTTGAGGGAAAGGAAATTTCGTTGATTATAAGCACCTTAACGAATACTACAGTGTCTACATAATAAAAGAAAATATTTCTAAAAAAAAGTCTGTTTCATTTAACAATTAATATAATTATTACTTACATGATTCTTAATTTAAGACATCAAATTACATCTTCTTTATTTAACGTAATCATGAATTTGCTACGATTTTGATAATCTAAAATTTTAAGACTAATTTTACCGTTAAGAGAATTAATCTTTTATTAAACATTATATACATTATTGCTTATACTACATTATTTTTAACGTAACGGTGATTTCATAATAAATGTTAGATATATGATTTATATTTCAATTGGAAGACAAATGATATGATATACGAACAATCTGCGCTCACATATTTTTGTAATGGTTTTGATTTTCTCCTTGAAAAGAAATAATAATTAAAAATAAAAATGTTATTATCATTAAACTGTAATCATAATCCATAATCATTCGCAACAGTAAAATTTTTCTTTGATTTTAAATGTCACTAAAAATAAATAAGGCTACATTTTTTAGATATCTAATGAGAGAAACTCTTATTCATTTATTAAAATTCTTATGCAGTTATTAAAGAGGATATAAAATTCATTGGCTAACAACATAGAGTTACTGGCATTACTAATATGAAATGAAGTAAGCACTCACATCCAAGTCTATATTTGGTAGGGAGTAAAGGTGAAAATTGCAAATGGAACAATATTCTTACGCCTTTTATTAAATGTAAAGTCGTATCTCATGACTTAAAATAATCCAGCTAACTTAAAAGCATTCAAAGCAAATATATGCTAACAAAATCGAAAATTATCGAATTACGTCGATTATTTTCCCGGCGTTCTGGACGTTATATATTCAACAATTATTGCATGGAAAATATATTACAGGTTAAAGCTGGAAATATAAAGTTACAACTGACGAAACTTGGATATATTTATAAAATTATAATAAATAATTCATCGATTTCTTAGATAAAAAGCGGAGGAAAAAACTCGTTAAATTGATTTAGAAAATCAAGGAAACTTTCCTATGGATTTAGGAGTATTATTAGAATTTTTTATTAAGAAGAAGACTCAACAAAAAAGAAAATTGAAATAATGTTAAAATTAATTGACATGATTATCAAAAATAAATGTTAACACCTATTTCCAAAGAAGAAATTCCATCACTTTATCTGAACTATCCTGACTTCTGTAGGTTCTGTCTCAATAAGCCTCAAATCCATACCTCTAAATCAACTCCGAAAAGTTTTGAAATAAGTAGAAAAAACAAACTGCTTATCGATACATTTCCTTTAGATGCATCCACTCCAAGTCTTCTGACCTGTCACTTATGGATTATTAGGCATTTGGGCGCTATCAGACGCTGTCTATAAGCGGTATCTAAAAACATTTTCTTGATTTTGGAAGCTAAAGTGGAACAAAATTAGATTTGCTATTTTAATGTTTTCAGAAAAAGACTTTTATGTTAAAAATTAAAATGCAGTATGATAGTTCGAAAAAAGGAATATCAGAGAGAACATATTATATGAAATTCCCATAATTATTTCGGTTTAAAACTTTGAAAGATCATTACAAAATGTATGAACACTTTCAGTAGAAGTATATTGAGAATAAAATATTTCAAAAAGTATTAGTTTTCTTAAATTTATCACACTGAAAACTGAAATCTTTTAGAGCTTTAGCAACCTAACAAATTTAGACAATATTTGAATATGCAATATGAAATTATATGTGGTATTAATATACATAGTCATGTCATAAAATTCTTAACAATATGTTTTGAGTTATTTAAACTATTAACATGTGTATGTATGATATTCATTGTCTTTAACACCAGTGATAGTAGAAATTCTCATCGAATTTACTTTTTAAAACAATTTTTTAACTGTTTTTTCTTTATATTTTGAAATACATTCAGTTACTTCAATTTTTGTTACTTATAAATAAAATGAAAAAACAAACATTGCATATCAATTGTTGTCACATTAATTTCGTTTACAAAGATTTTTCTATTAATTTCTTTTTTAACTTGAAGTCAATAGAGATTCATCTCTCAGTTGGGCATTTTTTATTATTTAAAAAAGGTGATTTATATATTTTTAACGGATAAGATGAATGGAATTTTTTTCAAAGTTGAAAATTTCGTTATTGTTAAAAACTTTTTTTCTTTTTTAGCATTGAAAATATAACTATATCAATAAGTAAGAAAAATATATAAATTTTAAGAAAAAAATGTTCTTTTTTCATCATGATGTTCCATATTATGTATTAAATTTGACATACTGTGAGAATAAATAAAATTAAAAAGTAAATTTCTTAGGAAGTATCACGTTTTGCTACAATATTTAATAACTTATAATAATTTATTTCATGTTGTACATCTGTTAAGGTAAATAGTATTGGAGTGAAATCATATTGAGGTTTCTGTATTATTCATTGTAATATATCATCACTTAGAAATTTTCTTTTTGCAGTTTTATAAATCTTCATTAGATTTATTTATATTTGATAAACAGGATGGAGACTTTTTAAAATTAGTTGCATATATAAAAATACACATACCTTATTTAGGTGTAACTTGCTTGAAATTTTACAGTAAATGTTAGAAAACTGATTTTATGATATTGACGAATAAAATGTAGATAACATTAGAATACATCATGATATATTATCAAAATGAATCAGTTATTTGACATATATGTCTGATTATAAAAAAATATAAAAATTTAAAGGTTATATTAAATTTTTCATCAGTATAACTTCAAATTAAAGAGCTTTGAATGATGTATTTTCATTCAAACAATGAGGTGGCGGAGGTGGGTAATTTAAAATAGTTAAGCAGTGTCGTCCATTTAAGCAGGGTTAGTTTATTGTTTCCGAAATAATGCGCGATGATCAGAACATGGAATATATCTGCAGTTTTAATCATTTCACGGGCTAATAGGTTATTTATTGATTTTCTTTTTTGCAGCTTTTGTTACCTTACATTTTTCCATCAGAAATTGTTATAACACTTGCTTTAACTTTCAATATTAAAACTAATATTGTATTTATCAGCAATGATTTATTTTTCATTTACGTTTCTCAATTTAATGCTTTTAATTTTTCATACTCTTAACATTTGAAGAAAAGGGTTCAATACATGTGTTTAAGAAAAAAAAAAAGAAATTGTCATCGTTCAATTTTGAATAAATATATCTTAATGATAAATATGAGAATGTATTAAATGATTACAAAAAAGAATATTTAAGTTCACATATTTCCCCTTATGACTTTTATTATTGTATCTTGTTCGCCAGTTAAAAATGATGAAATTTACCTGTCACACAGAAGTTTGTACAAAAATAAGTAAATAACATACCTCTTCGGTAATTAAAAAATTGTCGAAGAAGGAACTGTCGACATTTCATTGCTGAAAGCGATGTCTTCCAAGATCATTTTAAGTATAGAATGATTAGTGTTTCCAAATTGACTGTACTAACTATTAGACATTTTTCATATTATGTATGTAAAGTGCTTAATAAAGCAAATGATTTTATATTTTTTTGGAAGTGCTTCTTATATTTTTTTGGAAGTGCAACAGATATAACGTGTGTGTGTGAAGATTGCTCTCACAATATTGTGAATATTTGGATTTTTCTAGTAGTTAAATATTATTTTTTTAAAAGAATGTGATTGGCATTAAACTGTGATAAATTTCATTAATCCACGAAAGTATTATTTCCACGAAAATATCACTGGAAAATAAAAAATGGATAAAAAGATAAATTTTTGCTAAATAGATTAAGAAATGTTCTTATTCAGTTAACAATGGTTTAAATCTTTTAAAGTGAAATAAATGTCATAACTAATATGAAAGTCATAAACAATCAAAATTTATATTTACATTTAATAAAGCATCAAAATTAAATTTAGCAAATGATAGTCAAGCTCTATTACAATTTAATGACTGTAACATTTTTATTTATTAATTACGATTTTGCTTCAAAGAGAAAATCAAATTCATACCACAAATGCGTGGGAGTATACTTTTTACATACATTACATCATTGCACTTAATCAAAATTAATCACGTACCGTCGGTGGAAAAAGTCTACTACTTTTTGTTACAAGTTTCAAAAACGTTTATGTATAGCTCAATTTCCTGACGTGTTAAATTTTAGTATTTTGTTGAAAGTTCCTTTAATATTCTATCACGTTATCTGTGTTCAATATAGAAATGGGCTTCAAGAAGTATGTGGAATAACTCAGAGTCCATGACGTGATACTATGCTGTGTAATACTGATACATTTTAGCAGCATATATGATTTTAATTCTGTTCTTAATACTTATCACATCGTAGCAAACTTCATTCAGCAAAACTAATAGTTCATCGGCTCCTTCTTAATAGTCATTTTTGATTTTTGTACATTATTTATTAACTTATGGAAAGTGGTTTCGCTTAAGGAGACAATATTTTCTTTCAGCGTTAACTCTGATTTTCCAAGTTCATTGTTGAATCCTTATTTCACATCAATAGACCATGACTCTTTCCCTAATACTATAGTTGCTCCAGCATTTTCTGCAGTGCAGTAAGAAACTAATTTTTCTTGAACGAATTTAAATAAAACTGCGCATTTGATACTGTGATATAAATCGTAAATTACAACTGACAAATTCTGAGCTCGAGGAGCGCGTTATAATTCATTTACTTCGTTGCGTGATATTTGAAACGAATCAAATACTATTTTATATAGTTTTCTCATATGGCATTCCATTAAATGCATAGTAATTGTCTGAAATCTAAATCGTTTTATAAATTGCTCTTAAGTATTAGGGATCATATACATTGCTGAGGCATTCTATAGAATATCGGAGTACTAACTTTGCCGGTAATATATATATATTACCGGCAAAGTGAGAATAATTATATGTTAAAGTTATAATTATTATTAATTACATGTTATCAGTATCATGTAATTAGTCCTTCCTGCATTTATTGCGAAAATTGCATATTAATTCTACCTAAAATAATAACAGTTGGAAATTTTTATGCTAGAAAAAATTTATGGATTTTTTAATACCTTGTTTCAATTTAAGTTTCATAAAACCTCCTAAATTTTCTAAGATATTATACACAAGCTGTATAATGAACATCGTTTATTATTATATGATATTGCATGTTGAGAGGAAAGATGTTAAACACCTTTCCAATTATTTAAAAATATTTTCTAATGTCTTAAAATATTTCTAGCCATTTCTACACAATTTTATTTAATACATATTATATTCTATTAAATTAAAAAAGGAAAATTGCTTACTTAAATCTCTTATTATTTTTCTTATTCTTTTATTTAGTTATAATTTTAATGCTCTTATAAAATGCATTTTTTTAAATTAAAACCGATTATTCTATAGTAAAAAAATTTATTTTATCTATTTATTTATAAAAATTCCCTAAATATGTAATCCAAATAACTACATGCTTAAAAAATTGAAGAATCTTTTTATTATGACTAAAGATAGTATATGTAATCATCTTTCAAATTCATTTTTAACTATAATTAGTTAAAGTTATTGATTAAATTCTTCTTCATAAAAAAAAGCCACCAAATTCCACCTCTATTAAAAAGGTTTCTCTGAAAGAAATTTCTTATATAATATAATACACTGGTGCTAGAAACTATAAATACTACGTATAAATGTTACTTGTTTATTGAATGCAAACAAACAGTTTTCAATTACTAAAAAACAATTAAAATCAATTAAGGAATAATACCTAGTTTTATAATATTTAAAATACAATAAGTTTAGTTCAGTAGAATTTAGGTTAAAATATTTGAAACCTTGTTCATATGTTTGTCTCTGCTTTTGCAAATTCAACGAAGCAATCAAATATCCTAATATAATTTTGTGATTTTGTAGAAAAATATACATTATATAACTTAAGAATAGTACATGCGTCACATAATTTATAACATTCCACAACAATTTATTTTATAATTTCTTAAGTGAATCTAATTTTGCAGATTATTTTTTGATCCAAAACTTACGTTCTGGCTGTTACAGGTTCTAGTAATTTTGACTTGAAATTGATGCTTCGAACATTACCACGCAAACAAAATTTATTCAATTAATAAATTATTCCCTTGAATTTCTTCATCTTCATATTTCCTATAGCAGTGTTGATCTAATATTACATAATAACGTTCGATACAATTTAAAGTAAAATAATTCGCTAATTATACTATATATCTATTGTTGAAAATTGAAACACGTAACACATAAAGAAATTTGACAAAACATTCCAAAAATATCATGTGTTTGAATGGATTAGTCAAGAAGCTAAATGTTATGCATCTTTATACTTATTTATTGTTCGGTCACAAAAGATATACTGTCGATTCATTTTCAACTCCATAGTCAGAGGGGACACAACTGAATGTTATTCAGACTATTTGATACACCAGAATCCAGTATATAATGCTAAGATATAATCCAGTATATAATGCATTCAATCCTTTTTTAAAAGAAGTACCATTTAAAGGTAATTAAATTATTTTTTTACACATATTTCTAATACATTGTGTTAAGATGACACAGTTTAACTATATTATGGTATTTCACTATATTATTCATTGAAACCTGTATATTCCAATATTCCAAGGATTCCAAATTTAATGATGAGAGCATCCCTAATTGAATACGTTCAAATGGTTAAATTTTAACTATTTCAATTTGATAAATTGAAACAATTTAATTGATTTAAATAAAATTAAATTTAGAATACTTGAGTTAATCTGAGGGCATGCTTCTGCACAGTTATGATAATTACAAATAGTAAACAAACAGAGCAGCATTTGCAGAAATAGTTCACAGGAAGTGACTATTCCAAGCGAAAATTTCTTTTTCTATTGTTGTTTCTATTTTTTTACGAATAAAGCGTTTTACAATGGAAATCAGTTATATAAATAAATAATTAATTATTGAATAAGGAAGTTACATTAAAGTAGATTTTATTTAACGCCCTCTATTTTCTTTCCGTATTTTACTCAAAGGACATAATTTTTTAAAAAATTAACGAGTTAAAAAAATTATTTCACCTGTGCTTTTTGGATCACTAGAAAGTGTTCTCAAGAAATATTTAAAACCTGTTTCTAGTACATTGATAATCGTGCTTCGTATAAATGAATTGGGGGAAATTAAATGATTCGGGAATCTTTGTTTTCAATGAATTTTGCTGCATGATTTTGTTTTTACCATGATATGCAATTTTATCTTCATCAATCGTCCATTGGCTAACATTGATAGTATTGCAAATGATCTAAAAGGATTTCTCTTTTCATTGTGATAATTTCAAAGCAAAACTAATCTGTTTTCGAAATTTTTATGCTCGCTACAATAAAAGAATATGTACAGACATTTTTGCAAAGAGTTTGCAAAAATGTTTCTTTACACTGATAAATATAGGAAGTTTATTTTCTAATGTAGTTCACACCTATAGAACTTTCTTTGAACAACAGCATTAAGTGTAGATGAATAAGATAAAAGTCCTTTTCCTAAAACATCAAAATGCTAAGGCTTTTCCTTTTTACCTTTCAATCTTCCAGAGTCCATCCAATACTTTTGGCTTCTACTTATAAAGAGTTTGTGTTAAGAGTTCAAATGCTTAGAGTAATCCATAAATGACACTTCAGTATAATTATATGGGATAAATTTAAAGGAAATAGCTACATTTACAGTTGATTTTTAAGTCAATGAGCAGTCGATTTAGAGGTTACAAGCCTTATCGTGACAGAACTTATAGCAGTGAAGACAATTTAGTTAAAGGAATGGAATTTCTTCCTCAGGAATATATCTTTAAATTAACTCCTAATAGTAACACTAATTATTTTTTACTATTTTCTACATTTCTTATTTTAAACTTTTAGCAAGAAAGTCTAATAATAATCTTAAAGAACTCTAAGAGAAATTTTCTTTGTTTTCTCTAAAGCGATTTATTACTTCTTTTTGTCTGCATTTTCTATAATAATTAATCATTTTCTTTTACAGTCATAAATCAATATAGTCAGAAGTAATATTTTAAGTACAAATTTCTAATTTTGACCTCCCAAGTAATTTTCGTTCTGATATTACCAAACATTTTTCAACCAGAACACTGGGAAAATATAAGGCAATACTTGTCAGGCTATACAAAGAAAAATATACGTGTGCTTTGAATGTCTTTAATAAGTTCTTAGATAAAGTTAAGTTGGGTCTTATAATCTTCTTCACAGTTTCTACAGAGATACTTAAGATTGTTGGATGGTTCTTTTCGTATAAATGGATCTTCCTTTAAGAAATTAGATGTGATTTTAAAAGATAAGAATTATACGTATCTTTGCTCCTTGTGCATTTTGTGCCTTTTTTTATGTCAAATGTAAATTTTGATGCTCCTTTCCTTTCATTTTTGTTATGTCACTTATTCCAATTTTAGAAGATATAAAGCCATTTATTTTCTCATACTATTTATTAACTGAATAAGTATTTCATATTGGATTTAACAAAAATTTATCCTTTACACATTTATTATTTTCTAACGATATTTTAGAGCAAGGGCGGGCAAACTACGGCACGCGAGCCAACTCCGGCCCTTAGGAATGTTTTATGCGCCCCGGGAATAGAGTTTTAATTTTTGGGTCTGACGGAAATTTAACAGAAAAATATAATTTATATACTTTAAATTCATCATTTTATCTACTTTATTTAGATATTTTCTTCCATTTTTACAAAGGACTGATGATCTTACTACTTTCTTTGTTTTTGTTCTATGAAGCATAATTCGACGGAAATAGCAAGCCAAGACAGATGTAATCGTTAAAGTGTTAAAAGTGGGAATTATTTGTTAGTTATAGCTGTAAACTGAGGGCAACAAGCGTTATCTCTTTCTGATGGAGCAGACATATGTGAAACCAATATAGGGGAATTAGACCTCACATGTAGCAGACTGCGTATTTTAGGCTCCAGCCATCCCAGAAAATCAGTGCTATGTTTGCTTCATCTTATATATGTGAAAAAGTGTTTTCAACTTTGAAGCGTAGAAAGAATCATTTCAGAAGTTGACAGACAGATAAGCATTTAGCTTCGTTCCTTAGAATCAGTACATCTCTCCTCGAGTGTCAATATAAGGAACGTTTACAAGTGAAATCAGAGATTCACTCATCTCTTTAACATGTTTAAATTTTAAAACTTTTATATTGTTTTTAAAATTTCAGAAAATTATCTGGGCAAACCAAATTTTTTTTTGCCCACGACCGAAAACCTTTCCCCATCCCTATTTTAGAGGAATGAATGCTTTTAATACCGATAACTTGATCACAGTTTAATACCAAACATTGTTTTCATAATTAATATTTAACAAAAAATAAAAATAACCAGAAAATTGTGTGAACAATCTCCATACATACGTTACATACTCTGCACTTCCGAGACGATTTATGGAGCCAGCCATTTGCTTTATTTATCAAAATACTTTTCATAATTAATCTAAAAAAAGTCTGACAGTTTGTGAAATCTTTTCTGACATTCAAAAAAATCATTGTATATTTAAAAGTACTTGGAAGTTATTCACTTTCAGGAATGAAATGTCCAGAGTTCGTTCTTCGACACATTTTAATTACCAAACAGGCGTGTTAATTTCTTATTTTAGTATAAACTTACGTGACAGGTAATGTAAAATTTTTTGATATTCATCATTTTTAACTCGTAAATAGGACAAAATAAGGAAAGTCATAAGAGAAATTATGTGAACTTATATTTTATCTTGAATACAAATCGAATCCTTTCATTAATCTTTCTTGCAGGTATTTATCATATTATCATTTACTATCAAATTTCAAGTTTGAAAGACGGCAATAAGTAATATTCTGCTTTTATTTTTTAAACATTAAATCTTTTACACACGTTGACAATATAAAAATAAATAAAAACTGTGAATTGCAGAAAGTAAGTCACACACACACATTGTTAATTAATATAACACTTTTAATTTCGGAAAATTAAAACAAACGTTATGACATTTCTTGAAGTAAGTTTATGAAGTAAACAAAAGCTGCAAAATCTATATTCACTGACTTACAGGTCTTAAAATCGAAAAAAACAAAGAAAATTTTGCATGGTGTTATTATCTTCATAAATCATGACTAATTAATAATATTGTTTTACTGCAAGATCCACAGGACCCACCTCAATTATTCCCAATTATTCTCTATCCCCACTTCTTAGTCTTGGTTAAAATGCATGCTTTCATGTCTTTAAATTAATTATTCTAGTGAAAATTTAATATAGTCTGGAATATATATATATATATATATATATATATATATATATATATATATATATATATATATATATATATAATGTTACTCAATAACTACTTCTTCATAAAAAGTTCCTCCTGCTTTAAAATTTAATTTATGACGGAAGTTTCTAATATCTAATGAATTTCATTTATTCTCTCAGCATCTCAAATTTAATACATAGCATACAACATCAAGATGAAGGCAGAACATTGTTTTTTTTTAAATCTAAATATTTTTCTTACTCATTTATGGAGATATATTTTCTGTACTAATAAAATAAAATATTTTTAACCATAACGAAATTTTCTTAAATTGTATAAAAAATCTGTTCACTTATTTATTAATAAAAAAATACATAATTCATCTTTTTCATTAATAAAAAATGCCCAATTAATGAATGCCATTGACTACACTTTAAAAAAGAATTTAATAAAAAAATCTTCTTATGTTTTGTATATTTATCTTCACAATATGTTTGTAATTATGAAAAATTAAAGTTACTTAAATACTTCGTGATAAAAGACAACATATTGCACTTGTTTTGTAACGTAATTTCTATCAGAAATTTCTTATATCACCCGTGTTGGAGATAATAAACACCATAAATACACAAGTTAATAATTTAACTAGAGCAAAACCTTTTTGTTAAGAATTTTATGACACGAGTCTGTGTTTTAACACCACATGTAATTTAATTTTGATTATTCAAATATTGTTTAAATTTATTACCATTGTAAAAGTTCCAAAATATTTCTCTTTTCATTTTGATAAATTTATGAATACTATAATCATTCTTCAAAAATTTTACTCTTATTATTCTTCTGCAGAACGATTCTAAAACAATTTTACAAAGATACATGCAGAAATAACCATTGAAATTTTATAATATATGTACTCTGATATTTCTTTTTTTAGTTATCATACTACATCTTGATTTTTAATACAAAACCCTTTTTCGTAAAACATCAAATCTAATATTGTTCCATTTTAACTTTCAATCCTTCGAATTCCAGCCACTGTTCTGTGATTCTGCCAACTGACAGCATTTGATAAAAGTCCCAATACCTAATACATATCCATATAATCCATAAGGGACACATGTGAAGACTTTGGTGCAGTGCATTCAAACGAAATGCACAGTTTTCTTTCTACTTTTTTAGAAACATTGCACAATTGATTTAGATGTATGGATTTGATGCTTATGGAGACAGAACTGAAAGCAGTGAAGATAGTTTAGATAAAGGAATGGAATTTTGGCTTCAAAAATAGATAAAAAGATCTATAAATTTACTTCCAGTTGTAATTCGAATTACTTTTTACATTTTCTACATTCCTTATTTTATGCGCTTTTCATTATAAGAAAATCTAATAAAAATTTTAAAACTATGTATGTATTTAAATTTTTCTTCTTACCTCTCCATACCAACTTGTTAATTCTTTTTCTCCCTGCTTTTTTATAATAAATATATCATTTCTTTTACAGTCATAGATCAATATATTAAGAAGAAATATTTTAATTACTAATTTCTAACTTTAACCTGCCAAATAAATTTAGTGCAGACATTGTCAAATGCTTTTCATGTGGAAAATTGAGAAAATTTTAGGCTATATATACGATATATAATTTTACTTTTACTGTCTTTAAGTTTTATAGTTTTTATCACAATACCTACAAAGATATTTAAGAATTTTACGATAATTCTTTAGGTAGTTGGATTTTCCTTCGACAAAAGAGATGTGATTTTAAGAGATAAAATTTGTACGTATCTTTATACCGAGTGTATTTTTTGCCTTTTATCAGTATCTTAATATCAAAAATATATTTTGATGCTTGCTTCCTTCATATTAGTTATATCACTTTTATTTCACTTTTAAAAGGTATAAACCATTATTAACTGAATAGGAATAATTCATATTGAATATAGCAAAATTTTAACCTTTTATCCGTTTTCTATTTTTTAGTGATATTTTAGGGAAAAGAATACTTTTAATGATGATAATATCTAAATTTATCACAATTTAATGCAAATCACATTTTTTTAAAAAAAATTAATATTTGACTTAATAGAAAAATCAAAATTGTGGTATCAATCTCCTTAAATACACTACGTCATTTGCACTTACGAGAAGGTTTATGCAGCCAACCATTTGCTTTAATTAAACATTCTATGTGCATAATCTGAAAAAGGCCTGATAGTTTGTACGATCAATTCGAAAACTTTAATCATTCTATACTTAAAAATACTAGGATGACGTCGCTTTCAGTAACGATATTTACAGAGTTCGTAATTAAAAAATGTTCTGCGACATTTTTTAATTACGTTGAGGTGTGTTATTTTCTTATTTCAGTAAACACTATAGGTAACAGAAATATTTCTGATTTTCACCATTTTAATTCGTGAACAAGGTACAATAGGAAACGTCGTAAAGAGAGGGAAGTGTGTGAACTTAAATATTATTTTAAATTCATCGAATCATTTGATTATTCTTTTTAATCATTTATAATATATTCTCATTTATTATTAAATATACTTATTGAAATTTAAACAATGACAATGAGTTGAATTCTACTCTTTTTCCTTTAACAACGATTGAATCATTTTTTTCAAATGTTGGGAATTTCAAAAAAAATAAAAGCAGTAAAAATAGAGAAATGTAATTGATAAATTATTCATAACTGATAAATATACTATATAGTATTAATATCAAAAGTTATAACATTTACTGATGGAAGAATGTAAGGTAACAAAAGATGTGAAAAAAAAAGCAGTCAATGACCTATTATACCATGAAACGGTTAAAATCGCAAGAAAACTGCACGTTTCTACCATCTCGTGTAATATAAAAGACACAACAAATTAATATTTCATTTTAAAGAAAGATCGTTACGATCCTGCTTAATTCTTTTAAATTATTCACCACCACTACCGCATTGCTTTGATCAAAATACATTATTTAAAGCTTTTTAATTTGAAGTCATACTGGTGAAAAATTTAATATAACCTTTAAAATACTTCGTTAATTTTTATAATCAGATATATATGACAAATAACTAATTCATTATGATCATATAAATAAAGAAGATACTAATTAGAATTCATAGTAAAACTGCTTCAAAAGTCTTCTGAAGTACCCTATTAACACACTTTTAGGGCAATATATTTTCATTATTATTTCTAGTAGTGTTAGGTTGTCTGTAAAATATTTGGTTATATATATTTTCATTCCCTTTTTTGTTTTTATTTATTGTATTTATTATATTTATAGTTTTACTATTTATTGTATTATAATTATTGAATTATATATTTTTTTTCAATGATTTTCTTAATCTTGATAACTATAGTGCACATACTGAGTTGCTGCAAAATATTAACTGAATCAGCACATTGCAGTCAGTAATACTTTAAATATTCTACAGTTTATCACCTACAGCAAATGTTAAATGTTCAATAGGATACCATTCATGCACATATTTAAACTTAACTCTCTGCGTGTAGACAATGCAGTCCTTTGGTATTGCGAAAAATGCAAATTTACATTAAAGGACACAGTTAAATAATGAGGAACCCAGTTAAAGCACATGAGAGAGTTACTAGTTCTGATTGCAAAATCTTTCTCAGTTATTTGCTCTTTTTTATACTTTTCTACTTAAACTCATAATTATATTAATTGCACATTTGTATTATAAACAAGTTATATCGTCTGTTATGACCATGATTAAGTTAACTCATTTGTATTTTTATTACCAAGGTTACACAGAGTGTTAGGATAATCTATATTCACAATTTTAGTGCAATATTTATCTCATGTTATCTCCCATAGTGGAAATTTTGTAAATGTTTTGTTATTGATGTTATATTTCTGTCAAATGCTTAATTTCAAACATTATAAATCCATTTCAATTCAATTTTACTTTCAAATTTCGTGACAATTCAGTCACACTAGATGTATTACGTACTGGATCTATCCTGATAACCTAAGGTAGAGACAGGTGTTCCATCGCGTATGTCAAAGTCATTGTTTTCAAGACGTAGAGCAGAAGATTTAGACTATGGATTTGGATCTTATCCTGACTGAACTTAACACAGTGAAGATTGTTGGGATAAATGTATATAATTTCTTTTTTGAAAATATTTGTTAAAATTTACTTCTGAAAGAAATCTAAATTAATTTCCAGCATTTTCCTGTTTAAATTATTTTATAAGTTTTCCGTTATAAAAAAAATTAGTAATTACATTAAAACTTTTAGAAAAATTATTCATTTTTTCTCTAAATTTTCTGATGCAGTCTTTTTTTACATGAAAATAACTACTTTCTATTACAGTCAAATGAGTACATCCAGGCTTAATCAATTGTAACTATACATTTTCTAGTTTAACCAACCAAATTATTTTCGTCTAGAACGCTGAAAATAGCGTTAATCAAAGAACATATTTTTGCTTTGGATACGTGTTATTTTCTTATTTTAACATGCATATATTTATTAATATTTTTTTATCAAGAATATATTTGTGCTAACTTGAAAGACGCGACAATATTCTTAATTTTTTTTTCTTAATATATAATTGAAAATTTTTATCAAGTTTTGAGGATATCAAAATGATTTTAACCAGTAAACTGGATATTGAAATTAGGGTGTACGTAATTCCTAATAAATACACTCACATTTAATGTCGGAAGGGAAATACAAGAATTACCACTTTTCTGTATGAAAGTTTCTAATCTAAAAACTTCTACTAGAGTGTTGGTTAGAATGATTCGGATAGTGAAATTTAAGTAAGAATAATAAGTTTGCATGCTTTTCTTAATTACATTGCAAGATCCTCTGGATCTCGCTTAATTACTCCTAATCAAAGTCCCCCGACCACCGCAGGAAATTGATCAAAATTCATATATTAATGTAATTTAATTTGAAAATTTTACTGGTGAAAAATTTGATGCATTTTGGAAATTATTTTTCTAATATAAAGCTATTATATATATATATATATATATATATATTATATATATATATATATATATATATATATATATATATATAATCGCTTTCACCTGTGTTTATTTGTTTGTTGTTATAATTTTTATTTTTAATGAATAATATATGATTGTTAATAATTTACAGTTAACTTTACGAAACTTCCATTCTATTTTTCAAAAGTAAAGATAAATCGCTAAAAACTGTTGTTATTAGTGATGATATTGTGCTATTAGTGAAATACTGAAATTTCAAAATCTTTTCACTGTCAGCCTCTTTACATATCTTCACTTTTTCACTAAGCAAGTGAATGACGTTTTTAGAAATAATGAAATTTCAGACATAATATAAATCATCAAATGAAAAAAAATTATTTTCATCAAATTTAAATATTTTTGTTCCCTTTCAATGCTAATAAAATACAATTCTTTCACTAATTCTACATTTAGACTATGATTTTTACATCCTATTTAATAACTGATTAAAAGTATTTCTCTTTAGATAGCTCAAACATTTATCCTTATGTCCATTGTCATTCATAGAGACAGCACTTTTGGGAATAAGAGATCCCGAGTCTCTTCTTTTACATTTTCTAGTTAGCGAAGATTCGTCAATCTTTCTTATTTTAGCATACACATCTATGACAGGTTACGTAGAATTCCCTAAATTTCGTCTTTTTCAGCATGTGAATAAAAACAAAATAACAAAATTTGTAAAAGAAGTGCAAAATGAGAAATATTTTATCTACCTCAAATCATTAGGTTATACTTCTTTGAAGTCATTTAATATATTCTCATTTATCATAAAGATGCATTTATTCAAATTTGAAAGATAATAAGTAACATTCTGCTTTTGTTTCTTAAACAATAAGAGTGTTGAAGATATCACAAAAATGTTAAAAGCATTTCTAATGAAATATAGTTCCAATTTTAATATGAAAGTGTAAAAACATCTATTATGATACTTCTTTGAGGAAGATTCTAAACTAAAACTGCGAACACACTTTACTGTTTCACAGATGATGAAATTTAAATAAAATTAGACGCGCATATAAACTATAAAGAAGGATGAACAAACACTTTTATTTTCGCGCCTGATCCTTCAGACCCAGCTACAACTCAAAAATTATTAATTACCTTCCCTATCTCGCAAAATTGACTGAAATGCATGGTTTAAAATTATTTAATTTGTAAGTAATACTGGTGAAAAATCTAATGTAGTTTCAATGAAATATGAGAAGTGTTATATACTTTCCCCTAGGTATTTCATATAATATCTAGACTTTCTATGAAACGGCAAATGTTATTAAGGCAAAGTAGAGGAAAAACGTCTTGACGAAGTCATTATGTAAATGATGTGCATTTCTGAAAAATTTAAATGTTATTCTCACAAAATTAATAAGAAAAAATAAACAAAACGAAAAATTGAACAAAACATAATTTATGCCTTTCTTATTAAGGAAAAAATTTCATATAAAAAATAAATTATAACCTAATTATTGCGACGAAAATTAATCAAATGCCAAATAAAGAATAATTTCGTATTTTGAATTTATTATTCTTCATTTAGTATTGGATTAAATTTATAAAAACTTTACGATTAATCACACACACACACACACACACACACACACACACACATATATATATATATATATATATATATATATATATATATATATATATATATATATATATATATATATATATATATATCACTTCCAAAAGTGATATATATATATATATATATATATCACTTCCAAAAGTGACTGTGCTGATAGAAGGTGTTTAAATTTTACAATTTGTTTTCATGACATACGTGTTTCTATGACTTCCAGAAGACGAAAGAATGATTCTAAGCGTTGGCGTGTTGTAGAGCGTATTGAAGCAGGACAGTCGATCTCAGATGTAGCTCTTTTCCTTAGAGTTTATCATTCTGTAATTTCACGTTTATAGAGAAAATTCCAAACCACACAGACAGTTGTCCGACGGCCAATAGCTGTTATCCCAAAGATTACAAACCACGCAGAATTTCGGTATATCATGATTTTAGCTAAGCGGAATCGCAAAGCGACCTCCACACGTGTGACATTTATGGTTACAGCGTCCCCGGGTAAGGTGATATCTGCAGCTACTGTACGCCAAAGATTACATATGAGTGGACTCTACACCCGTGTACCACGAGTTTGTGTTTGTCTGTCCGTCCAATCAAGAGGGGCACCATTAAAGTGGTATCGAGAACATATCAATTGGACTGCGTCTGACAGGGGCAATGCCATGTTTATTTATGAGTCAAGATTTTCTCTGGGGCCCGAAGACAAACATTTAAGGATATGGCGTGAACTAGGAATACGCAATCAGCCCCAAAACATCACCAAACATCACGGATCCCGAGGCGGAAGCATTATGGTGTGGGCAGGAATTTTATTAGGATGCAGCACCGACCTGCAAATATTTAAACGGAGTTCTGTGACGGGTGTCCGGTATCAAGATGAACTCCTAGAACCCATTGTGAGATTGTACGTGCAGCAATTGGCCCTACTTTTGTTTTAATATATGATAACGCACGTCCTCATAGAGTTGATATCGTTGATGACTACCTAGTGAGTGAAGGGATTGCGCATATGACGTAACCAGCATATTCTCCCGACCTTAATCCCATTGAAAATCTTTGGGATGCTCTCAGTCGTTCTGTATCTTCACATTCCCCTCCTCCAGCCACTCTTATTGAGCTGCAAACTGTTCTACAAGAAGAATGGCTATTGCTTGATTCTGCGGTGGTTGTCCACCTAAATGTTAGCTTGGTCACAAAGTGCAAACTTTGTATACATATGATGGGGGATCACATACCCTATTAATGTCCTTTTTTCATTATGTGCTGTTTGCTTTCACTTGATACATAATTCTGTTTAAATCTCCAGTATATCATTATCTGATAACTTATAAAACTTTAATATTTTTTTTTTCATTTCAGTATATAATTATTGATTTTACTTTATGCATAAATATATGTGCTACTTTTCTGCTGAACTGTGTGACAATCAAAGCAGTATTTGTTGATTTTTTGCATTTTACATCTTCGTACTTAACTTTTTGGAAGTGACTGTATTTTATAATCTATGTTTAATTTCTGAAGTATCTCAAATATTTTCATTAATACTAAATTCAACAAATACCATGAATATAGTGCAATTCAAATCTTTCGATATTTTGTTTTGCACGCCTTTGCTATTTATGCTATTTTTAAGGTTGTTGAATTTCACTTAAAATTCCGCTTTTGTTTCTTGGACAAATATGCAAATCACTGTTGAGATGTCGAAATTACGATAAAACAAATCAAGGCTTGACTAATACGTATATCACTGAGGTGAAAGTTGCATAACTTATTAATATTAGAAACATAAAAGAATATATTAAAAATTTTATCAACCCATATTTACTTTATTCAGAATGAACAAGCCTTAAAAAATTCTAAGCTGTACGCTCGCCGAATATTGCACTGAAATGAACACATCGTGAAATTCTTTGGTTTATATAATCATATAAATTCTTAATTATATATATATATATATATATATATATATATATATATATATATATATATATATATATATATATATATTGAAATATGGTGTGGTGTATTATACATTTATTTTTAGTTTATACCTAAATATCTAGTCTTTTTTGTCTATATTTCTTTAAAAATGTTAATTTTTAAAATATAGTCAAGCAAATATACTAAATGATAATTATTATTTTGATTTATGCAAATTCTTGAACTAAAAAACTTCCCTTTTATTTCTTAAAATGAAAATAGTCACATGACAACTTGAAAGTCTTTTAAAAAATTAGATCTTGTAAAATTGATTATTTGAGTAACTGTGAGTGGCACTGATACTTCAAGGGCCGCAAGGGCCTGGTTATTTCCAGCCACAATGGCTTCGTTGGTCACACTATCGCAAGGTAATGAGTTTGAATCCAGGCTTAACCAAAGATTCCTCAAATTCGCTGAATGCGGATGGTGTAAAAAAAAGTGAAAGCAGGGGGAGGTTGCAATGTTCTCCAAGAGAAAAGATACCTCTGGGGGTGGCGTCAAGTATTATAGGTCTTCTGCTTGGTCTCAGTTTCAAAATCACAAAGACTCCACTCGGCTTTCTCTAACTGGTGAAACCTGATTAAGAGCTAGGTACAGGGAAAAAGCTAGTGCAATAACACATCTGAAACTTGAAAATTATTTCATTACTATCCTCTTTACACATCTTTTCTTTCACTTCTAAGGTACTATATTCATTTGATTATATTTTTTTGCTGTCATACATGTTCTCATATATCATTGATTTGTTTAAATTTATTTGAAAACTATATAATGAAAATATGCTAAATTTTTCATGAGTTTGTGAATCTTCAATTATTCAGTTCTCTTATCTGAAAATCAAAATATCGCTTAAATTTTATTGCTGGCGAGTAAAAGTAGTTTTCACTGTTCATATCTGTAAGAGAAAAGAGCGTCTGCCACTTTAATGAAAAACTGTAAGGGGAAAAAATGGTCTAAAACTCTCATATACCTGGGATTTTTGGTTTGCAACTCATAATAAATTTATGCGGTTCAGCTGTCTTCTTGCAGTTTACGAAACTACATCTCCACTTTGAATGATCAAAAAAATCACTCTATACAAGTACTTCTTTTAACTATTGCTCCTGTATTTTTGCCATCACCATAGTTCCTCAATCAAAAAAAGCTTTATTTAAAATTATTTAAAAATAATATTGGAAAGATAATTAATCTTCATCCAAGAAATTACTGTCACTCATTAAAGTAAAATTAGATTTAGTTACCCCCTGAAGATTCAAACAAAAGATTTCAAAATTTTGCATCCATGAAAATTTGAGCAAATAAAACTAAAATATTATCAATGTATTTCATATATATATAAAGATTACTTCAAAATCACATTTTTAAAAAAAGAAACAGACTTTTAAAAACAAAATGTTTTCAAACAATTTAATACTTAAAAGTCATACTGTTGTCAGATTAGTTAGAAGAGATGTTCTTTGCAATTGTTCCCTATCACAGACGCGATATAATTTTGATATTTGAAGATACTGACATTTCATTCATTAGCAAAATATTTTTATTAAAAAAAATCTATCTACCAGATTCACAGTATGTAGTCACTATTTTTATTCAGTTATTTTACGCTGAGGGTCATCCAAATTGAAACAGCAAAAAAGACAAGAGATACCATGTTCACCAAGTATCAAATGATTAGAACTATAGACATCTGTGAAGTGTGATTCCTGCCAAAATCAGTAGCCAGAATAACCACCATTGTTGCAGATCACCGCTGCCACATGTGTCGCCATTGATTCAAAGAAACTTTGAATGCATTCTTGTACCTTTGGATCTTATTTTAGATACTTTGGGATTAATTTTACAAATTAGATACCTTTTTTGATCAAAAATTTTGACAAAAGGAACAGCTTATTTAATTATTATAAATGCAATCTAAAATGCCTTATATATCTATCTATCTATCTATCTATCTATCTATCTATCTATATATATATATATATATATATATATAAAGAGAGAGATATATATATATATATATATATATATATATAAAGAGAGAGAGAGAGAGAAAATATTTGTAGTAATTATAGGAGACTGGCTTACAACATTATATCTGTTTACTTTATTTTTCAAACGTTCTTGATGAGAAATGTTTGTCAATTAGCTGCAATTATTAGAATTAATATTGTATATTATTATTATATTCATTATACTTGATGTCTTAATTCATTTTTGAACAATAAAGTTGTAATGAAAAAGAAAGAAGGAATGTCAACAAACAGATCAGTGTAGGCATTATTAAAGAATCAACTCAAATCGGCAGAAAAGCAGAGTCCACGTTACTTTTAATACCAGAGTAACAGTAGAGTAGCTTAATTCAAACTTTCCTTTAGTTTATGAATAAGAATCGACGAGTCACAAGTGATTGTCGAATAAACTCCGCCTAAAACAGCTCTCGAGTTCCTCCGAGTTTGGTGAATACGGGCGTTAGTAATGAAAGTAAATATCTTTACCAAAGTCGATTTGTCAACAATTAATATAAATATTAATTACATAGTTCTAAATTTTTATTTACATCCAATCATATATTTCGTAAGATTTTAATATTTTGAAAATTTGAAGGAATATTTTATCGTTTCAGTAAGGAAATTAAATTTTTTACCAAAAAATTATCGTTTTGCTTTGGCTTATATTTCATTACCTTTACACTACATTATAATCTATGTTTAATTTATAAAGTATATATCAATATTTTCATGAATAATAAATTCAACATATACCGAGTCCAAAATAATATATGATATAATTGATACAATCACTTCACAAGCTGGAATCACTGTGTTATTTACTATTCAACTAAGAAAAATTCTTTTTCAGTGAAAAGGATGAGTTCATTTTCAAACTTCATTAAATAAACAGAGATGTGTTTGATTGATTTTTTTTTTTAGCCTACACATCTTCCTCTGTAATTTTAGATTTTGCTTACTTTTTTAAAACAGGTAAATATGTCTATTTGCCTATTGTCTTTTAAAACTTTAATATTGAGGAGTTGAATATTTCCCACAATTCAATCTTTCACTGTTTCCTTGCCTCATTTTGTATATTCCTATTTTTTTAGCATATATTTATGCAGTTTTGGGATTTGGTGGCAACAAATTAAAATTTTCCTTTCTCTATATATCTTTAAAAATATATAACATTTTAAAATGTCGTCAATCAAATATACTGAATCAGAATGAATATTTTTGTTTATGCAACTTGCTGACAATAAAAACTTCCTTTTTACAGCACAAAATGAAAAAAGACTTACGAAAAAATTACTATTCCTTCGACAAATTTTTAGATCTTGCAAAATTGTTTATTTGTGTAACTGTGAATGACTCTGAAAATTCAAAATAATTCCATTAATAATCTTCTTACCCCTACCTTTTCATTCCCATTACGATATTGTAATCATTTGATTGCCGGCTAACTTGTTTAATGGTCAGCGTGCCTCATTACGAATAGTTAGGGCATGGATGTACATTCTCTCTATCAAGTCTTTGTCATTTCCTTGTATGTGAATGAGGTGTGAATGGTTGCCTACCCTATAAAGGGGTCCCTATGGCATGTGTGTGTACTGAAGAAGTCGGACGCCTCACCAAGTATGATTCAGTTGGAAAAGTGAAGTAGCGTACCCCAATTTGGCAGCCTAGCGGCACATGAGAACAACAATTATTTGATTATACCTTATTGATTTACTTGTACTTGTTTAAAAAATAATGAAAATACGTTAAATTCTTTATTTCGTGAAGCTGCGGCTATTCAATTCTCTTAAGTGAAGATCATGAAAACAGTGTGTGACACATTAATGAAGCAAAGTAGTTACTTTCTAAAGAAATTATAAAGTGAGAGATATCATAAAACCCACATCAACATGTCTTCTTAACACAACATGGGCAAACAATTCTTCAACTGCAACACAATAAAAACCCCTTGGTACAAAAAGCTTTCATCATTCCACAAGCAACGCTTCCAAGAATTCAAAGCTCTCGCAGCTCCAAAAACCTTTATCTAAAATTATATAAAAATTAAATTGGTGAGATTACTAATCTTCATCTCTGATACTACTGTTAATAATTAAAATAAAATTTGATGGAGTTACACCCCATAAGATTCAAACAAAAGGTTTAAAAATGTTGCACATCCCTAAAAATTTAAGTAAATCTAAAATACTAGGATTTTAAATAAATAATTATGTAGATGATTGCAAAACCACATTTTTGGAAAAAGAAACATATTTTTAAAATTAAAACTTATTTAGTTTTGCTTAATGCTTGTAAATCATATTGTCTTTAGGTATTGGAATATTGTCAGAGGGCTTTTTTTTTTGCTGCTGTTTCCCATCACAGATACGATGTGTAAGTATGATATTTGAAGAAGACACTGTGGTTTCACATTCCTTAACCAACAATTTTTATTTAAAATACTTGTCTATTTAGGTCCATCGTATATGATCATAATTTTTCATTCAGTTGTATAAAGTGTGTATATAATGATTAAAGGAGTTTTGAGAATGCAAATGTGTGGCAACAGAGTCCCATTTAAGTACCATTTAGATCTGATTTTAAAAGATAAAATTTGTACGTATCTTTGGTCCTTGTGCATTTTGTGCCTTTTTTTATGTCAAATGTAAATTTTGATGCTCCTTTTCTTTCATTTTAGTTATGTCACTTATTCCAATTTTAGAAGATATGAAACCATTGATTTTCGCATGCTATTTATTAACTGAATAAGAATATTACATATTTGATTTAATAAAAATTTATCCTTTATCCATTTATTATTTTCTAACGATATTTTAGAGCAGGGGTAAGAAAACTACAGCACGCGAGCCAACTCCGGCCCTTTGGAATGTTTTATACGGCCCGGGGATAGAGTTTTAATTTTTGGGTCTGATGGAAATGAAGAAAAAATATGATTTATATATTTTAAATTCATCTTTTTATCTACGTTATTTAAATATTTTTTCTTTTTTTTTCAAAGGACTAATGATCTTATTACTTTCTATACATTTGTTCTACAAAGCATAATTCGATGGAAATAGCAAGCCAAGACAGATGTACTCGTTAAAGTGTTAAAAGTGGGAATTATTTGTTAGTTATAGCTGTAAACTGAGGGGGCAACAAGCGTTATCTCTTTCTGATGGAGCAGACATATGTGAAATCAATATAGGGGAATTATCACAGTTTAATGCCAATCATATTTTTTTAAAAAAAATTAATATTTAACTTAATAGAAAAATCATTATCACCACAAAATTCCGGTATCAATCTCCTTAAATACACTACGTCATTTGCACGTATGAGAAGGTTTATGCAGCCAACCATTTGCTTTAATGAAACATTTTATGTGCATAAACTGAAAAAAGCCAGATAGTTTATACAATCAATTCGAAAACTTTAATCATTCTATATTTAAAAATACTTGGATGACGTCGCTTTCAGTAACGATATTTACAGAGTTCGTAATTAAAAAATGTTCTGCGACATTTTTTAATTACGTTGAGGTGTGTTATTTTCTTATTTCAGTAAACACTTTAGGTAACATAAATATTTCTGATTTTCATCATTTTAATTCGTGAACAAGATACAATATGAAACGTCGTAAAGAGAAGGAAGTGTGTGAACTTAAATATTATTTTAAATACATCTAATCATTTGGTTATTCTTTTTTAATATCATTTATAATATATTCTCATTTATTAATAAATATACTTATTGAAATTTAAACAATGACGATGAGTTAAATTCTGCTTTTTTTCCTTTAACAAGGATTGAATCCTTTTTTTCTTTTTCAAATGTTGAGAATTTAAAAAAAATAAAAACAGTAAAAATTGCGAAAAATAATTGATGAGTTATTCATTGCTGATAAATAAACTATATAGTTTTAATATAAAAGTTAAAGCAGTGTTATAACATTTACTGATGGAAGAATGTAAGGTAACAAAATATGTGGAAAAAAAAAAGCAGTCAATGACCTATTATACCGTGAAATGGTTAAAATCGCAATAATACTGCACGTTTCTACCATCTCGCGTAGTATAAAAGACACCACATATCAATATTTCATTTCATTTTAAAGAAAGATCGTTACGATCCTGCTTAATTCTTTTAAATTATTCACCACCACCACCGTATTGCTTTGATCAAAATACATCATTTAAAGCTCTTTAGTTTGAAGTCATACTGGTGAAAATTTTAATATAACCTTTAAAATACTTTATAATCAGATATATATGACAAGTAACTAATTCATTGTGATCATATAAAGAAAATCGTAATTAGAATTCATAGTAAATTCTAATTAGGATCTTCTTTATATTAAACTGCTTCAAAAAAGTCTTCTGAAGTACCCTATTTAACACACTTTTAGGGCAATATATTTTCATTGTTATTTCTAGTAGTGTTAGGTTGTCTGTAAAATATTTTGTTATGTATATTTTTATTCACTTTTTTCTTTTTATTTATTGTATTTATTATATTTATAGTTTTTCTATTTATTGCATTATCATTATATTTTTGTTCAATGATTTTCTTAATTGTAGTAACTACAGTACACAGACTGAGTTGCTGCAAAATCTTAACTGAATCAGCACATTGCAGTCAGTAATACTTTAAATATTCTACAGTTTATCACCTACAGCAAATGTTAAATGTTCAATAGGATACCATTCATGCACATATTTAAACTTAACTCTCTGGGTGTAGACAATGCAGTTCTTTGGTATTGCGAAAAATGCAAAGTTACATTAAAGGACACAGTTAAATAATGAGGAACCCAGTTAAAGCACATGGGAGAGTTACTAGTTCTGATTGAAAAATCTTTCCCCGTTATTTGCTCTTTTTTATACTTTTCTACTTAAACTTATAATTATATTAATTGCACATTTGTATTATAAACAAATTATATCGTCTGTTATGACCATGATTAAGTTAACTCATTTGTATTTTTATTACCAGGGTTGCACACGGAGTGTTAGGATAATCTATTTTCACAATTTTAGTGCAATATTTATCTCATGTTATCTCCCATAGTGGAAATTTTGTAAATGCTTTGTTGTTGATGTTATATTTCTGTCAAATTCTTAATTTCAAACATTAGAAATCTATTTCAATTCAATTTTACTTTCAAATTTCGTGACAATTCAGTCACACTAGATGTATTACGTTATGCAGCTATCCTGATAACCTAAGGTACACACAGGTGTTCCATCGCGTATGTCTAAGTCATTGTTTCGAAGACGTAGAGCAGAAGATTTAGACTATGGATTTGGATCTTATCCTGACTGAACTTAACACAGTGAAGATTGTTGGGATAAATGTATATAATTTCTTTTTTGAAAATATTTGTTAAAATTTACTTCTGAAAGAAATCTAAATTAATATCCAGCATTTTCCTGTTTACATTATTTTATAAGTTTTCCGTTATAAAAAAAATTTAGTAATTACATTAAAACTTTTAGAAAAATTATCAATTTTTTCTCTAAATTTTCTGATGCAGTCTTTTTTTACATGAAAATAACTACTTTCTATTACAGTCAAATGAGTATATCCAGGCTTAATCAATTGTAACTATACATTTTCTATTTTAACCAACCAAATTATTTTCGTCTAGAACGCTGAAAATAGCGTTAATCAAAGAACATATTTTTGCTTTGGATACGTGTTATTTTCTTATTTTAACATGCATATATTTATTAATATTTTTTATCAAGAATATATTTGTGCTAACTTGAAAGACGCGACAATATTCTTAATTTTTTTTTCTTAATATATATAATTGAAAATTTTTATCAAGTTTTGAGGATATCAAAATGATTTTAATCAGTAAACTGGGTATTGAAATTAGAGTGTACGTCATTGCTAATAAATACACTCACTTTTAATGTCGGAAGGGAAATACAAGAATTACCACTTTTCTTTACGAAAGTTTCTAATCTAACAATTTCTATTAGAGTGTTAGTTAGAATGATTCGGATAGTGAAATTTAAGGAAGAACAATAAGTTTACATGCCTTTTTAATTACATTGCAAGATCCTTTGGATCTCGCTTAATTACTCCTGAACAAAGTCCACCAACCACCTCAATAAGTTGATCAAAATTCATATATTAATGTAATTTAATTTGAAAATTTTACTGGTGAAAAATTTGATGCATTTTGGAAAATATTTTTCTAATATATACATACAAACTGTCAAAAATAATATAACAAATATTTAATAGTAATATATATATATATATATATATATATATATATATATATATATATATATATATATATATATATATATATATATATATATATATATATATATATATATATAATCACTTTCACCTGTGTTTATTTGTTTGTTGTTATCATTTTTATTTTTAATGAATAATACATGATTGTTAATAATTTACAGATAACTTTACGAAACTTCCATTCTATTTTTCAAAAGTAAAAGATAAATCGCTAAACTATTGTTATTAGTGATGATATTGTGCTATTAGCGTAATACTGAAATTTCAAAATGTTTTCATTGTCAGCCTCTTTACATATCTTCCCTTTTTCATTAAGCAACTGAATGACGTTTTTAGAAATAATGAAATTTTAGGCATAATATATATCATGAAATGAAAAAAAATTTTACTCACCACATTTAAGTATTTTTGTGCTCATTTAATGCTAATTAAATGCAATTCTTTCACTAAAACGCATTTTTAAGTAGTGAATAAAATTACTTCACCTGGTTACGAATAAAAAAGGCCCAACTCATGAATCCAATTATTATTCTGCTAAACGAAGGTTTTAGAGTTTATTTTTCACATATCAGTTGAAATTACATTAATTAAATGTCACCGATTAACTGCTTCTTGTGAAAAAATTCCTGCTTTTTCCAGATATCCCTGGCTATAACAGATATTGTTAAAAAACAGAAAAGGATGTTGCTAATCTTATTTTAATGAAAGATAAACAAAAGTTTCTTCCGTAGGCATTTTTCGCCTTTACTCCTTGTTTACTGTAGACTTAGATGTTTCTTTCATTTTATATATTAGTTGTCATTTATTCTACAATAAGACTAGGATTTTTACATCCTATTTAATAACTGATTAATAGTATTTCTGTTTAGATAGCTCAAACGTTTAGCCTTATGCCCATTGGTCATTTATAGTAACAATTTAATCAAAGAATATTCTTCAATTTTGCAAATGATAGTCAAGATTTATGACAGTTTAATGGCAATCACATTTTTATTTTTCAACAAATTTTTAAATTCATAGAAACACTAAAATCGCTAAAAGAATGTAAACAGAATGTAAACACACACACCTTGTACATAGTTTATATCATTTACACTTTACAATTAATTTGTAGAGACTATCATTTCCTTAATCAAAACTTCTAACGTACTTATTCTGAAAAAAGGCTGAAAATTTGTACAGTTCTGATACTCTAATGATTTTTAAACGTACTTTAGAGACAGCACTTTTGGGAATAAGAGATCCCGAGTCTCTTCTTTTACATTTTCTAGTTAGCGAAGATTCATCTGTTTTACTCATTTTAGCATATACATCTATGACAGGTTGCGTAGAGTTCCCTAAATTTCGTCTTTTTCAACAGGTGAATAAAAACAAAATAGGAAAATTCGTAAAAGAGTTGCGAACTGAGAAATATTTTAACTACCTTAAATGATTTCATTATACTTCCTTGAAGTCATTTAATATATTCTCGTTTATTATAAAGATGCATTTATTCAAATTCTAAAGATAATAAGTAACATTCTGGTTTTGTTTCTTAAATAACAAGTATTGAAGATATCAAAAAAGTTAAAAGCATTTCTAATAATGTATAGTTTCAATTTTAATATGAAACTGCAAAAACAGCTATTAGGACACTTCTTTGAGGAAGTTTATAAACTAAAATAAAACTGAAAAAACACTACTGTCACAGAGATTATAAAATTTAAATAAAAAAAACTTAGATCCTCATATGAACTATAAAGAATGATAATATTTTTATTTAAGCGCCAGATCCTTCAGACCCAGCTCCTACTCATAAAATTGTTCATCTCCATCACCATCTCGCAGGTTTGACTGAAATTCATGGTTTAAAATTATTTGATTTGTAAGTAATACTGGTGAAAAATCTAATGTAGTTTCAATAAAATATGAGAAGTGTTACATACTTTCCGTATTATATATAATATCTTACATATTTCCGTTAGAGTATTGTATATAATATCTAGGCTTTCTATGAAACGGCAAATGTTATTAAGGCAAAGTAGGAAAAAAACGTCTTGATGAAGTTATTATGTAAATGATCTCCATTTCAGAAAATTTTAAATGTTATTCTCTAAAAATAATAAGAGGGTTATTGAAAAATTTCATTCAAAATACGTAAATAAAAAAATGAACAAAACATAATTTATGCCTTTCTTATTAAGGGAAAATTTTCATATAAAAAGTAAATAATAACCTAATTATTACGATATGGTATGCTTGAATGGCATTTTGAATTACACTTCATTATGCTTTTCACGAAAAACATTTCATAATTTGGATTTTTTGTTTCAGAAATACATTTGCTGAATCTTTGGCCACTGCCACTAAACTAATCAATTGCAACTGATTGGAGAGGAATTTTATGATCAGGAATATTTTCAATTATAAGCAAACTTTTAGGGCAAAAACTGAGTTGCGATCTCTCGTTTACTTGCTTTAAAATTCCATCAGAAATTCCATATCGATAGAAATCATCCTCGGTCTCACTCATTACAGCTGTCAATATATTGCACGAATCACCTCGCCCCTTGCCGGTTTCTGGAATAAATACTCGCACGAGGAAGAACATATAGTGTGAATTCTTTTCTCATTAATTTTCACTTTTTGGCTTGTATTTTGAGATTCATTTTACAGTATATTTCACTTTATATAGCATTTTCAGTTTTGAAATCAATATTCCACAAAATATTCCTTCCAACACCTTTACTAGTATGGACACAGAAAGTATGAATTTTTTGATTATCCATTTTGCATTCAAGTGTATCACTAGCTTTTTTAAACACATAAAATAGGTGTCAGAAACGAAAATGGTTTCAGTATGCATGCCTTCATCATATTGGTTAAGACCATTATAGTCTATATTCCTGCTGTTGTTACTTATAACACCTGGACAAGCCAAGATCGCTATGTGAATTTAAGTCATAGGGTGCGTCTTTCGTTTAATCAGATCACTACGAAGGTGGAAGTATTACTTTGCTGTTCAACTCCTCCGATAGATGGCACGAGAGGATCCACTCCCTCAATATTGACATTTATATGAAGGATTGCAAATTTTTCCATACCATAACATATATGGTAACTGTTCAACGACCGACCACGGGACTTTCGATTCCACAGACTTAACGAGCACATATGTTGATTGTACTCGGTGAATCTTTCTACATTCTTACGCATGCTTTCTGAAACATACACTGTTTCTTGCACAATCTGATTAATTTCCCTCTTTACCATTGTTTGAATGGCTGCTATTACTTTTTGTATCTGTTCTGCTGTATTATGTCTTTTAAAACATCTTCAGGACGAAAAGACATTGTAATCCCTACATTAAGTTTGCGGCCAAAAACATATTCCTCTTAATCTGCATTGAACATCGTGTCATGTTATTTATTATTTTCGTGTTAAGTGGGTAAATGTGACATTTTGTATGATGTTTTCCAGCCATTTCTAGCAAATTTTATTTATTCTCTTAGGGTATCAAAATTTTGTGCATTATATAGAACTTGAAAACTAAAAAAAATTTCTCTTAAAATCTGATTATTTTTCTGATTTCTGTATTTAACTATCATTTTAATTCTTATAAAATACAATTTTTTTTTAAATTAAAACTGACTTTTCAATAGTGAAAAAAAACTTACTTCGCCGATTTATTTATAAAAAATGCCCTAGTATTGCCTTCAATTAACTACACGTTTAAAAAAATAATAGAATAATCTTATAATTTGACTGTAAATAGTATTTTTATCTTTAGACTCCATATTTAACTAAAAGTAATTAAAGCTACTTCTTAATATAAAGACAACAGTTAATATGTGGAGACAATCATTTTCTTAATCAAAACTCAACGCGTACTCTTACTTAGAAAAAAGAAGGACAATTTATGTAGTTCTGAAACACTCTAATATGACTTTATTTTTAAACTTTCTTGAATAACGTTTAAAAACAAAGTCATATTAGATATCATATAAATATCACAGAGGCTTTTGGGAATAAAAGGCACCGAGTCCGTTCTTCGACAATTTCTAATTACCGACGTATGTTAATTCATTATTTTAGTATTCATATTAATGGCAGGTTTTGTCCTTTCAAACATTTGTATATTGCACAGTTGTAAAATCTTAAGGCAGGTGTGAAATTAGAAATATATTCTAATTACATTAGATCCTTTGATTATACTTTCTTGAAGTAATTTAATATATTCTCATTGATTATATTGATATTTTTATTTCTTAAGCTACAAGTTTCAAATTTTTTTAAATTGTTGAAAATATAAAATTAAAAGAAAACTGCAAGTGGTATGTAATTCATTGCTAATAAATATAATTTGAACCTTAATATCGAAATGTAAAAACACCTGTTAAGACTCTTTTTTAAAAAGATTACATGCTAAAATAAAGCAGCGAAAACACTGTACTGACTTCCAGCTCGCTAAATAAAAGTAAAAAATTTGCCTGCTCATATCCTATAACGCATGTTGCCCTAATACTTTTTACATTACAGTCAGATCCTTAAGACAAATCATTTATACACGTAATTATTCATCCCCTTCTCACAAGCTTGATCAAAATGCATGCTTTAAAATAATTTAATTTGTAAATTAAACTGGTAAAAATTTATTGTAGTTTGAATGAAATATAAGAAGTGTTCCCCAGGCATCGTATGGAAAGACAAATGTTATTAAGGCAAAATGAGAAGTTATGTAATGTAACTATTCCGAGATTTTGTTTGTTGGGTTTTAAAAATGAGCAGGTAGACGTACATGTGCTTTGTGAAGCATTATAAAGTGCACATGGATCTGTAGTTTACTTTAGGTACTGTGATAGTAGTGGAAATTACCAGAATTGGATATTATATTAGGAATATATTTAAGATAAAATTGAAAGAATAGTCTTGTGGAGCGATTCGACTATCACGGTGTATTATGTTAAAGGGTGTATTAAGAAGTGGAAAATGTTTGTAGCCAACAGAGTTGTAGAAATTCAAGAGAGATCTAGTCGTAGTGATTGGTATCATTGTCCATATGAGGATATTGCGGTAGATATGTTGACCAGGGAAGTTGCGGCAGAGAATTTGGTTCTCAATGAGAAATAGTGGTTAGGTCCAGAATGGTTGGTAATGAATAATAAGAGTTGGCCTATAAGCAGAATTTGAAATCTTGCCCCACTGAAGAAAGTATAGAGGTATTAAAAAAGAAAAAGAGGGAATCGGTGAAACGTTTTGTTGTTAAATTAGATTTGGTTGCTGAACTTTGGAATAAGGTTTCAAGTTGGGGTAAGTTACAATGAATTGTTGCATGCTGCTTGAAATTTATTAATAATGTTAAGGGGAATAGAATTTCAAATGTATATTTACAGACAATTGAATGAAAAAAAGCTCATGATGTCATTGTAAAAAATGTACAAAAGGTTAATTTTACCACAGAAATACAAAATTTGGAGGCGAAAAAAGTGTCCAAGAAGAATATTTTAAATTCAGTGACTTTTTTTTAAGACAATTGTGGCTTACTTAGAGGGAGCGGTCGTTTGAGAAACGCCAAATTGCCAGAGACGGAAATTTCTAATTGTTTTGCCAAAAAATTCAATTACACAATTATTGGTGAATTTTTATCATCCAAAGCAATAATTCCCAATCGCTAGGGGTTCGCAGCGTTTGCAGAGGGGATTCGTGAAAATAATATTAAAATGGCGGATTTTTTTAAAACGCCATTAAAATCAAAAGAAAAAATCAAATAACACACCCACTGTAAAACAGATTGTTCGCTGCCTGTGTTTGTCAAGAAATTTAAAATAAATTTTAATATTTTTATTTCTATTTTCCTTATTTGTTTTTCAAAATTACTTCATCAAATTAAAATTATATAAGCAATTTTATGCATTATGATTTATTTCTTTTTTCAAATAATCAAATACTATTCTCTTTTATTACAAACATTTATTTATATTTAAAACATTTTATCAATGTGATTAGTACCATGTTCTACTTTATATTTAAAATCATTGCAGCAGTCTACCCTTCTATATGGTATTTTTTTTTACAATGCAATTGGATTTAAATATTAAATTAAGGCAGTTTAGTACAGATTTTAAAATTAGATACTTGTTCACAACCGTGAACTGGGAGAGTAGTATTGTATTAACCCACGTTAATACACTACTGGCCATTAAAATTGCTACACCAAGAAGGCGACATGCTACAGACGTGACATTTATACGAAAAGAAGAAGGTGCTGTGATATGCAAATGATTAGCTTTTCAGCGCATTCAGACAAAGCAGGTGCCAGTAGCGACACCTATATTGTGTTTAAATGAGGAAATTGTTCAGCCGGTTCCTCATACACAAATTGCATTTGAACGTTGATGCCTGATGAAAAGTTGTTGTGATGCTTCGTGTAAGAAGGAGAAATGCGTACCAGCACGTTTCTGACATTGATAAAGGTCGAATTGTAGCGTACCTGGACTGCGGTTTATCTTATCACAGTATTGCTGCTCGCGTCGGTCGAGATCCAATGACTGTTAGCAGAATATGGAATGGATGGGTTCAGGACGGTAATACGGAACGCCATGCGGGATCTCAACAGCAAACTATCACTAGCAGCCGAGAAGACAGGCATATTATCCGCATGGCCGTAATGGATCGTGCAACCACGTCACGAGCCGTGAGCCAAGAAACGGGGTCGTTTGGAAGACAAAAAGTGCCTGCACGAAGAATTCGACGATGTTTGCAGCAGCATGGACTCTCAGCTCGGAGACCATGGCTGCGGCTTCCCTTGACTCTGCATCATAGACAAGAGCGCCTTAAATGGTGTGATCAACGACGAACCTAGGCGCACGAAAGACGAGACGTCATCTTTTCAGATGAATCCAGGTTGTGTGTACAGCATCATGATGGTCGCATCCGTGTTTGGCGGCATCGTAGTGAACGCACACTGGCAGAGTGCATTCGTCATCATCATACTGGCCCATCACCTGTCGTGATTGTATGGGGTGCCATTGGATACACGTCTCAGTCACCTCTTGTTCGCATTGACGGTGCTTTGAACAGTGCACGTTACATTTCTGGTGTGTTACGATCCATGGCTCTACCTTTTATTCGAGCCCTGCGAAACCCTACATTTCAGCAGGATGATGCCCGACTGCATGTTGACGGTATTGTACGGACCTTCCTTGATACGTAACGTGTTCGGCTGTTGCTCTGGCCAGCACGTTCTCCAGATCTCTCACCAATAGAAAACGTCTGATCAATGGTTGCCGAGCGACTGGCTCGTCACCAAACGCCAGTCGCTACGGTTGATGAAGTGTGGCATCGTGTTGAAGCTGCATTGGCATCTGTACCCCTACATGCAATCCAATCTCTGTTTGACTCAATGCCCAGGCGTATAACTGCTGTTATTACTGCCAGAGGTGGTTGTTCTGGGTACTGATTTCTCAGGATCTACATCCAGCCAAATTTTTTGAAAATTTAATCACTTGTTATTTCTAGTATATTTGTTCAATAAATATCATTTTGCTATCTGCATTTCTTCCTGGTGTAGCAAATTTAATAGCCAGTAGTGAATAATAATTGAAAATTTTTGTCAAGTTTCGAGAATATCAAAAAGTTTTTAACCAGTAAACTGGAAATTGAAATTATTGTGTACATCATTGCCAATAAATACATACTCAATTTCAATATCGGAAGAGAAATACAAGAACTAGCACTTTTCTTTATGAAAGAATCTAATCTGAAAACTTCTACCTGAATTGCGGTTACAATGATTCGAAGAATGAAATTTATATAAGAACGAAATGCTTAGATGTCTCTATAATTAAATTGCAAGATCTTCAGGATCTCGCTTGACTAGCCATATAAACAGCCTTCCGACCTCCACAGAAAGTTGATCAAAATGCATCTTTTAATATAATTTAATTTAAAAATTTTACTGGTGAAAAATTTCATGCATTTTGGAAAATATTTTTTTAATATATACATACAAACTGTCAAAAATAATATAACTGTCAAATATTTAATGGTAAATATGTATGTTTGTATATATATATATATATATATATATATATATATATACAATATATATATACCATTATATATATATATATATATATATATACCATTAAATATTTGACAGTTATATTATTTTTGGCAGTTTGTATGTATATATTAGAAAAATATTTTCCAAAATGCATCAAATTTTATATATATATATATATATATATATATATATATATATATATATATATATAATTGCTTTCACCTGTATTTATTTGTTTGTTGTTATAATTTTTATTTTTATGAATAATATATGATTATTATTAATTTACATCTAACTTTACGAAAATTCTATTCTATTTTTCAAAAGTTAGATAAATCGCTAAACTATTGTTATTAGTGATGATATTGTGCTATTAGTGTAATACTAAAATTTCAAAATCTTTTCATTGTCAGCCTCTTTAAATATCTTCACTTTTTCATTAAGCAACTGAATAACGTTTTTAGAAATAATGAAATTTTAGACATAATATAAATTATTTGAAAAAAAAATTACTTTCATCAAATTTAAATATTTTTGTTCCCATTTAATGCTAATAAAATGCAATTTTTAATGAAATTTTTAATTCTAATAAAATGCAATTCTTTCACTATAACACATATTTGAATAGAGAATAAAATTAGTTCACCTGGTTACAAATAAAAAAGGCCCAACTGATGAATCCAATTTTTATTTTGCTAAAAGAAGGTTTTAGAGTTTATTTTTCACATATCAGTTGAAATTACGTTAATTAAATGTCACTGATTAACTGCTTCTTCTGAAAAAATTCCTGCTTTTTCCAGATATCCCTGCTTATGAAAAATTATATTATGTTAAAAAAGAGAAGAGGATGTTACTAATCTTATTTTAATGAAAGATGTACGAAAGTTTTTAAGATATGCATTTTCGCCTTTACTCCTTGTTTACTGTAGACTTAGATGTTTCTTTCATTTCATATTAGTTGTCATTTATTCTACATTTAGACTATGATTTTTACATCCTATTTAATAACTGATTAACAGTATTTCTCTTTAGATAGCTCAAACATTTAGCCTTATGTCCATTGGTCATTTATAGTGATATTTTAAATCAAAGAATATTCTTCAATTTTGCAAATGATAGTCAAGATTTATTACAGTTTAATGGCAATCAAATTTTTTTTTCAATAAAGTTTTAAGTTCATAGAGAAACCAAAATCGCTATAAAATGTAAGCACACACACTTTGTACATAGTTTATATCATTTACATTTTACAATTAATTTGTGGAGAATGTCATTTCCTTAATCAAAACTTCTAACGTACTTATTCTGAAAAAAGGCTGAAAATTTGTACAGTTTTGAAACTCTAATGATTTTTAAACGTACTTTAGAGACATCAATTTTGGGAATAAGTGATCCCGAGTGTCTTCTTTTACATTTTCTATATAGTTAGCGAAGATTCGTCTGTCTTTCTTATATTAGCATACACATCTGTAACAGGTTTTGTAGGTTTCTTTAAATTTCGTCTTTTTCAACATGTGAATAAATACAAAATAGAAAAATTCGTAAAAGAGGTACGAAATGAGAAATACTTTAACTACCTCATATCATTTCATTATATTTCCTTGAAGTCATTTAATATATTCTCATTTATTATATAGATGCATTTATTCAAATTTCAAAGATAATAAGTAACATTCGGCTTTTGTTGCTTAAACAGCAAGTATTGAAAATATCAAAAAAGTTAAAATTATTTTTAATAAAATATAATATCAATTTTAAAATGATAGTGTAAAAACCGCTATTATGACACTTCTTTGAGGAAGATTATAAAGTAAAATAAAACTGCGAAAACACTGTACTGTCTCACAGATCATGAAATTTGAAAAAAAGAAATTAGACGCTCATAAAAGTATAAAGAACGATAATATTTTTATTTTAGCGCCAGATCTTTCAGACCCAGATCCTACCCATCTCGCAAGTTAAACTGAAATGATTGATTTAAAATTATTTAATTTGTAAGTAATACTGGGGAAAAATCTAATGCAGTTTCAATGAAATATGAGAAGTGTTACATAATTTCCCCTACGTATTGCATATAATATCTAGGCTTTCTAAGAAACGGCAAATGTGAGTGTTATTGAAAAATATCACTAAAAATACGTAAACAAAAAAAATGAGCAAAACATAATTTATGCCTTTCTTATTAAGGGAAAAATTTCATATAAAAAGTAAATAATAACCTGATTATTACGACATGGTAAGCTTGAATGGCATTTTGAATTACACTTCATTAAACTTTTCACGAAAGACATTTCATATTTTGGATTTTTTGTTTCAGAAATACATTTGGTGAATCTTTGGCCACTGCTATTGAACTAATCAATTGCAACTGATTGGAGAGGAATTTTATGGTCAGGAATATTTTCAATTATAAGCAAACTTTTAGGACAAAAACTGAGTTGTGATCTCATGAATACTTGCTTTAAAATTCCATCAGAAATTCCATATTGATAGAAATCATCCTCGGTCTCGCTCATTACACCTGTCAATATATTGCACGAATCACCTCGCCCCTTGCCGATTTCTGGAATAGATACTCGCATGAGGAAGAATATGCCATGTGAATTTTTTTCTCATTCATTTTAACTTTATGGCTTGTATTTTGAGATTCATTTTACAGTATATTTAACTTTTTATAGCATTTTTTAGTTTTGAAACCAATATTCCACAAAATATTCCTTCCAACACCTTTACTAGTATGGCCACAGAATGTATGAATTTTTTGATAATCCATTTTGCATTCAAGTGCATCACTCGCTTTTTTAAACACATAAAATAAGTATCAGAAACGAAAATATTTTCAGTATGCATGCCTTCATTATATTAGTTAAGAACATTATAGTGTATATTCCTTTTGCTGTTACTTATAACACTTGGACAAGCCAAGTTCGCTATGCCTTGGCTATGCAAATTTAAGTCATAGGGTGCGTGTTTCGTTTAATCACAGCACCACGAAACTGAAAGTACCACTTTGTTGTTCAACTCCTTCGATAGATGGCACCAGAGGATCCACTCCCTCAATATATTGACATTGATCTGAAGGATAGGAAATTCCTCCAGACCATAACACCTGTGGTAACTGTTCAACGACAGACCACAGGACTTTTTATTCCACAGACTTAACGAGCACGTATGTTGAATGTACTCGGTGAGCCTTTCTATATTCTTACGCATGCTTTCTGAAACATACACTTTTTCTTGCACAATCTGATTAATTTCCCCTTTTTCTATTGTTTGAATGGCTTCTTTTACTTTTGGTATATGTTCTGCTATATTATATCTTTTAAAACATCTTCAGGGTGAAAAAGAAATTGTAATCTCTATATTAAGTTTGCAGCCAAAAAATATTCCTCTCAATCTTTATTGAACATCGAGTCATGTTATTTATTATTTACGTATGATGGAGATTGCGTTGTGTGGGAAAATGTGACATTTTGTATGATATTTTCCAGCCATTTCTAGCAAATTTTATTTATTCTCTCAGGGTCTCAAATTTTGTTCTTAATATAGAACTTCAAAACTAAAAAGTTTTCTCTTAAAATCTAATTATTTTTTCTAATTTCTGTATTTTACTATCGTTTTACTGCTAATAAAACACAATTTTTTAAATAAAACCAACTTTTCAATAGTGAATAAAAACTTAGTTCGCCGATTTATTTATAAAAAAGGCCCAAATATTGCATTCAATTAACTACACGTTTAAAAAAAATAATAGAATAATCTTTTTATTTTGATTGAAAATAGTATTTGTCTTTAGACTCCATATTTAACTAAAAGTAATTAAAGTTACTTCTTAATATAAAGACAACAAAGTCCCCTTGCATTAAAAATGATTTCAGAAAGAAATTTCTAATATCAAATAGAAATTTCTTATATCATATAGAAGCAATGAAAACTGTATGTACGTGTTACTTGTTTCTCGAATAAAATCAAACCTTTTTCATAACAAAAACCAAATAAAAGCAATGAATAACAGATGAGAACTTGTTTTATATTATTTAAAAGTCAATAACTTCAGTTCAGTAGAAATTAGGTTAAAACATTTTGTACATTTATTATATAATTTGCATTTTACAGTTAATTTGTGGAGACAATCATTTTCTTAAAGCTTGATTGATATTGATACTGTGATTGTCAACTTCTCTTGTGAATGATTTCATAATTATTAATTTAAATGTCATTATAGTTTATTTTTATTATGGATCGCTGGTTAAAAACGGGTCATTTGGAAACGAGACATGCTAATCGAGATGTTAGTACTGAAAACTGTAGTGAGGTCCGTTTCACCATACAAAAAACAGAGGAAATGATAATAGAAAAGGGAAAAAGCGAGAATATGACAGAGTCTATTTACAATCAGGCTTTCATTTTACAGGAGATGAGTCAGAACCTAAACCGCTTTGTGTTATATGTAAAGAAATTCTTGCCAATAGCAGTTTAAACCAATCACTCCTTCTTTGACATATTGACACAAAACATCCGATACACAAAGATAAATCTCTTGAATATTTAAAAAAAATTAGCAGATATCAAAAAATATAGCATTTATTCTTTCTTGACTTCAAACGAAGATAGTAAAATTGCCCTTGAAGCATCATTTCGAGTAAGTTATGGAATTGCAAATTCTGGACAAGCGCATACAATAGCAGAAAATTTAATTGGACCATATGCGAATGATATCGCCAAATGTATGCTTGGGGAAAAGGCAGCAAAGAAAACTGAGCTATTTTCCTTATCAAACTACACGGTGTCGCGTAGAATTAATGACTTGGCTAATTATGTAGAGAACTAACTTCTAAAAAGAATAAAATTTAATTATTTTTCAAATCAAGTTGACGAATTGACGGCTGTAACAAATGCTGCAGTTTTGCTTGTCTATGTTAGATATCTTTTTACGAATATTGTTCAAGAATATGTAATATTTGCAAAACCTTTGTGAAGACCTACACAACTGGAGAAGCTATTTTTGATGTGATTAATGGGTATTTTGAAAAGAACGTAATAAGGTGGTCTTATTGTGTGGGTGTGTGTACAGACGGTGCAAAATCAATGACAGGAAATTTTTCTGGTTTTGTGGCAAGGGTAAAGAAGATCAACTAGAAAATTCAATGGACTCATTGTTGTCATCATAGACAAGCGTTAGTTTGTAAGCGCATTCCTCCTTCTGTGCAAAGTTATCCATTACTTTAAGTGATGCTGTGAAAATTGTGAACTTTATAAAATCGCGTGCTACAAATTGCCATCTATTCCGTACGCTTTGTGATGATTTTGGTAGTTACAATATTTCTTTACTACTTCACGCAGAAGTCAGATGGCTTTCCCGGAGTAAAGTTTTGACACGTTTGTTTGAATTGAAGTCTGAAGTTCAAGCATTTTTTATTGATCATCCATTTGTGTATGCGATGTTCTTTGGCTGCAAAACCTTGCATATTTATCTGATATTTTTTGCAAACTGGATGAATTGAATATGTCTTTACAAGGCGCTAGTGTCACCATATTCAGCGTACATGATAGAATTAAGGCTATGTTGGAAAAGATCAATTTTTGAAGATGAATGAATATGGATGTTTCGATTCTGCCAGCACTTTTTTATCAGAAAATTTTATTAAACTTGACGAAAACATTAAAAGGAGTATATGTGAACATATAAACTATCTTCGATTAACTTTCGATGATTATTTTCTCAACATATGTAACATATCCATCTCAAAGAACTGGATACGTAATCCATTTAAAGGAAATATAAGTTCAGAAATCACTCTAAATATACTGGAAAAAATCTTATAGAGTTATTTTGTGACAGTTATCTAAAAGCAATTTTTAAACATTAATCTTTAATCGACTTATGGCTCAGTATACAAAATGAATATCCTGTTCTGTCAAAAAAGCCGTTGAAGTTCTATTACCATTTTGCACAACATATCTATGCGAGAAGGGATTTTCAGCATATATTTATCTGGAAGATAAATACAGAAACAAATAAAATTCAGAACCTGATTTAAGACTGAAATTGTCAGATATTGAGCCTAACATTGAATTGCTTTGTTCTGTCAAACAGCCACAAATATCCCATTCAGAGTTTTTAATAATGCAAAAAAAAAAAGAACTAGTAAGTTAAATTTATCTTGTTTTCAGCTTTTATAGACATCATTTTAGTCATATTACTGTTTTATTAAAATATTTCATGATTAATAAAATGTTTTATTCAGCGATATGAAAATTATATATTCTATCAAATTTATTGCTTTTTTTACCTGCCATTAACGATTACATAAGTGGTTTGTCAATTTTTTTCAGATCTTTCTCTTTTGGTTCACGAGGGAAAAGGTTGGGAAACCTTGATCTAAAGTATTTACGCGGAGGTTTATTGTTAATAAGCTCTGCTATGAAACAAAATTATTGGATTATAGGAGCAAAAGCTCCTATTCTCAAAGAATTAAGAAAATGTGTTACTTGTGCGCGATTTCATAGCGAATTTTCAAAACAAATGAAGGCATATTTACCATTATCTAGAGTAAATCCAGGCAGACCATTTCTAAAATGTGGAACAGACTTTTGAGAACCATTCTTAATTTATTATCGCTAAGGTAGAGGAGATTGTAATTTGTAAACCTTCGAAAATTTGTCTGCATCTTCATATGTTTTTTAACGAAAGCTGCTGGTTATTTTAAACTTGTTAACGGTTTAAATGCCAATGATTGTATAGAAGCATTAAAAATATTTATGTCACAGAGAGAAAAACCAGTGGAAGTCTTCAGCGTTTGTGGTGCCAATTATATTGGTGCAAAAAAAAATTACTAAAAAGTTGCAGCAATGGAAGTGATAAAAATCTATCTGAGTAATGAAAGTATTAAATAGATTATGACTGTTCCATCTGCTTCCCATTTCGGAGCTCTTTCGGAGGCAGTTGTCAAGTTGTTGAAGTATTATATGAGACGCGTTATAGGAAAGCAGATTCTTTCACAAGAAGAATTTATCAGTGGGTTGATAGAAATAGAAGCAGTGCTTAATCCCCGACACCTTTAGTTACAGTTTCTGAGGACCCAAATGATTTTTCAGTCCTCATACCAGGACATTTTCTGAGTGATTAGAACTAAAAACCCTTATTGAACCCGATGTTGCAAACCAAAAAATTCCAATTGGCCATCACTGGAAATTAGTTACTCAAATTTCCCAGTTGTTTTGGAAATCATGGACTAAAGACTACCTAACACATTTGCAAATTCGCTACAAGTGGAAAACTCCCATGGAAAATATACGAGAGAACGGCATACACCTTATAATAAAAATGAGCGAAAAATGAAGTGTGATTTATTTAGGTCTATTGCTGCTCTATTCCTCTGATTTAGAATTATGTTTTGTGTAAACAAGTATTATAAGGCTTAATTGTTTATATTTATACAATAAACAATGATTTAATGATAAATTTGAGTGCTAAATGTTTGAAACCAACAATGTATATTTCTGAATGTTTCAGTGACTAATAGTATTTCTAATGCATATTCAAATGTGCTCATTCGTAAGAACAAATTCATTCATTGTTGTATTTAATAGGTAAAACAAAGGAAGCAAAATCATCTTTCTACAGACATAATAATTTCTGATCTGTTAATAATTTTTACACAATTCATCTCATGTTGGATTGTTTTGTGTAAAATTAGTATTGTAGAATATTCTTTAAACTTCCATTTTACTACAAATATATGTTTTTTATTGGGGGAAATATTGTTCTATGAAATCAAATTATCATTTTGATTTTTTGATCATCTATATAAAGCATGAAAATAACAAATCTTAAGCTATTTTGACAAATTATCAGTTAAATGTATACTATCTTATAAAAAAAAAACACAGTATAAAAGTAATAATTCATTTTCTATAAAACTTGTGGTTTGCTTACTTACCTTTTTTTTCCCTTTATAAATTTTAGTAAAAAACACATATTCCTTAATATAAAATATATCCTTCCGAAGATATTTCCTTTGAGGAGAAACCACAAAATTTTGAATACATTGAAATTCAAAGAGAGTGTGCGTGCACACTACAACATACTTTCACCAAGTATGCGGCATTAACGAAAACATTGGTTGTACACCTAACAATGGATGCCATTACTTAAGGAAAAACACTCAACTAGCCGCAAATTTCCTCCAATTCAAAGCCCCTCAGGACCTCGTTATAGTTCTATCAAAATAAACAGTATACAACTTTTCAGCCCAAGCTTGTTTATGGATACCTATTTATAGCCAGATAAACTGAAAATTATACTGGTGGGTATGCTATGCATTAAAAAGTTAATATTTGCTAAAAATTGAATTTTCTCATTGTCATATATCACTCTTTAGCAAACGAATACATTAGATATAATCATGAAAGTTATTCGGAATTTTTTGTTTGCAGAGAAAGTAAGTCTTCTTTAACAGCTTACGTCTTTTCCTTTTATCATACACAAAATTTTAAATTTTACCTGTCGGCCTTCTAAGAACAATATGGCGTCCTTATCTTGTGTATATATCTAACAAACTTCCACCTATCTGATTTTATAATTTCTTCTTGCTCAAACATTTTCGAATCATCAATAATAAATCAGTCGACGAAATTCAAAAACATTTCTTTTCGTAAATTGCTTTGCATTAAAAAGGCTTCTTCAATAATATAAAACTATCTTTCTATTAAAAAAAAAACAAATAGAAGATAGGTATTTTTTACGTGTTTATACCTGTGCCAAACCATTACTTCTTTATAAAGAAATGTTAGTTGATTGTACCTAATATTGTAAAAACCAAAGGTTTTAATATTACATCTCTATCATATTGGAAGATATTATTTCTTGCCCTCCTTGAAGAATAGAGATTTATTGGCCTTGGTTTCACATCCTGGAAGACATCTCTAACACCAAATTCGTGAAGAAAAATACTTCAAAGCACTTAACATAATGTTATAACCTAATGAATGCAAAATAGGTCATATTTTATTAGCACTTAGGATTAATTGTGGCTAGAAAGAAATTCGAAACTACAATTTGGTTTAGACTCAATTTCGGCTAAAACAGTATTTTTGACAGATGAGAGTTTAACCATTGATCCTATTCTCTAAATGGGTTCTTCTGTTCATCGAAATATGTTTCACGCTAGCAGTAATTTTTCTTGAAAACATTTTTCATCCCTTAAAGCCTTTTTAACGAGCGAGTCCTTGAAATTGGGCCTTCTATGATTGTGTAGAGTTCACGAATTTTTAATCGGCAAAAGCATTGTAAATTTAACCATTATGATAAAATGAAGGCTTACTTTGGCCCTTGTAGTTCTTGAAAGATTTGCTTAAGCTTTCTATGGAGAGACATGATATTCTGAAACTGTTTCTCTAATTTTGACAGAAAGCCCTGCAATGAACTATCAATAATATAGATTTACAGTAACCTGCTTCTGAACATTCTTCCAGGATTTATTACCTTATATTATCAACCACTCATGATTATTCATATTAATTTTTTTGGATTTAACGGATTGCAAGAAAAAAACACGATATGTTGCAGGAAATAATACCATCACATTTGAAATGCCCAAGCTCTTTGCGCAATTTTATTGCGATATGCTGTTCTTAAAAAAAAAAAAAAAAAAAAAAAAAAAACGGATTACGCTTAGCATCTGCAGAAAAAACAACTTATTTAACTATTTAAATTCTTTGAAGCGTCTGCAGATTTACTTTTCTATCTGCAGTATTTCTGTAAAGTAAATAGTGCAGCTGAAAATTCAAAATAGTTTCAGTAATTTCTATTCAAATGCCTGTTCATTAACTCTTATGTGAATTTATCCCTATAAAATTAATACTTTAGTTCTCTTAATGAAAACTGCATTTTAGTATTTGTATTAATTATGCAGAGTCTATTAATTACGCAGTTAATCCTGATGAATTCTGAAATCTGTTTATAGACCTGAGGACCAGATGTATTTATTGCACCATTCACAACTTCAACACAAAATTTATAATAACCTCTCTAGTTTTAATGAAGCAATATATTCTATTTCTTAGGCTATATGAGACTATATCCAAACGATGTAGGACAAAATCTCTCATTTGAACAATGAATTATCATAATAATATTATTTTGATCATTGTAGGCTTAGCCTATTCTTGGAAAATAATAGAATCTTTTTTCTACCTGAAAATTTTCTATTATTTATAAAGTATATTTCCTGATATTTAAAATTAAATTTATTAGTCACCTTTTGAATCTATTAACTGCTAAAGCTCTTCATACTAAAGTATCTAAAATTTAAATTCATACATTCGCATTGCATTGATATATATATATATATTTAATTATTAATAACATTTATTTAATTAGAGTTCCTAATACGTTAACCATAGTTCATGTTTTTTAAGAAAAATGAAAGTAAAATAATATTAATCAATAAATAGAATGTAATGTATTATGAGGATTGGAATACAAAACATACCATTATTTATTTTTTGGTAGTGAATATGTTGATCAAGTTAAAGTTTTAATAGATACACATTTTAAATTACAAGACTGTAGACATGAATATATTTTACAACTCTGACTCTATGAAGTAGATATTCTTATACACTTGAAGAAATATGAGCACATAACATCTTTAGCGCTATTTTTTCTGGTAACCACATTTAACATTTTTGACGCATTCTCTTCTGGTAACCAAATACGGGTGAAAATCCGAAAAACGAGTAAGCACTCTCTCATGAACATGAGCATATCTTAATGTAAAATATTTGATTGTTTTATTCCTTTAATTAAAAAAAGTTACACTATAGACTTATTTGTGATGGTAAAAGTAGTTTAGTGACACTTCAGTTACTTTTTGTATGTAAGGGCTAAATTTCTCTTTTTACAAACAATTATATATTCTATGTATGCATAAATTTTAAAATTTTCTTAGTCATTAGCATGCTAAAATAAATAAAAGGAGCATGTACCTAATATTTTTTAAATTTTTGGATATTATTCTATTTTTAATATTAAATTTAATATAAATAAAGTTAAAAAATTTTCTGATAATATCGTAGCTAGCTACAGCTCAATATATCAATTTTCTGTTGTTGAGAAAACAAAGATGAGACTTACGAACTTGTGACCTGGGTAGTCCATTTGCCATTACGTAGCCTTAAGGCATTTTGATAAAACACCCATACATCACAAAATGCGATTTCGCACTAAACTTTAGATTTCTTTACCGCAAAATGTTATAATAACTGATATTCTAGAATTTATTTTATACTGATTATGAATACTTTTAAACATAATAATATAAGAGCTTTCTATCAAATAATTAATATATTAAATCCTTTTTTGTAATTAGCGTTAGATGAATACTCTTTCCAGGAGTAGATTATTGTTTAATGCCTTAATATATGTATATCCTGAAATCGTATATTCATGAAAATGTTTTCGTTCTCTAAATTTTTCTCGGTAAAATAAATTTATTAGCTTATAGTTTTTCTAAATATATTTATAAATAAGCGCTGAGATTTTGTAAAACTTATCATTTTAAACCATCATAAAATCGGAAATGCTTCTAGTGTATTACAAAATAAATTGCACATAGAATCAAAGATGGTTCTTAATTTTTCATCTCAAATATTGAATTCTTTTTATTAAAATATTGGAAAATGAAAGTTTAAAAACGAAATATTATGAACTTTCTTTCAATTGGACATCTTTTTAAATCATTCTTAGTTATCAATGCAAATCTGTAAGTGTAAAGATTTGCATTGATAATGTCTATAAGATAATTATTTATATCTAAATCTTTCAAATGTTATTTATCTGTGTATATCTATGTATATCATATATGTATCAAATGTATATCTTTCAAATGTTATTTGAAAGATATATATAGATATAAATAATAATCTATATCTTTTCAAATAACATTTTATTTATCAATTAAATTCGCTCATGAAAATGATCAATGAACCCATTGATTAATGTTAACAAATCACTTCAAGGGGTTTCAAAGATTAAAATTTTTTCAACACACACACAGATATATATATATATATATATTAATAGGAGTATATCAAAATGAAAACATATTAACTGGCCTCTAAATTCAAAGGAATGGTAGTTTTATTGTGGTTAATTTTTTAAGAGAGTTTGCAGATAAACAGCGTTCTAGACCTATGTGTAATTCGCTCTTTGTGAAAGATTCTATTTCATTTAATGAGTTTATGCATGATTTCCATTTTCCCAAATTTGTTTGTAAACTATAGCAATATCTAAAAGGTATTTAACCAAATAATGAATAATTACTTTTTATTTTATAAACTAAATACATTAAGTTTCTAAAATAAATATTTATAATATTTCATAAAATTTAAAATATAATTCCAAAATAAAATATAATTTTTTAGATTGATGTTTATCTTTATCAAGATCAGTCCTATCAAAATTAGTTATAATTTTCATAAAGTAGGATCGGAAAAATCATAAAGTTAAATCATTCAAATACTACTGCCGCCCAGACTGTAAGATAGCTGTTACGGAGTGGGATCGAGTTTAACTCCCGAATAAGGAATAAATTTAAAACTGTAAGGAATCCACTTTTCGAAAAAATAAAGATGCGCCACCTTCTGTACCTGTCTGAAGTCATCGTCTTCCTCAATGGATATTTTTTACTTCTTATTTATCCTTTATCAAGCACACGAAATGTGAAAATAAAATTATATATTAAAAAATCAAAATACTTTTGAGTTCTCAAGACTCTTTTGCCGTAAGTTTTACATATTCTATTGGAAAGAAATTACTTTCATATTCAGTTACTTATCTAGAAAAAAAAATTCATTATCATCTCATGATTAAATTTTTTTAGATATGTTATTAATCTGAGCTTTACAGAGGATTTCTTCCTTAAGCATTTTAATATGCGGCTTTTAAAATTCACAAATTAAAATTTCGACGGCAAAATTTTTAAAAAAATATTTTTGGAAACATAATTATGTTGCGTATTATAAAAAAAACGATATTTTTTTATGAACAATTAGACAAAACACATAATAATTTTAAAAATTTGTTAAATTTATTATTTTCAAGTATTTTGGAAATAGTTTTGAAGCAGTTTATAAGAGCACAAGAAATCAAAATGTAATTAAAGTCTTATTTCCTGAAGCCATACTCTTATAGTGTTATATTTATATGAGCGTCAAATATGCTACATCACAGAATTTTTGAAGCACCTGCGCATTTAAAGTTATAGGTATTTCATCTGCAATGAATCAATGAAGAATACGCGACTTGAGTTTCGATAGATAAACATTAGAAAATTAATTTGCAAAGGACCACAGGAAAAAGTTCCCGCGCATGCACAATATCATATAGTTTGAATTTCTTAACATTTTCAATCGTTTATTCGTTTACTTATAATAAATTTATGAAAATAGATGCATGGGTCATATTCATGTTTATTCAACACTAACTCTTTAGTCTTTGAAATTGTGGACCCTAATACTATATTTAAAAATCTGGCTTTAGTAAGCAAAAGTGTAAACTCATTATGATATGTAAGATGCAAACAACTAAAGCATTATAATTAGAATATGAATATTAATTTAATTATAAATAATATGAAAAATTATATACTACTAATGATATTTCTGAAAGTTGCCAGGACTCGAAATATTTCTTTTTGAGATATATATATATATATATATATATATATATATATATATATATATATATATATATATATATATATATATATATATATATATATATATATATATATATATATATATATATATATATAGATAGATAGATAGATAGATAGATATAGATAGATAGATATATAGATAGATATACATAGTTGTGCAAGTGTCCCCCTGACGGTACCTTTAAGATTAATGGTTTTAAAATTATTATCTATCACCAAGAACCGCGTAATTTTGAACCATGGTTAGGAGTCGAGGTCACATCTGAGCTGGCACTATCCTCTCCACATCTGCGCCATCCCATCGGATGGACGAACGTTACGGATTAAAGCATAAGCACCCCAAACACACGGAGATCCAGCATCCAGTGAAGAAGGATGCAGCTACCTTTTCACTCCCTCCCAGCCACAAGTGAGGCTTACTCGGTCCATCTTACGGGAAGAGGGATGGAGTTACAGAGCAGTTGTGACTTTGTCTGCATGTATACGAGTAAGCATGTCTGCATATCCATTAAAATGAAATTGGGAATTTTTGGAATAAGTACACAAAAAAAACTCGTGAATATTTAATAGACCTTTGACATTTAAAGAATAGCAAAACAAACATTGATGATAGTGAAATTAAGCATTTATAAAACTTGTTATTAAATTTAAAATATCTTTTTCTTTGCCATTCTGTGCTGAATAGGCTTTCCTTTGATAATTCAAAATTAAATATCAGCCTTTTTTTTTTGTCTTTTAGTTTTTCTCGGTTCCATTCAGATAAATTCATTCCCTATATTTATGGAAATATTATCAGTAAGAAATTTTGCAACTGTGAACAATGATGTTATGGAAAACATGCATAACAACAAAATAAAAATAACGTTTAGAATAATTATTGAATCACTCAGAAAAAGAAAGAAAAAATGAAGTTGAGTTTTAAATAAATACAAATATTATTCAACTCTTGATTGAATAACGAGATTTCTTTTTCTTCCTATAACTTTACTTTCGTAAATTAAATGGCAACCTTACAGTCAATAATGAATAAAATAATGAAGGAGCGATTCACATCGCCAATTTTAGCTTCATTAATCATTACTGCTTCCCAAAATATTTTGAGGAGAATCTAAATTATGAAAGATGTATGAGAGAGAGATTATAGTACAGAAAATTTTATCGTGTGTTAAAAATGTGTTAGCGATGAGATTCTCACACTGCAAATTTCACATATAAACATCATTAGCAAGAATATATTGTAATACAATCAATTACCGAATTCATTAATTATATTAATCATGCGAAAGACGGTTATCGTTCTAAGACGATGATGTGATTATTGAATTTCAATTAATTCTTAAATGAAGTAATTATATCTAGATTAATTGAGAGTTTTACTGCCGATAGTTAATTAACAATAGGATAATGCTAAAATTAAAGAACTGATTATTTTCCTTTTATATGTGCTTATTATTGATCTGGACAACAATTTTTTTAATGTTAAAAAAACAAAATTTTAATTAAGAAAATATAATTTTGGTCCTGAAATAAGTAAATACTTCTTTTCTAAATTTGATTTTTTCCACAATGGTCCTATGTGGCACAGGAAAGCTAATACGATCGTAACCTAAGATTTAAAGTAAAGTGGAATCCGAAGTACCACAGATATCAAGCCCGAATGGGATTCGAACCCATGATTTTTGAGCCGGAAATAAGAGTGTTAACCATATGCCTATCAGTTAATTGTCTCTTTCTTCTTCAAGATATAGTTGATTTTATAAACACAATTCTAAATGTGTTTTTTAATAATGTGTCACTTTTTTCCAAGCTTTACTTTATTTTATAAACAGTAATAAAGGTGTTTACATGTTATGTCATATGAACTGTGTTACCCTTAAGGATAGAATTATGGATTTTAATAATAGGAATTTGTTAAAATCAAGTGATTTGTAAAATTGTAATTTTGTATTTTACATCAAATATTATCAGCATAAAATAGAATAGAAATCAGTCAGTGATTGTAGTTTTCATAATACGTATACTTTATTCGATGGAGATAATTTTTGTTTAAAAAAAATATTTATATATATTTATGAAATTTAATGGAATAAATAATTTTATATGTTATGAATTTATCCCATAAACACATTTTACTTACGAAACTCATTTACAAATATTTTATCTCTTAAAAACTTTTTAAGTATCAAAATTTCAGGAAATAAAATTATCTTGATCTTTTCTAAAACATTAATTTATCAGATATCTTCTATGTAGAATGTAAGATCGATGTAACAGGTAAAAACTACATACCGAGAAAAGTTACTATAAATCATCAAAAAGTAACATTATGTTACTGATATTAAAAAAAAATTCCTATTTAATTGGTGAAACACTTTACATGTTTTGTTTATTATGACACGTGACATAAACACTCTGATACGTAACGGAAAATTTAACTCTGCTGTATCCAATAACAACACATGCATGCAAAAATATAATGTCAATTATTCAGTTTTCACTGGAATCGAATTTGGAACCTTTTATTCCAAAAAAATGAGTTACCACTGATTTCATTTTAAGTCCTTTTATCGATATGCTTGTAAAAACCACACACACATGTATATATATATATATATATATATATATATATATATATATATATATATATATATATATATATATATATATATATATATATATATATATATATATATATATATATTCGTTTTTGTATCCTGTACTTAATATTTCGTTTCTTTATACGTAATCCTTTTTAACAAATCATGAGTAACTCCATTCCTGTTGCAGAATTCCAATCTGTTATAGGCAATATGAACATTATCAAATATGGTTAAAGACATTCAAATTGTTTGATGACGTCATCTCGCGCCACTATTCTCAACGAATGAGTGACCAGTATGCTGTACCCTTCTGAGAGGGTTAAGTTAGCTCGGAGATTTTTTGGTTGAGCTCTCTTACCGACCGCCTGGTCGGCAAGAGAGCTCAACCAAAAAATCGTGCGACAGATCGCATGGTTGGTCTTCACATTCTTAAAACATGCTAAAATTGTTCCTGTAATAATTAAACTTATTTTTGAAAATCTACCACTTTACATCATGATGGTTTGAGATATTTCGTTTGAAAAAAAATAAATGAAAATGCTAGGCTATATTGAGACAAAAAATTTTTTATGAATACAGGATGAATTTAAAATATGAAATCATAAAAAATATAGAAGTTAGATTAATAGAAAATGGTTGTCAAAAAATACAACACTGATACAATTTTTCAAGCTTATAAAATATAGTTTTGAATAAAGTATGACGATTTGTAAATAATAAAATAAAATCTTCAAAAAAAAGCATCATAAAATATAAAGATGTAAAGAATACTGAAAACATTGCCTCTCATTTGTCTTTTGTTCAAGTATAAATTTAAAATTTCCGTTCAAAATCAGTAGCATCTACACAGCAATTGAATCTGACTCATAAAATTATTACGAAATATCACTAATTTCTGTTCTTACCCCGACAATAATATATTGTATTTCAAAGAACACAAAAGAATTAATATTGATTATATTTCTATACTGATTTCTAATTTTTCTTGTTGTTTTAGTATTATAAGTCTTGATTTTAATTTTATTAAACCTATTAAGAGTTAAGTGATAATTTTCATCGGTAATTTTAGGTTCCTTTAAATTTCGAATAAAAGTAACATACAGTCTACAGTAATAGAAATATGCTAACTACATTTGTTAAACATATTTTATCATTATACATCCTATTATACTATTTTATTGCTTTTTTTCACTGAATTTTAAAGGTACGCTAAAATAACTAATAAATATTAATAATTTAATTTAAGATTGATTTATCACTCTACCGTTATTTTGTGCAAAAAAGATCCTGCGGATTCTGAACATGCTTTCCAAAGCGGTAAATATTATCTAACACCTGAATACATGCCCTACAACATTAAATACTCTCTATATATAAATGTGAGTTTGTGTTTGTGACTGTGCTGTCTAACTGGAAACCGAATGTTTAGTGCTCTGGTTTCGGTTCAACAGTTCATGAATTCGAATCCGATTGCGGTCTTGGGTATTTATAATAAACCACTTTAAATTAGATTCTGATCTAATTGCTCATAGCTAATTTTATGCAGAAAGTAATCATTGGGCCACAAACAAACTAAATTAAAATTGTATGCATAAGAAAAGCTTAATTTCTTTACGTTAAGATTAATAAATATATTTCTCAGTTGTTATTTATTTATAATTTATAATAATTATATTCCTTATTATATAACAATAATATTTCTTATAAGAATATAAAGATTATGAAAACATAAACGTGTTATATTACAATGAATGCAACTATTGCATATTCGTATGCATAAAAAGTATCGTTTATAAAAATGAAGACCTATACATATCATCTTGATAAAAAAAATTGGGAGCAAAAATATTCAAATTATTGCTTGTCAAAATCTTTATTTCATTTTCCTCAATTTATTTCTCCGATTGATTACGGTTATCTTTACATCAATCCGAATATAAATACGCCAATAAAAAATGCAAAATAAAGTTAAATTTTTATGTGGTAAAGTCGACATAACATTGGCGTAAGAATATATTTGCAAAGCGTGATTATTTTTATCAAAATTATCTGATTATAAATATTCATCATTAATCTTAATATTTTGGGATTAAAATTACATGTTATAGAACATGTAAAATTACAGTCAATTTTCTGTAAATATTTATTTTCTTCATTAAATCTGATATTTTTTTTTTGAAAGATTTGGAATTTTGCGTAATTATAATGTAGTAGAAAAACTATAATGTTTGTATCTTGATTTCGAATAATTCCTATCTCTGTATAATTTGAAATTCAACAAAGAAAGCAAAATATTTGAAAGCCGATTTCAAAGCAGAAAACGAAAACCCAGTCCCAAAATAATTGGCTCAAATTTTCATTCAGTGAAACAAAAAGCATGTTTTTATTGGGTGATTTATATAACCTAACAAGCGTTGCATTTCAACTCCATAATTTATAAGTTTCAAGGGTACTGTACATCTCCAAAATATCGAAAGGAAAGTTTTCCCATATTTCAATAAATTTTTGGGTTCAGAATTCAAAAAATAAATCTAAAAAAAATATATCAGATTACACTATTTCTATTCTCTAAAACCACAAATTTATAAAAAATATTACATAAAATTTCTTATATTATAAATAAGCCTATTTATCAAAAAAGCATAAAATATTATAAAATTCTTTCTCTGTACGTTTGTCGTTTATAAAACTTGATTTATAATATTTATGCAATAAACAATACATAATATTTTTTTCTTTTTTGTTATTAAAATATCAGAGTATTTATGTTATCATTTTTTTTTATATTTGAGAGTATATATATATTTGTTTTAATATAAAAAGTTTAATCTTATTGTTTTGTCATTTATTTTTATATTCTCGGAAAATAATTAAAGACAATCTATTTATCTACTTTGGAACTAATAAAAAATAATCTTATAATAGAACCTTTTGTAGCGAATATATAATTTATTCCTAACTCTTGCTTTCATTAACTCGTTAAACAAAGCAATTTTTTTATTATATATATCAATAGAAAATCTGCTTCACTTTGGAAAATATAGCAAAATATTTTTGTAAAATATATACATAAAAATGAAATAATAATATAATTAATTATAATCCCTTTTTATTTATTAGAAAGTAATCTTATGAGATATTGTTGTCTTTATGTTACAAAAATTGACAAAAAAATTAGTTATTGTTAAATAATTTTTTACACAACTACCATTATTAACTTTTATTAATGAAATAATTATACTGTATGAAGAGAGATAGCACTTTGTACCCAAACATCATCCTTATTTTACTAGGATGTAGTTTCGTTCGGCTTGTTTACTTTATTCTTCTTCAAACTTCACAAGAATATTGTAATATTTTAAGTTCTGTATAAGACTTTTAATGGACTTTTCCGATCGTTGTGATTTTCTAACAGTTGTATGCAATATGTAATTAATTATAATACAATATACTTCTTATCTTGTAATTTTGCAATTTCTTAAAAGCATATGATCATATATAAAAAAACATTCCCGTAAAATTTATTTATATCTAATTATATATACACAATAATTTTTATTCGATTTAAATTACACTTTTTAATTTTGTATTCATTTTATTAGACTATTTTTACAGATAAAAATATCTAGTTATCATATTCAAATGAAATATTGGAAAATAAGTTTCAAAGGTATTAAATATAAAGAAATACTTAAATATTTATTAAAGTGAAAAATATTAGCTGAAAATTATAGTATTTTTCGAAAAATAGGTTTCTTTCTCCCGAGTTCAAAGAAATGTCCAGTCAAAGAAAAATGTAACAAACTCCTTATCTCTTGATAATGAGTATTCCATAACATTTGGGGTGTCTACTTCCTGCCGAAGGAGTTGTCCCTCTCAACTGATAAAATAACTGGTTGTCAGTGCTGTAAAGCGATTTCTGGAACATCCTCTCCACTTTGTTAGCTTTAAATTGAAACATATATGGGGAACCAAAAGCCGCTTCCTGCTTACTTATGGCTGCGCTTTTCAGTATTTTTGTCTGTAAAGAGATAAATCACATTATCACATCATGTGAAAAACGACCACAATCATCACTATGTTTCCGATGACAAATAGTCACATACATCACATGTCCAATAAGAAGTATATGAAAAGTGATTTGGCCAAAAACTATTGCAGCTCTAACGACTTTCCAAATAAGAGGTTGTTTTCTATATAGTTTCCAGATGTCGAATTTAGAGAATTTATTGCGTTTCAATTGGATATTGCGGAACATTTTTTGCAATACCATATTTTTTATATTTTCATGTCTTGAAGAGTAAAATGTTTCTTTTCGGCGATGGAGAAATTTCTTTCAATAACAAATATACTTTTATAACTATAAAGTTTACATGACAATGATTTTTTTAAATTTAAAAACAGAACTTCTGGGTTTGTCCTCTCTCTCTCTCTCTCTCTCTCTCTATTAAAAGGATAAAAAATTTTTGTATTTGATAGAACACCAACAATATGTATTGTACCTCAAAGTCTTCAAAAATATTCCTGTGCTAATATTAGACACTACTAAAAATTTAATTATTTATATTAAAAAGTTATAATTTTTCCTCATAGCGCTGAGTAACCTCATGAGGAATTTCATAAGACATATGAAATTCCTCACGAAGTTACTCAGCGCAATTAATTAAAAAATAGTGTATTATTAAAAATACCATTGTACGTGTGCTTTAAAAAACTAATTAATGTTTTTGTTTGAGGAAAAAAATAATATAAATGGGCCAACACTATACTCATCAATGATTATTTTTTATGGAATTTCCAAAATTGTTTTTATTGCAACACATTTCAAAGCACAAAACATTTTTTCTCATATTTTCAATAAAAAAATATAAGGAATTAATTTAGCATATGGATCAGCTTTTTCAAAGTATAAATTATGTAACTCTAGATAACTTCTAATTGATGTCACTTTTCAGATTTTAATTTAAATCAGGAATTTTATAAAATATACTTACTACACAAAAATTTAAATTTAAAAATCAAGGAGAAACTATAAAAATATGAAACTAATATTAAAGTTTGTGTGCGATATAAACAAACTGTTTGAACTTTGTACCAAAGAATAATTTATTCTTAAAACTTTCATACAGGAAATGAAGAATCTAGAACCTGTTATGATTGCATGCAAAAAGTTCTATAAATGTAGCAAGTAATGTTGATTGAATTCTTGAGAACATTTTTTCCGAGAACTGAGTATATGGACCCTTAAATCAAGCTACCAAATAAAATGCAAAATATTTTTTATATTATTTATTTTATTACATAAATGCTCAACTTGTGGTCTAGAAGAAAGAATACGCTTTTCAGAGTGTATGATCTCGGTTTGATATCAGCAACTATTCAACAATAAGAAATAATGATGCACTGCTTTCTGCATGTTCATCTGTTGGTTGCATGTTCATCTGTTGCTTTCTGCATGTTCATCTGTTGCTTTCTGCATGTTCATCTGTTGCTTTCTGCATGTTCATCTGTTGCTTTCTGCATGTTCATCTGTTGCTTTCTGCATGTTCATCTGTTGCTTTCTGCATGTTCATCTGTTGCTTTCTGCATGTTCATCTGTTGCTTTCTGCATGTTCATCTGTTGCTTTCTGCATGTTCATCTGTTGCTTTCTGCATGTTCATCTATTGGTTGCATGCTCATCTGTTATGTTCATCTTTTGTGACAAGTAAAAGCAACAGATTATCTATGAGAAGTCCTGTCAGTAGACAAAAACACAAGAAATATTGCAAAAAGCTTTACAGAAGTACTCATTCAATATTCCATTCTCTATTCGATATCAAAGTATTCAAATAAAGCTAAATCTGGCAACAGTAAGGATCGTGAAAATAATTTCTCACAAATATTTTTGGTGCATTTTGTTTAAGAATTTGCCTTATTGTGAAAACTAGTTTCTAAGACTAGAACTTTAAGAGGAACTATGAATGCCATTGGCATGTACTTGCGTGTCAGTGAATAGTATTTTCTTTCGATCAAAAATCAAAGTGAATGTCTTTTCGCACCATAATCCAAAAACGAAATATTGACTACATCATATGCACCACATCCATGCCTTTAAATGCAGATATTATGGCGAAGGAGGAACGTCGGTTTAATGCAAATAAATCCATCAGTGCACACAACCCGCATTCAACTTATGCTTAATGATAATCTTTTTCTAGCTTGTAAACCATGAGACTTCACTTGATTTTTTATATATTGTGATCCATTACTTTATCCATTTATTAGAAGATTTTTGTGATTTATAATTATCTTTAATATAGATTATTCAGTAACAATACCTCTAGGTATAAGACTTGGACCGCTATATACCGTTGATGCTGACTTTCATTATACAACTCTCGGGAATTATTCTTCATTTTTTTAGAATTGTAACTTAGACATCTTAAATATTTGAATAATGTAAAAATCCTTGTAGTCATAATAGTTTCGAAATTTTCGTGGAAATGCTGTACCTAATTATTGATTTAAATTATTGCGACCTGAATTCACCTGACACAACAAATTTCTAAACAAACCCACTTGCTAGTAAAATTATAGCAAAAAATATTCTTTGAATTTGAAATGTTAATCATGCTATTATCTAGGTCTACAAATATGCAAAGGGATTTTCACTTAACTACTACTAAAGCTTTACCTTAATAACTCAACCTTGTAAATTTAATAATGATTTTTATAAATTATGTGTCAATTAGTGATGATGCAATTAATGAATCAATTAACGATGATAATGTTAGTAATTGTTAATCGTTTAAAACAAAGTTTAGGAACATAATTATATATTTCATATTATTAACAAATTGATTATGATTTCCTACACATACAAAAGTGCAAACAAGTATGAAATATATATAGTAAATCATTTTTTATTCATTGATTTTGCTGTATTGTATTCCTAACATAATTTGCAATAATTATTTTTACTAGCAGAATAAACATAAGAATTCTTATTCCTTAATTTCATTTTCTTATTTTGTCATTTTAGCTCCTTTCAAGAGATTTGTAGTTTAAAACAAACTAATATTTGTATTTGTAAAATCCAGTGCCGTACTTCTCTAATAGTGAATAAATTTTAGTTTCAACAAATTTTGTGGGAAAAAGCTTTCTTTATCAAGTACATTTGATTGCTACTTTATAATATAACTAGAAACATTTAAAATTATTTACAACTTGTATCTTCTGTTACTTTCTTTCAACATAATTCCATATACCTTCAATTTTTTTCCCTTTAGAAATCTTAATATTCTCTAATTAATTATTAATTCTTCCATAGAATAAGAACTTAATTCTGCTATGAAACAAGAGCTAGCTATATTAACATAAAAACATTTTATTTCTAAGCGAAAAATGCATTCGATTAACATTATTTTTACACTCATATCCATAAATTAAGGATCCTGGCGGAACCGGCAGCTGAAGTTGCAAAAACGAAACAAACTTGTTTTATTTATAAAGCCCATGTATTAAACAAGTGAAACAGATCAAAAGTAATGGTGTATGTATGATACCAAGCATATACAACAAACGACGATTTTAATGCACCCTGAACCATTTACTCCACATATCGCCCATACAAGACCTGGGCAGTATCTTGTTAGTATGATGGTTAATATATCATATGTCTACCATACGAGAAAATACAGCCAGTGCAACATGGGCATGCTGCTTCTCCCGCTATGGAGCTCTTGGGGCAAAGAACTTTATTCAACATGCAATGCTCTTCGAAAGTCTAGTACAGATGCAAGAAACAGTTGAAAGGTTGCTATTCAGGGGTCAAGCATTTCCTACACATTCTCTATCAGATTCAATTCTAGTGGGAATGCTGCTCATTACATAAGGGTAATATCTTCCGATTTAATATTTTCTTGGGATGAGTTGAGTGGCTCAATAGCTTCTTGCCGCTTCCCGTTAATATCAGCAACGGGAAGCATCATTTGCCCCGGACAGGGATTGGGAGGGTGAATACGTAACCTCCCTCATTGGGTTTGCTGGAACTCCGTGGTTAGGGGACGTATCCCCGTTAATATGTGACGTGCAAAGTCTTTCTGTTTTGTGTAGTGTGAAAGTTGAGATGAGAGTGCCAGCTCAAGTGTGACGAAAACACACCTGATTCACCACGATCAGGTGTGACTTGACAGGGGCTCAAAATTACGAGGCACTTGGTGAGGAATGAATATCCCCAACCCGTTAATTTTTCAAGGTACAGTCCGGGTTTGATTTATTTGTCGCTCAACGGTCATTGTTTACACACGAGGACTAATTAGACCAAGTACAGTCCGGGACTTACCCGTTCATTTATTGTATGTATGTATCCTTAGACTTTTAATTGCATGGACTACTGTATGCTTACTGTTGGACGTATCCTAGAGGTATAACAATTCATGCGGCTAGAGACGCTAATGAGGCTTTGGATATATTCTTGGATTATAGCGGTGCATTTGGGGTGCGGGCTAAGTCATTAGAATAAATGAGGATGCAATTAGTTACGTAATTCAACCAATTTAGAGGCTGCTATAATAGACGAGTAAGCAAGTGCATTATCATGATGAAAAAGCACTTTGTCATGGAAATATAGGGAAACTTTTTGTTAAATTTCTCATTAAAATTAGTCTAATAAATCATGATAATACTTTTCAGTGATCCTTTTTCTCTTTTCCAGATAATAATCAGGGAGAGATCCTTTTGAGTCACTGAAAAGTCCGATCAATTTAACAGTTTTTGCCTTTTTTGGAGTCGGTCCACTAAAATAAGTCCATTGTTTTGGACTTTTATTTCTGGTGTGTAGTAATATAAACAAATTTTATTAACCATAATTGCTAAAAATCCACTTGGATTGTATTCAAAGTTGTCTAAATACTCCTTTGAGCTGGTTACAAGTGTCCAATTTTGATTCTCTGTCATCAATCGCAACATTGACCTTGCTGTATGGCCATAAAAAATTCTGCAAACCTAGCTGTTTGATGGAACATAATCCCCATTATATCTTATCAACTTTTTTTCACTTCCGATAGTTGTTCATTCACACAAAAGTAACGCATCAATGGATGATTTTTTTCCCTCTATAATCAAAATAATCACATTAATCGTTTACTTGTGAGTCCAATAAAATGCAAATCATTTAAAATGTTGCATCTAAATTTCCTGAATGTTGCCGTAGATAATAATAAGTTGAGCACATAACAAGAATGTGATAAAAGCAATAGACTTTTTTAAATCATAGATTTTTCAAAGTTCAAAGCCATAAATATTTTTGATACAATATCAAATATATATATATTTGATACTGTATCAAAAATACAATATCAAATATATATATATATATATATATATATATATATATATAAATAAATATATATATATATATATATATATATATATATACATACATATATATATTACAGTTTTAACTAGCGCAGAAGCAAGTTTTTTCCTGTTCTTTGCATTGTACATTGATTTATTCTCAGTGTTTTTCTTATTAATTAGTTATACTGTTCTCCATGTTATATCTAATATATATATATATGCATGGTTTGTACTTGTGAGTGGACTTATATAATAATAATAATATAAAATAAGTGAAAACAGAAAAATAACAGAAAAAAAGTATCATTTTGATCTGAGTCAGTTTGTTCACTGAAGCTTACAGGAATTTCACTTTGTATACATGGAGGTTTCTCAAACTGGCATAGATTGAGTGATATCACGTGACTAGAATCGAAGACAACTCTTGAAATCGTAATATATTTTAAGCTTTTTAATCGTAATATAATACGGATACAATTATTAAATTAAACTGAAAATTTAGTTCTGGAACAGTCCGTGAGACGGAAAGTCTCACGGACTGTTCCAGAACTAAATTTTCAGTTTAATTTAATAATTGTATCCGTATTATACGAAAATTATATCGTACAATTAATTCGGCAAATAGATGTTGAAAGTTTGACTACCTCGTGAAAATCAAATAATAGCGATTAAAACTTAACTAAGAAAGCATACGTATATTAGAAAAATTACTAAAAAATGTTTGAAATAATAAACACTACAAAAACGAATCTTTTATTATTTGTGCTATACATAGATCGTCCAAATATAACGTAAAAAATTAATCTATGAAATTCCTAATTACCTAGCAATGCGTTGCTAATTTTCTTTCTTAAAAAGTTTCACTTAAATCATTCCGTTTTTAAATTTTTGTAAGTCATTACTGAAAAGTTCTGTAGTAATGAAAAACATCTAACTAAAAAATAATATTTTTAACCTATTTAAGCATTTTTCTTATTTTCGTAAGTGAACCATTATTATACTGCTCAAGAAATGGAGTAAAGTTTGGTACTATATACATTAATTTTTTCCTTATCTTCTATCAAACAATGAAACTATGAATTAAAATTATTGCTTGACAGAATTTTATTAACATTTACTCAATGAATCATAGAATTAGAAGAAGTCCTATGAATTTTACAAAAAGTTTTTCATTCAGTTTCTTCTGATATTTCTAAGCGTTACTATTGTATTTGGAATATTTGAGTCAGCATAGTTGTATTTTTTGTGAGTTATATATATATATATATATATATATATATATATATATATATATATATATATATATATATATATATATATATATATATATATATATATATATATATATATATATATATATATAGAACATAATAAGTGAATGAAATACAAGTGAACATCAATATATGCTTATAAAACATAGATTATAACGATTTTAGCCATCATGTTTCACATTTTTCTCTACAAACGATCATGGAAAAAGTGCTTCTCTTTAGAAATATACAAAACAATAGCAGATAAATTAAAAATCTCAACCAGATCATTTTAATTGAAGGATTATAATTGTACAGTCAAATATTACTTAAATTATCTAAATATGTGTAATGATTTTAAATTAATTTAGATTTAATATTGATAAGTTATTTGACTTCATTTTTCAAAAAGAAAATTTTGATTTTAAAGTAATTATTATAAAATCAATAATAGATTAACTTCTTATAAATCTTTTGCAGTTGTTCATGAAATCAATATCAATGAAATCCAATTATGTTTTCCTAATCATATATATTTTTATAATCAATATAGAATTTATAATTTAGCCAATAGATAAGACTCTTGAAAGAATTTCGCAAATTCTGAAGACTTTCATTCTATGTATACATTCTCTTGTCAGATTAAATTTTCCTCAGAAAATGCTTCGATACTTTTGAATCCTAATTTTGAAAACAACTGTTTTAAAATTAATACATTAAATTCGTTTCCCTTTTTTAATTCATAGCCTTTGTGATATATCCATCTTAATTTCTAAAAATTTCGATAAATTGTGCTATTAATTATTACATTTTAACTATATAATTAAAAGATATAAAAAATATCTTTTAATAAATTGTTTTAGTATTATTCTATTTAAATGATTCAACTGTCAATAATGTAGCGATTAGATGATAAAATTTTTAGTTAAATCAATTTATAATGAATTTACATTGGTAAATATGACTTGAAATCATAAAAGACTTTTAAATTTATCAATTCTTACAAATAAAAATAAAAAACACATTTTCTTTTCATTTTAAATGAGCAATATCTATAAAATTTTCTATAAAGATTGCGGCATATTCTTTAAAAGATTGTTTCTTTCACAATTTATAAATTTTTCACTTTTTGAATGAACTCATGAATTTAACAACTTCACACTCAACCTTTTAATATATTTCTCTAAATCATTCCATAGTTAAGCAAAAATATGTAAAGAGCTCCCAACAGTGAAGGAAAGGAATGGAGAAGATAAAGGAAGCCATTAGGAACGTCCTTTAAACATCACTTAAAACTTACTTTAATCGAAAATTAATGCCGAGAGGGGAAAAAAGATAAAGGAGCGAAAGAAAATAATTAATGAATAGCGTACGAAAAAAAATGAACAGCTCGTTAACGAGTTCCACTAATGATTATCTGAGCATCGGTCGATTTCAATCAATTGCTCGTTAAATCTTATATCAGACATTATTCAATTGAAAAGCAGATACAAGAACGTGATTGGTGGGATTGGAAATTTAAAATATGGAATATGATTATGGTCTGAGATTTGTACAGTGACAAAAAAATGAGGAGAGGACAAAAAAATTTTAATTCATGAACAAAAGAATTAGTTTATAATTTATGATTGCCACTTTAAAAAATCAAATAATCAGTTTCATTATCAGTACTTCAGAATTCAATTTATAAATGTAAGTTTGTTGAATTTTGTCTTGAATATTAGTTGTAAATTGATTGTGCTAAATGTTTATGATTGCGATTGATGCAAACGATATTCAAAAATCTACAATATTTCGTAAGATTCTAGATTTAAAAATTTAAAAATTATCTTTTATAATCAATGACCATCGAACAGAGAAACTAACCGATTTCAAAATTCCAATAAAGTATTTTTCTGGAAAAAAATTATATTGAATTGTAAATTGAGAAATTGCTCGAGACAAGTAAGCTATCTATATATTACACGTATCTAAATTGTTTAAGTTTGGAAGCATTCGTAATCCAATGATAATTCTCTGCTATTCAATGGTTCCAAGTTTGAACCCTGACATGGATGGACAGTGAGAGAAAGGGCTGCTTTTCTGCTTTTTACATACACATCTGCTTAAGTGTGTGGTTGAAGTTTTTCCTTGTTCTTCATCTATGGGAATATCACTACTATTTTGAAAAAGTATCCGTGGTGAATAATATACGATGAATGGACAAATATCTTTCAATAGTCTTCAGATGCTTAGGTCCTTGCAAAGTGAAATATCTTAACCCTAAGGACTGACCTTTGCCTACTGATAAGACCGTTTTCTTCGAAATGAAGATTCTGAGTTCAATCATAGCCGTTGTTGAATAACAGAAGATGGATATTATGTTTTTGCTTTTTACAAGCCCATTTGTGTTGTTAGTGCTTAGGAGTTGTTATATTTTCTCCTTTGCGATATACATAGATAAGTTACATTGTCTTGCTATTTATTTTGTCATTATGTTTTATTTATAAATTTTTTTCACATTTATTAGAAATTTTTATATTAAAAGCAATTTTCAAGCTCTGAATAATTTGTAATCAACCTATAGAAAATATTAATTATTAAAATATTGTAGTAAAACGTTTTTTTTTTTCCCCTACATTACGAGGCATATTCGGAATGTAAGTTCTGTTTCACTGCATCGCCACCTCAATCAGTATCACGTACCTGTATATAAGTCTTAAAAGTTCTCTGGTTTTCAACTGACACCATTTAGGTTGTTCTAAGTTTTTTTTTTCCAGTTTGCTGTATATATTTAAAATGTTTAAGACAGTTACTGATGCCGGCTGTCTGTGACAGTCATGTTGTAATTCAATTTTTGAACTCAAGGAATGGAATTCTGACTGAAATCTATAGACAAATCAAAGATGTCCATGTTAAAAAAGGATGAGCAATAAAAAGGTGAGAAAATGTGTTAGGCTATTTAATGAAGATCGAACAAATGCCCACGATGAGGCTCGTAGTGGTCGGCCTTCGGAATTGCGAACGATTATTTGGTAAGGAAAGTTGATGAAAAAATCCATGATGACACTTCACAACGATTACGTTTTCAGACGAATTCCAGTAATTTACATGTACTGTTTTGTAGGTAATTGTAACATAAAGTTTAGGTTATCACAAATTGTGTTCCCGATGGGTTCTAAAATTGCTCATCTTCGTTTACAAAACCAAGCGAATTGGCAATACTTTGACATTTCTCATACAATACAGAGTAAAGGAATATAATTTTGACAGCCAAATTGTGACAGCTGATGAATCGTGTGTTCGGCCCACCATAATCAAAAACAATAATCAATGGAGTAGAGACGCACTCTATCACCGAAAAAACATACGTTCAAAACGTCAGTGTCAGCACAAAAAAAACCCAAAGCCAAGTCTACTGTGTTCTGGGATATGAAAAGTGTTTTGTTTACTATTATTTCTTTCCAGAGGTGAAACCGTCATTGCCGCACGATAAAGCGAAACTCTGAAGAAAACTATGGTGTGAAATTCGAAACAAAAGAAGAAGCGGAATGCTGAGTAAAAGAATTGTGTTGTTCCATGACAAAGCTATCCCATGCTGCTTAAGACACTCAAACGATGATTCAACAATTTCTTTGGGAGTAGTTCCATCACTCCCACCGCATATCCTAGACTTGGCGCAGCTCGACTATCACCTGTTCATGCACATGAAGTGCGAGTGCAGTGGCACTTTGGATACGACATTGAGGTGAAAAATGTTGTGAAGTAGTGATTATATATATATATATATATATATATATATATATATATATATATATATATATATATATATATATATATATAATCACTACTGCACAACAATTCAATTGTTTTTTCACAGCATGTCATTCAATAAAAGGATTATAGAAAAGCTGGTTACTCGCTACAATTATTTTGATGTTGGTAGAAACTATGTAGAAAAATAATTTAAGGTATTCAAGGTACTGCGGCAAACATTTTGAACCATCGACGTTCTCCAAAATAAAAGTGAATTTTAAAGCAAAACAAATTATCTATAAGTAAGCAAAAAATTCCAAATGTGAATAATGTATTTTGAACTGAATTTAATATACCTGTGTTGATAAAACCTTACAAAACCATATGTCAGAACTAAAAAGAGAATTATACATTTATTTAATTTATATGTAACTTATCTCTTTATTATAAATTTTTTTGAATTATAGCAGAGAGCATAAGATTATGTATAAACCACTCATAATAATTGGAAATAGAATGATACCATGTAAAGAATAATCTAACAAGTGAAGGCTGCTTTTTTATAGCTTGATGCCAAAACATTTTAAACGTAGATCATGTTCTTGCATTTCAAATGTTTTGTTCTTGTATATTTTTGTCAATGTGTCGTATTCTAGTATATCAAAGGAAGAAACCACTTAATGCTGGAACGCTCATGCCGAATAATGTGCCAGTAGGCAAAGGAAAACCATCCATCATCTGTTATTAAACAGTTAAAATTAATCGAAAATTCCTCCTAACCTAATGTGAGGTAGCAATATCTTAAACACCGAAAAGAGCAGTTATTTCAAAGAACACATTCATATATAGTGGTGCAGGGGAACCCTGTTCTGGCATTTAAAGTTAGCGGGTTTGGAATACTCTCCCATCACTAGTACCTCGTAATTTTGAACCATGAACAGGTGACGAGATAACACTTAAGCTAGTACTCTCTTCTCCATATCCACGCTCACCAATGGAAGAACTTTGGGTATTACAGTGGACGCTTCCCAACCCAAGGAGCTTCAGCAACCCAGTGAGGAAGAATGTGGTCACACTGCTCGCGACAAATGATGCTTTGCTGATGCTAATAGGAAGCTGCTGAGCCACTGGAGCTCTTATCAGCAGAGTACAGTGAGCCGAAATGACATGCATTTTACCAGAGTTTTAAAAAAACATCCTAAGCAAATATCATTTTTAAATATCTCAGATCCCAACTTTCTTTAATTGACTCACCGGACGCTCACGGTTTTTAAATGACTCATGTATGTTAAACTTTCAGGTGATCAAATGTCACTTCGTATTTGTGGTGTTAAAACTTAATGAAAATAGTGACAGCTCAAATGTGGATTTTATAGCTAGAAAATGGTGCAAAAATACGAGACAATTGAAAACACTCAGCGAGATCCATTTGCAGAAATAAGCAGAAGAAAACGAATAAAATGAGATAAATGCTCACAAATGCCTGAGTAGTTAGCGTTACTAAATCCTAAGCTGTTGTTCAAATTCTAGTTGGGACATGGATGTTTCTTTTTTCTGAGACGAAGAATGAATTTGGACCAGGCTATAAACAAACGGGTTCGTGATGGTATGACGTGGCTTATGCTACTGACCTCTGTGACTTGATTTAGAAGGGTCCACTGAGTAACAATAAATGAGTTGCAGCTTCCCGCCTTGTTGTGTTTAAGGGTTAGTCACCCTGTACTTGTTTCAGGAAAAAAAACAATTGTAAAGTAAATAAACACTGCATGTTCTGCTAAAAAACAGAGAGAAATGAATCCAATAATTTTTTTTTTTTTTTAATTTTCTAAAAGTGGTGGATATTAAAACAAGTTTTAAATAATGTGCAAAATATTTCTCTGTTTAAAAGTTGAAGTTCTGGAAAGAGAAAGCCTATGTTGGATATTAACTTATATAATTTGTTTATTCATCTCTCGCTAAATCTACATAAAATGACCTATTGGTGATAAATTAAAATGAAATCTTTAAGCCCAGAAAGCAATTTATCAATGTAAGTTGTTACCAGTTATTTATCTGAGAAAAAAATGTAGAATCAATGTACCAAAGATCTAGATATTATTCAATGCTTCAGATCGGGATTAAAATTCAAACCTAGCAAACGAGAAATTTAATAGCTAAATGCTCAATTAAACGATTGATCTTATTCAGAGTAAAGGTAATTTATATTGTTGTGTCATTGTACTCTTAATTATTTAATAATTTTACTCGCTAAATAAAATAACAACTTTATAGAAAAAATTTCAAATTAAAAAATGATTGTTTTTAAAAAGTATTCATGAGATTAATTGATATGCATGGATTGTAAATATTAATATAATGATCAAAAGCCATTGTATAATATATAAAGAATTTAATAGTTGTAAAAAAAATAAACAAAAATATTTGAAAATAAAAATAAGGAATTGAATTCTAGAAGGCGTTCCATGGCGATGAATATCTGTTCTTTACAAACAACTGTTTGGCAACAAACGCAGATATTTCGTCTAATGATTCCTACGTTCAACTTTATTCCAAATTCCTCAACATTGATCAAATTGTCCCCGAGTGGTCGGGATTCGCTAGCAATCAATCTCTGCAGGCGACGTTTGGCGACGCAATTTATGTATTAAAAGGGAAAGACAGAATACGCGAGGTTTTCCTGATTGGTCTTATGGAAAGTGAAAACGAAGGAAAAGAAAAATATTTCACTACAGTTTCTCGCCAAAAAATGATTTTTTTTTTCCTTTAAATCCGCCAAAAAAGTAATTTTCTGTATCCATTCTCGTCGTACCTAGAGGAAAAGAGAAATAAACCTCCACGATGGCGTCGACTTTCTTTCGGCATGTTGTGAAGAAGTCTTTTTCCTCTGCAATTTTTTTTCTTTTTACTTTCAAAAAGCAGCAAGAATCGAAGCGAGAAGATAAGCAAGGAAAAAAATTTTCGAATAAGTAGAGTCGATTTATTTTCTGGTTTAGAAATGCAAGAGGTGACAGTGATTTTCTCTTTTTTGTCCACTCTGAGAAAAAACGCATAACTCTGGACGTTTGCCAGGCGTGGAAATTCTTAGCCTGCTGAGCACCCTCAGGGACGGAGTGAAATTGAAAAATTAAATTTAACATCATTTGGTGCTATTCCCTTAAGTGCATTCCTCAAAGAAATTTTCTAAGCACTTTTTAAATTTGATCTAGGGAACAAGGAAAAAGTATTAAGCTATACTTATTTTAGTTATTCTAAAGTATACTTACTTTTAATAAAAAAAACGCATAAATAATGCTATATATATTTACACATTTATTTTAATCATAAAATATAATTTTTAAATAATTTAAAGATTTGTTGTTGTAGTCTTGTACCAGCTAGGCTGTCATTATAGTATGCGCTTCTCCACTTTTCCAACTGAACCATAATTTGGTGTAGAGTCCGACTTCCTCAGTACACACATACCATAGGGCCCGTTTATAGGGTAGGCAACCATTCACACAACCCATTCATACAAGAAAAGGACAAAGACAGGATAGACAGAGAGGGAAAGTACATCCATGCCCGGACCAGGATTCAAACCCAGAACCTCCCTATCCGCAGTCATGCATGCTGACAACTAGACAAGTTTGGCGGCTAAAGATTTGTTATAAATTTTAATAAATTATTTAAAGATATTATAAATTTAAAATATGATAAAATGTGAAAATTTTAAATATAAAATTTTTAATAAATATAATATAATTTAAATATAATTTTCGCCAACCAAAAATAGCCATCCCTTAAAAAATTAAGGTTTCTAAAATTAAAATATTAATCCAATTTTCCCAAATAGTACATTAAACCACAAACTGTTCAATATTAACAAAATTGTATGTAATAATCTTAAAATTTTAATGAAATTGTTTAACTAAATGGTTAAAATAATTTTTAAAAAAAATAAAACATCTATTTTATGAATTTTATAAATTATATTTTGGCTCATTGATTTCTGAAAATGAAAAATATGTGGTCTCAAATCACGGATTTCGTATTACAATTATTCACAATATTCTTGTATTATATTGATTAAAATACTATTTTGTTATATATAATATGCTATAATCACACATCTGTTTTAAATGTGTTGCAACAATGCGTAACAATTTAAACCATATATTGCCAGCCTACCTGGCACAAGACCATAACAACAACACGCCTGTCTTTCGCGAAACAAATGATAAAAATTAAAACTACTTGGTAAAGTTGGAGTTCTCCCTAAGCAAATTAATCGATTCTTTTTTACCTCTTTCCTTAAAAGGCTTTTTTAAAAACAATGCTTACTTTTTAATGTAAATAAACAAAGAAAAAACAATCGGCCTATTAAAAATGCCAATGTTATTTTAGATTCAGCTTTTTTTAAATAACGAAGTTAGTTAATTATATTGAAAATTTTCTCCATTGATTCCTTAAAATATTCTTCGATGACAGCAACTTCTGTTTGAGAAACTATTTGATGAAATAGTTTTACACTTTACTTTGAGTGAAATATTTTCATATGTTGAACCTTTATTTTGTTATAAAAGTTTTATCTCATAACGAATTATCTTTTCAAAAGCGAAGAAATCTTTGAGTACTCTAGAAAAATTTTATCTACATTTAAAAAAATATATATCTTACCCAATTATACAAGCTAAAAGTATTTAGCATATCTGAGTTAAAGAATATCAATATTAGCAGAAACAAAAAAATCATTATATTTTTAAAGTACTTTATATTATAGAGAAAAAAATGCATATTTTAATATTATATCTAAAATACTTCTAATAGCAATATTTTCCTAATATATGCCTAAAATTTATATAAGCCTTATATGAAATCTTCTAAATATACATAGAAATTATTTTACATTGATATTCATGCCGTGAGTTTCAAATATGTAATGAACAGGAAAGAGATAAATTTTTACCAAGAGGCATGAGGGAGAATAATCAATACAATTAACTGATGAACCGAAATAATAGGGAAAATATTGTATGAAAATTATAAAGATTTGAAAATTCTTTTGCTTTAAAAATTAAAAAGTTTATAGGCCCTCACGGCCATATATCTGTTTAATTTATTAAAGTTCTCAACTAAGACCTAAGTCTGCTTTATTTTTGAGAAAGATTCTAAGAAATAAAATACCTTTTACTTAAAGTCATGTAACTATTATATATGTTGATGCGAAATAGCATTTCTTCTATAATTTCACTTCTAATTTATTAATTTTAATTTAACCAATAACAATTTTACATTTCTCCTTTAATTCAGATCAGCTGCTATTTTACATTCTTTAATTAACAAATTTTTCAAACTTGCGTGTTTATTTTCATCAAATTGTAGTAATAATTAGGAAACTTTAAAAAATTGTACTAAATAAACTGGGTTTTTTATTTTTTTTTTTAATTAAGTAAATTACTTAAATTTACCTAAAACCAAGAAAAAATAAATATTGTAACTAATAATATCATGAAAAAATAATATGATCAACACACTTATTTTAATATTTCTAGAATTTTTTTCAACAATGGGTAAAATAGTGATTTGGAAAAAAATGCTTACTTTTTTCCTTAATTTGTTTTCAATTTTCTGCTTTAATTTTAAAATCGTTTTAGAGTATTTCAAATAAGAAATTTAATAAATAAATAAGGCCTATTCAAATGCTTATAAACTAAACTTATATTTTATCTAAGACTTAAAGCTACAATGAATACAATATTCATGGGTCTTTCTTTTAAACACCTTAAACATTTTTAACTAGTTACAAATTACTTAATAAACCATGATTCATAAAATGTTTTATTAAAATAAAAATCTTGTAAATTAGAAGCAGGGGATCTTCTGCTTAATCCCCTGCTTCTAATTTACAAAGAATATCTCCCGACTGCTTCCACCTAACTGGTAGAAAATACAATGGAATAAGTACAGGAAAGTATGGAGCAATAACTCTTTCATGTTCAAGACCTCGATGGCTGGCAAGGGGATCATTCTCACTATCAAAAAGCTGCGAGTTTGAGTCCCGACTTAACCAAAGATCAATCGTGTTCACTATTGGTGACTGGCCCGCGTTAAATCGGTCGTAATAGCAATGTCCTCCAAGGTGTATAAACTTCTGAGGATGGCAGATCAAGTATTGGGAATTCTGTGCTGAAATTAATGAAACTCCCCTAAAAAAATTTTAAAAGGTAACACCACTGACCTTTTTAAAATATGACTGACTGTGTGTGTGTGTGCGTGTGTGTGTGTGTGTGTGTGTGTGTGTGTGTGTGTGTGTGTGTGTGTGTGTGTGTGTGTGTGTGTGTGTGTGTGTGTGTGTGTGTGTGTGTGTGTGTGTGTGTGTTCAAATAAATGGTTTTCTAATTAAAAGCTGGATAGGAATATAATTTACAAAAACAATATCAAACATTATTTAATGACATAGATGGGAAATTACTGAACATTTATTATATGCCAGAAACTATATGAAACTTATGAATGAATGCATCACATAGGCTAAAGAAAAAGTATTTTCAATATGGAATATTGTCATCCTAAAAAAGCAATGAGTAACGCTCAATTATTTGGCATATTTGTTCAGTATATGAACTGAGAACTTTTACATGTTTACAGAAAATTGAATGTGGGAAAAATATGAGAAATACATAAAAAGCAACCGCACGTTCTAAATATACGCGAAGGATTTCACTTGAACACAATTGTTTTCTGATGGAGATAATCGGCAACGCTAATGCGGATCAGAATTATCAACTCATAACAAGAAATCGTTGTCTAAAGGGCCGCTATAAATGTGCATATAAAATAAAAGGATATGTCTATGGATGTAAACATTTAAAAGTTACTCTGAAAGATATTAAAGTTTGTGCGTTCAGTTAAAGAGATATCACTCTGTTGTTGTTACTTATGGCTTTTGGGAAAGTCAAGCTCTCTATGCCGTTGGCTAAGAGAACTGAAGTCAATAGGGTGTGTATTTTGCTTAACCAGAGCACCACGAAGGTGAAAGTACGATTTTGCTCTAAACTCTTCCGATAGATTGCACCCCCAGAAGATCCATTCATTTAATTTTGACATTGATCTGGAAGGAGAGGAAATTTTCCCCACACCTTTACACCCATGGTCATTGCTCAACGACCGACCACAGAACTTTCGATTCCATAGATTTAATGAACACGTATATTGCATGTACTCGGTAGATTTTTGACGACATTTGGAATCGAATCCGGCACTTACCACCGATGCCATACCCACTAGGCTACCAGGGCCCAATATCGCCCTAAATATAGACACTGCTTTTTCCCAGAGTCTTTCTTAAAAATATTTTAAGGAGGGATGACAATCTTCATGTTGTCTTCGAATCTCATAGTGTTTTCTAATTAATTTTTTAAATCTAAAGCTGAATTCTAGAAGACTCTTAGAAGCTGTGGAATTCTCTTTAGATCTCTAAGGAGAATCCCAGAGGTCGTTGATAATTTACATGTTGGCTTGTAAATTATCAACGACCTCTGGGATTTGACATGTTCATTTGAAAAACCCGAATCTTTCAATAACGGCATCAGAAGACGAGAATTATAATTTGGAGCTTCAATTCATTTCCTTCGTGCAAATAGTCTGGAAAATTTGTAATCCCAGCTTGTAATAATGGTTGACATCTTTATTTGAACATTTTAGATGTAAATAAGAAATGCTTCAAATTGCTAAAAATCATACGGACAAAAATGACTCGAAGTTAACTCTCCGGTTATACTAGCTCTCAGTATTTGATATGTTCCTAAACTCCCATTAACATTTTTATACAATGCTTAAGTGAAATGATTCTTTGATATCACTACTATAAATTTGATTGACCAGACTTGTGTTTTTAATATCACTAGAAAATGCATGGTTATGTAGTCTTACTGTTAAGTATATATTTTTTATGAAACTTCCAACTGTAGCATATTTCATTTGTATGTCATTAATTTCAAATACATTACGGTTTTATGCAGTTTAAGGTTCTCTCTATCTCTCGAGTTCAAAAAATCTTTAGATTATATTACAGTTGGTTTATATTTGATAAAATTACTGTTCGCTTTGAGATTGTTTTAATATATGTGTGTGTTTAATTTATTAAGCAATTGTGGTTGCTTTGCTGTATTAAGTGTTGAAAAAAATCTGCATGCAGCATCTTATATTTTATTAATAATTAATACTTCTAAATTGTATCAAATCATATTATTTTTCCAATTTGACTTTTGGAATAATTGTATAGATATATGAAGCATCTCTAATTATAAAAGGAATTCTCGTCTATGAACTTTGTAAGAGAACCGTAATTGATCTGATAATTTATTAACTTCGTAAATCCCATTTTATTCATCAATCATATTTTATCACATTTTATCATTAAATAAGTACGAAAAAATATCAAAAGTCACGGTCTATCAAAATTTTTAAATAAAAAATTATTTACAAAGAAAAACTAAGTTACACAAGCTACATTTCCCTATAAAGATCTGAGAATGAATAACTGGAAAGACAAGAACTTATGCTTTTTTTATTATTATTCAAAATATAAAAAAAATGCTCGTAACTCCTTTTTTCTCAAGAGCATCCTCGGAATCGGACTAAATCATATACAAACACGTAAAAAAAAAAAGAAGAAGAAGAAGAGCGCTATTTTTTAGACTCTTTTCTGCTCTTGGCCGGGAAGCGTTGCCAAAATCCGCTATTCGCCTCTTTTGTGCGGCGCCTCTGAATGCAAAATTAAGTTCTCCATTTGCCAAAACGGGCGAATGCCACCGTTCCCCTGGAAATCTAAAGCGAAATGACTAACGACAGACACGAAAACTTGACAATAAAAGAAAGAATATTTCGAGGAAAAACCGTTAGACTTGATAAAAAATTATAGCTGATGTTTTAAAAACTTCTGCTCACTTTCCCTTCTCACTGATTCCCAAAAGAATTATGTGCAGCTCAATCGCTTTCCTCCCCTAGATTACAGCCCCCGTGAAGAAATATGTATCCTACGGGATGTTGTAGCCTCTGGCTGGAGCTGAGTAGGATGTAAAAAAAATAATAAATATTTTACAAAAAAAGCTCTCCAACAGGAAGAAAAGGAAGACTATTTTGTAGCATAACATAAAACTAAATTTTATTATAAAGGATAATTATTTGGAAGGAAAATTAAGTGCTTCAAATCTAACTAGTTAACGAAAAAATTTTATGCGTATATAATTAACGTAGATTAAATAACCATAAGATGAATAAACAAATAAAAATTTTATTTCATGATTTTAAAAATAAAATAAGTTTTGATGAACTGAATGATATGCTGATTTGTTTTATTCGTGATATTTGCTTAAAAATCGGAATGTTTCTTCTCTAATTTACATAATCATGAAAAATAACAATTGTATAGTTAACAGCATTTGTAATACATTGTTCATTTACTTATATACGTTAAATAAAATCCGACTGATAGTATTTGTATAAAAATGATGTGAAGATGTGTATTTATGTTATTGAGAGATGTGTATTTATATTATTAAAATAAGATGTGTATTATATGTGTGTATTACATTCATAACATTGTCATCTTTCTGTGATATATACGTACAACGATTGTACAAAAAGATGAAATAACATAAAAGAAAGTCTATTTAATTGAATAACAAATGTAAAATCACTGTTGTTATCGTGTAATTCTATGTGTGTGTGGATATATATGTATACAGTTAGCACTATAAACTTACTGTATCCTATATCCTCATAAAAACAAAGTTTAAGAAAATTCAGTAGATAAAACGTATATAGTAGTATAAAACGTAGATAAGCTCTAGATTTGACATAGATTTTGTGGTCTGAATTTTATTTCATAAAATTTCAGTTGGTCATAGCTCTCATTACTCCTATATTTATGAACAAAAATAAGAGTTTCTAAACTATGGTAAATAAACTATATTGAGTTAAATATATGCACACCAAAATTAAATTATCATTTATGAGCAGGAAAAACTTTTTATTTCTGTTGCTTTTTAAAGTCTTGTGGGCCACATCAAACAACTTAAATAAATAAATTTTGCGTGAAAATATACTAGACTATATTTCTAACTTTCAGTTATATAAGATGTATTGTATTTTAAAAACGTAGTTTACTCAAACCCCGGAAATGGTGCTTTCTCATCTTACAATTTTTGATTTGTTTGGTTGGCTTGCTGATCAAAGGTAAGCTTTTCATAAGAAGGCTAATTAAATTATTATTAATGAATTAGTCGGAGAACTTCCGTTTTAGATGAATTCTAAACCATTAACATTCCCAACCAAGGGGAGATTCGCGAGGCCTCTAACTATATAATTGAAGGCTAGAGAGATAACCATTTGTTTGCCAGCTCAGTTTTGCAATTTCTAGAGATACTCTAGTTTGCATTCTACAAAGTATCCCCTACTCATATGCTTAAAAATGCTAAGAAACAAAGAACATCAAATTTAGTATTTGAATTCATAAATATTTTAAACAAAATATGATCGCACAGAAAAAAAGTTGAGATTGTAATATATAAAAAATTTATTTTTAATAATCTATATGATTGAAATTTTTCCCTTTTTAAGGGCAATTTCCAATCACCTATTTCAGCTCATTTTAAACATTAAATGTAGATTATATCTGCTTTGTAATAACAAAAAATGTTCAAGTAATAAAGTACACTTGAAACGTCTCTACTTTGAATGAGCATTAAACCTATCAGAATTTGTAACATAGAAACTTCATTAGGACAGTATTCAAGTATGGGAATCCATTGTCTTTCCGAAACAATGTATCTCACAACAAAGATGTTCTACTATATAAATAGTTTTCTTCTAACTATAGATATTCTTATGATATTTAAAAAAAAAAAAAATAGAGACCAGAATTAAAACCAATAAACTTTAAGTGAAATTACCCCTATAATTGCGCTTACTTTTAAGTGTCACCATCTGTCACTCATTTTTTAATGCTTTAAAAAATATTAACACTTTAGAAATTTTTGGATTAACCTTTGCACCATTTCGGTGAGAAATTTTAGATTGCAGCTTTGATGATCGCAGGGCCCTGTGACTCCAACTATATGAATTTAAACATAATCTAAGAAAAGCAGTGTTTTAAGATACTTTGGAGAGCTGCATGTAACAAATTACCTTTACAAAGAACAGCGGTTGTTTATTTAAAAAAATGCGAATTAAAAAGATCTGATGAACTTCTGTATATTTAGTTCCAATAAGCTTATCCTTAGTCTACACTGGCTATGGGTTATGTTGTGGATTCAAATCTGAGTGCAGTTGAAGTTAATTCCACTAATTTCCTATTTTAGGATTATTATTGATGAAAATTAGACATTAATCCACATATCGTAAATATAAAGAGAACAGAATTTAAGGATTTTATTGCATCAAATTTCGAAAGTGAACTCCATTTCATTTTACTGACAGAAAAAAATTCACATTACCTCAGTCATGAAAATAACACTTGTACAAATTGAGTACTATGGGTTCAATCTTTTGCTCCAACTTTCTACACATGTTAAAGATAGAATAATTAGGTAGCTGCTTGAGTCTCTCCATATTTATGACTCTAATTTCACTCTTATAAAGACATAAGTAACTATTGATAAGGGTATAGACAATGTTGAGCTGTGGTATAAAAGCTTGGAGAATTCAGACAACCGTAACCAAACTTATGAGATTTCCCTAATGTTTTACGCTTTCAAGTGTATATATAAAATTTGAAAGCACACACAATGGTTTATTAAAAAGTGCCAGCACATATATAAGATCTGATTAATATTAATTGCTTATTAAGAGTGGATACGCTTAATTATGCCTTCTGCTTATGTAGTATTTACAACAAGGATTAAAATGCATATTTAAGCAACTATTAGACAAAAAAAAGTCTGACGATTATTTAAAGTCTACTTAAGAAACCATGATAACAGTTAACTTACGGGTACCCTTTGATTTTTAGGCGATTTTTATGCCAAGATAGGAATAAAGAATGTGAACAAACTGGCAACCCTAAAACTATGCTGAAGAGCTTATTTTACGAGAGATAAAATTGCATCACCAATATTTCCAAACCTAGGGGTATCCACTTCTAAACCGAACCCAAAACCATTAATACTTCGTGAATAAAACTTTATGAATTTATGAGTCTCTTTCGTCATAATCGAACAGGCTAAACATAGAACGCCTATACATTTCCTTTCATGTAAATTGTATCTAGACGTATTGAATGTGAAGCATAAACCTCTACACCTCTTCGGTAGTTACGTTGAAGAAAAGAAAACTTAATTGACAAATAAGAGATTTGCAATAGATATGACTTTTCCTTCTGAATATTTAATTTTGAATTTAGATTTAACCATTCTATTTATACTCATTTAAATTTTATCAAATTAAAAGTGCTAATCACTTACAGTCGCCAAACATTTTTTGGCGTTTTATATAAATTCTGGAAGTTTCTCGACACAACACCGCTCAGTTTGACTCCAATTTATAATTTTTGACACACATTTAAAGTAACTTTTTATACAATGCGCTTTAAACAAAATAAATTGCTCTTTTAAAATTTGTCGTACATTGGCAATATTACTCTATATATCCCTTACAAAACGTAAATACAAAATACGATTAATAATTATGCGCAAAAAAAAAAAAAATTGAGAATTCAGATCTTGATAAGTATTCAAAGTGATTATTAAATTGGAAGAAAATTTCTCAACCTCAAGGACTTAAATTTGAAAAGCAGTTTCTTAGTGAAAATTACCATTTTTCTATGTAGCACAAGTGCAACTTAAATAATCTAGAATATCTTGTTTAATTATTTTTTTTTTATTTTGGATAATGATTGTCTTATTTGAATCCCAAAACGTTATCTTTGTCAAATTACTAAACTTCTTAAACCTCATTCCGAAAATTTTATAAATTATTAAAAGATTTAAATAAATTGAACGAAATAATTTTCTGCAAAGCTCAGTTTTTCAGGATTTCAAATTACAGAATTAAAGTACTCATTTCATGTCAACAAAACGTCTTACTCTGTAAATAGAAAGTTATTCAAATAGAAAAATATTTACATCTCATTTTAAGATTTTCTTTAATGTTTTTCCGTAATATTTAAAGCGAATTATTCCAAAAAAATTTATTTAATCCTCCTTTATGATCTCCGTCTATTATTTTCTCAGTAACATTTAACAATACATGTGACTGAATAAAAATGTCAATTAGACACTTCCAAATTAAGGAAACTAAGCTTTACAAAATAATTCTGTTCATTGACGAAAGCAGAAAGTTTTAGAGAAAAATTGCCAAATATTTTATATTTTCAATTAAAGTTTTCTTTCAACTCTTTTTCTGATCCCCATTTTATAACGCATTTAACAATTTTATTTCTTTTTAATTCCATACTTAGACATAAATCTTACAAAAATAAATGAAGAGATGGAGAAATTACACTTCGAATAATTTATTTTAGCAATTTTAAGTTTAATTAGTTAAGAATGCACGATGTGATATACTTTTCATTATCAAACATCAACATTCAATTTCAATGTGTAAATCATATTGATAAGGACATAATGCCAAATACAGTAAAAATCAGTAATATTTGGATTATGTATAAACATTTTACTACATTTTAACAAAATTAATGATTTTCAGGATTGAATATAATCGGAAGCATAAGTAGATTTTTTAATTGCATGTATATTGCCATAAATATGTTTTTAATATCTTGAAATTTTATTTACCATCAAATAGTTCTCATTAGTATAAAACGTTAATTTTTATCTTGTAACTGATCCTTTTTCCAATTTTTCTTTTAAATATTAGTTTAGATCCAGTATCTAACGGTTTGGATATTTTTCCTAACGCAACGAATTTCTATTCTAAATGTGCTGAAATGCAGCTTTACTCCCCATTTTTGAAATCAATTCATTTGATCTATGAAAAAGATACCAAACAATTTTTTTTTTTTCATCTTTAATCTCGAAGGAGAATCGGAATAATATTTAACTCAAATCGAGAGCCATGCAGATGGCACCATCCGTCTTCCCCATTCAGACATTTCAAGAGAACAAATCTTTTATTTCCGAAGAATCTCTAAATTTTCCTTTTATGCATTCAAGGATTATTTTTTATACAACATTAAGACTCATTTGTCAGCTGAAATCAAGCATGGCGGCCATATTTCTCTTCTCTTAAAACCAGTGAATAGAAGTATTTATTTTTATGAAATATTTAAACGCAAATATATTAAATTTTTATTTGTAGAACAAAAACCATAAAAATTTAAACAAAACACATGTAAAAACATTTTCCTTCTTATTAATATATGTTTTTGATTTTATAAACCATAAAGAATTTAAAACATCTTTCAAAAACAGTGGAAGTATATATTATATCTATCTAGTCTAAAACTATCTTGATTTAAGTAACAGATTTTGTTAGTTCTCTATAGTTTTAATACAGCACATTATAAAATAATTCACCTACAACAATTTCCCGAGGAAAAAATTTAAATATATATATAATTTTAACTTATTAAAATTATTAACAGTAAAATATTTTTAAAACATTTTAAAATTAAGATCACAGTATTAAAAAATTTTAATTACAAATTCAAACAGTTCACTTCATCTTGAGCATCATAGCAATCCACGTGTCCATCGCATACTTTGTCTTCGTGCAAGCAGTTTCCACCACCTAATACAGCACATCTCCAGCCGGGGCACGATGCGCGTGGAGGTACATCGAAAGCTGCAGAGGAATCCATTGTTTTGTTAATCCAATCTAAGAAGTAAACCACTCTAGTATACATGCCAGGAGTTTGAGGTCGAGCACACCCAGTTCCGGCACTTATGACTCCGGCTATGTACCAAGATAAGCCATCTTCTTCAAGACACATGAGGGGACCTCCACTGTCCCCTTGACACGCGTCACGACCACCCTCCACATATCCAGCACACAACCATCTGTCTAAATTCCTCTTACAAGATTTAGTAAGTGGTACATTGACTTCTTGTAAATCATCCGAATCATCCTCAGTCTCACCAGTGTCACCCCAACCAATAGCAGTACAAACAGAACCAGAATCTTCTATTCTGTTTGGGTATGGTAAACAAATAGGTCGGACCCAGAAATCAAACACCATTTCTTCAGCAGTCATTAACATTGCAATATCATATTCTAAAGTGACAATGTTGAACTTTGGATGAGGTATCACTCTGGCGATTTGATAAGTCTTTTGATGTGGTGTGAATGATCTACGCCTCAGCATACCTAATTGAATCTCATAATAGTTATACTTGTGATTGAGGAAACAATGAGCAGCAGAAATGAGCCATTTGTTATTAATGAGTGTTGCTCCGCATGCATATGATCCATTTTTATAAATGGCAGCATGCCATGGCCATGCTCCAGGTTCTGACAATTCTCCACCAACAATTCTTCCACGAGGCTTTCGTGGTAGCAGATGCTTTGGATTCAGACCACATCTGACGTCCTCGCAAGTAACAAAAATACCCTTATCTGCCAAACATCCACGCCACTGGACGAATCTTCCAAGATAATGATATATGTAATCTCCGCCATATCCCTCTACTCGATGACCGAACCCTGCATAGTGATGTTTACTTTCTGCCAATGGATTCGCTGTTATACTGATACAAGCAAATGAAGCCAAAGAATCTTGCATATAATCATGAGGATTTGCACAAACAGGATACCAAATTCCTCTGTTATTCCGCAAAAGAAAACCAGTTTTTGAGCTTTCAGAATTGCTTATAGAATCAGAAGGATAAGAACTGTCAACACTTGCTATTCCAACATTCGAAGATAACCTAAAATGTAAAAACCAGTAAATTTAAATGCATACAAAATATTTATAAATTGAATGAAACGAAACTTAATCAAAGAATAAATATATAATCTGTATAAATGTTATAAAAATTTAATAGAAAATCGGACTCTTTGTATTTACATATCAATTTATTTTTACGAAAAACTAAGTCTACTTCCTAAAAAGAGCAAGTTATAATGATATACTCTAAAATATGTATTAAAAATCTTCATTTCCTAATGGAAGCATTAACTATGGAATTTTCAAGCACAAAGATCTTCCTTTCCGATTTTTTATTATTGTTATTATTATCTTAAAAATTTTTCGTCCTTGTGCATATTTCTTGTTATAAGAAAATATTGGCAATTCTTCACATAAATATTTTATAAACGAATTAGGTATGGAATTTTCAAGCACAAAGATCTTCCTTTCCGATTTTTTTTTTTTTATTTTTTTATTATTATTATTATTATTTTAAAAATTTTTCGTCCTTGTGCATATTTCTTGCTGTAAGAAAATATAGGCAATTCTTCACATAAATATTTTATAAACGAGAAATAAAAATGCACATGAAGAGTAAATTAGTGCATACTTTTGCATATAATTTAATAATAAAGTAATTTAATAATAATAAAGTTATAAATAAAAAATTCTGTAAATTCCCTAAGTTTTTTCCATTTTGAAACTAATATTGGAAATAAACTTTAATTTTTTAAAATATTTACATTGTAAAATTCATATTTTGTGAGCTTTGATATCAACATATTATGAATTAGATATTTTCCCTATAAATATGTAAACGGGCAAGCATTTTATCGCTTTCAAAACTTAAATGTTTAAATTCCATTGTTACACTCCTTCACATGATCTTTGTTACTCAATGATTTGTTTTACAATATCTATATTTCCTGTCCTGTTCGACCAAACTGCAATTAGTTTTTAACTAGCTTTTATGCAACTGAAAAAATATTTAAGAGCATTAAAATGCATCGCACATAGATGATAGTCTCAGTAAAGGAAAATGTGTCAGATAAATTACCTGAAACAAAAGTTCTCATCCATAAAATTATCACAATCAACTTCTGAATCGCATACTTTATTTCTGGGAATGCAGTTTCCGTTACCACAATTGAAATAGCCATCTGGACAGTACGAGCAAAAATTTTCGTCACTTTCATCAAAGCAGTCTGGGTATTTGTCACAGAACTTCGCCTGGGGCATCCGGAATGCGCAAACACAATGGAGCTCATCCTCGGCTCTTGGGCAATCCACGACTCCATCGCATCTCCTGTCCAAGATGACGCATTGTCTGGAAGAGTTGCAAGCGAAGTAATGCTTAGGGCATGGCTGTCCGGACGAAGAATTCATGGTATGGATTGATTCGAAAGGAAAGATGATTGTATCATCCCCTTGGCGGACTGGCTCCGCTTTGGAGTAGGACAAATCCTGTTGCCCTTTAACAGTCAAACAGAATAGTAAAGTAAGTACACCAATTATTAAGATGGCCATGATTATGGTTATAGCTGCATTACGCCAAGTTAAACGCTTGCACCAGAAGTGTTGTTTGATGATCATTTGACACCAAGTTCAACTAAATAAAATGAGAGCTCCTACGGAAAAAAAATTCCTTTAGATTATTCTTATAACCTAGGGCAAAAGCATGTAATTATTAAATAAAAGGTAATATCTGAAGAGAATTATTTTAACACCAATACTTGAGAATTAGATTATTAAGATCCTAATCGATAAATAATACATCATTTTAAAACAAATAATTATCTTTTACAATTATAAAACTAACTACTGAAGTCAGTTTAGTTGCTTTCATTGTAGATCTGATCCGAAGGCTCTGAACTAAGAACTGGAGATATAAAGAACAATCCAATTAACTGAGAATTGGCAAAAGAATTTTGAAGATATGTATAGAAGTTTAGTTAATTTGATTTGTCACTCAACGGTCATTTTTTGCATAAAAGTAATCAGACCTACTGTTTAAAGTGGATTCCTAACCATTTCACACGCTCAAGATACGAATTCATGAACTGTTGAACCGAATGCTAGAATACTAAACATTCAATTGCTAGTTCAGCACTTTTGGTCAATAAACTTAAGTTTTCTTAACATTATTAAGAAACTTTAGTTTTAAAATTTGCCTGAACTCTCGAAGAAAATCAAAACATAATTTCTTGTAAAAGATTTTGGAATGAACTATTATTTATGAATATTTAGCTCAAATTTTAACTACATCCTACTTTATATGATATTAAATTAAATCGTGCATTTGTTCTTTCTTTGCTTAATTTTTTTTTCCTATTTATTTTATTTTTTCTTTCCTTAGGTATGAAGGTATATTAACATTTTATTCCTTATAAAAAAAAGTAGAGATTAATTTTTTTTTTTTTTTTTTTTTTTTTTGAGACTTTAATTTGACTTTACCCCAATATTCCTTTCCATTCATTTAAATAATATCGAATCTTATTGTGCCACTGTATTTATATTTTAATAATTCAAAACATCAAAAATTAATTCAGCCTAGAAGTTACAGAAAGTTGCAAATCCCAAATTTTCTTCATCTTTGAAATTAAAATATTTTATTTTCTAAAGACTGAAGTTCTGTTAACGAAGATTTTGCGAAAACATTTCATAGGCAATTGAAGAACATATATTTTTACATTGTGATTACATTTTTCAAAATATGAAATATATATATATTGTAAATTACGGACAGTTGTTTAATATTCTACTACAACTGTTTAATTAAATAATATTATTCCAATGTCCGATTTAAATGCATAATCCTTGCAAAGGATGAAATATTTTAAAAAATTATTATGATTAAGCTAAAGTATTGATATATTAAACGTTACATTAAGATTTATTTTCTGTTAAATAATAAAATGTTTATACTTAATAACAATGCTAATCAAAGCTAATAAAGCTGTATTTCAAAGCATGATAATTATCATACTTTTTTGGAAAGAATTTCATTTGACAGCTTATTTCTTACATTAAAAATTCTTATAAATTACGGTTTATATAATCTTAAAAGTAACTCAAAGAATTATAAATGATACAAATGAAAAAGTAAAGATTTAAACAAACTTCATTGTAATTATTTATAATTTAAGTATGAATGCTAATTTTTGTGTCAAATACATAAAATGGGAAATAATCTGAAATTACTTAGGAGAAAAATAATAGAATTATTTTTAGTTTTTAAACTTACTATATTGAGCTATTAATATTTAATGTATAATTAAAATTTGTTTTGTGCTTTTCAGTTGCTGCTTCTTTTGCATAGAAGGTCTAATGAGACCCAATGACTTATTTTCATTGGTTCAGAAAGTCGTATTTAAGCTTCAACGTTTAAATTTTGCAATGTGTTAAACAAAAACTTAAAATTACCTTGTGTTATTCATAATTTCTAAAATATTTTATCTGTTTATTTTAGATAAAAATTGGTATGTTTTACTTTGTATTTCACGCTATGAATGATAGAGAAATAATCTTTAAATTACGTAGAAAATGGTTACAGAATAAAATCTTTTATTTCATTTTATGTAATAAACTTAGTTAAGTGCAGAGATTATATTGAGTATTAAAAAATCAGGTTTTGAATCTTTTATTAATAGGTAAATTCAAAACATGATAAATATGATAGAAAAATGTTGTATCAATTTAAATACAAAATAATAATGAAAATATTAAATAAAGTTACCACAAATATTAAAACTATCGTATAAGATATTAATAAATTATAGTTTAATTACATAAATTATAATTTCTTTAAATTCCATGTTAATATAGTTCTGAAAATAAATTATGGACTTAACGAAACAACTTATTATAAATTTATTAAATGATAAGCTATATTATTCGTCAGTTATTACTCAATAGAAATATCTTTTAGAAGCATTATCAGATATTAAACTTTTCAATGGTTTAGTTCTTCCAAAAACAGAAAATGTCACATTTACATAAAAAAAAAATGAAAATTTTACCCATCAGTCATACGTATAAGTTGATCATAAGATAATACTCTCCCCGACTGCTTGTTAAAGTTGTAATGTTTCACGCAAATGCTATTGATTCCGCATAAGATAAAGCTAATAAAATTGGACAAAATAAAGCTTGGAAAAGGGAAATCCAAAGTTTATTGCTAATGCTTTGCAGTATCGTTTCTTTTTTAATATTACTTCACAATCTCATTCATACATATACTTTTTCCATAACTTTCATTAAAAATTGCTCGCCATAGTTAGTACTTCAAATAAGTTGCCAGTCACATATGTTCCAATTTAAAATTGGGTTTTCCTTTATTATGTTCTATCATTTCTTATTAAATTGTGTCACCCATTCGGTGTAGTAGTTAAGAGGTAGTAGATAACTTATCCGTTTAACATCTCTCTCTCTCTCATAGAACAGAAAATAAAACACATAATTACTGAATTGTATGCTGCATTAATTTGATCGTGTTAAAAAGTTGTCGCCAATTTCATCATGATTTTGCCTCAGAAAATTGCATTCAAAAACTTTGTAAAAGTAAGCCATAAGACACACATCTGAATTTTGTTTTCCTTAAAAATTAGTTTAAAGATAAATAGATAGTATTTATATAATTATTTTCTAATTATCTAACCTTTTTTTTTTTTTTTTTTTTTTTTTGTTACTTTAAAGTTCGGTAACTTTAGCGAAGAATTTTATTCAATAAAATATATTACATTTTATACTGAAATTCTGTTTTGAAAATCAAGTGACTGCTTTATAGGTTACTTTCAAAAGCTGCTTTCTCAATAAATAAAGGAAATATTTAAACTTCACCCACAACTTGGACTCAAACTTCTTTGAGTAAAATGAAAAATATTGCTATGCACGTATCTGGTATTCTGTGTTAATGAATCCTTTCCCCCTCCCCCCCTCATTTCTATACCTTGATTGAGATTCTCATTTATGTATATTTTGAATTAATAAATAAGATTTCTTTCATTTTCATTAAGTTGTGTATCAATGATTGCCATAACTTATCTCATTTTCGTTAATTTTCTCAAATTTTTCTTATTAAAGCAAAGAATTATTACTATGTCAAATAATAAAGAATAATTCTGAAGGGTATTATTTTCATTTTTAACTTTTCTTTATATCTTTAGCTGCTGAATGTGATATAATATTAAGAAATTATATTCTTTTTCTTCTTAACATTATATTCCTTTTTTTAAAATTCTTTATAAAATTATCTGCTGAGTGTTTTATTCGCAAATAATTTCTTATAATTTGTTTGTTAAATAGTAAATTCGAATTGATATAGATTTTGCCATTAATTTTTGTATATTGACATGATCTTTAAACTTTTACAGAAATGATTCCAAAATTATTAGAGTTAAAAAATAAAGTAAAATTAATAAAAATATATGAATACATTGATGTGCAGATACATCGATGTAAATAGTCCCTTGCTGAATACAATGAAATTGTTGTTGTTGCTTATCTCCAAGGGTCTGACGGAGTCAGACCAAATCTAGGAATCCGTTGACTGAGAAGAAATCGATGACAAAGAGGGGAGAAGGGTAGATTTCGTCCCATAGTAATAAATGAAGTTGTAATGCTAATAAATGTAAAGTCCAATGAAGCTGTAATGCTAATAAATGTAAAGTCCAATGAAGTTGTAATGCTAATAAATGTAAAGTCCAATGAAGTTGTAATGCTAATAAATGTAAAATCCAATGAAGTTATAATGCTAATAAATGTAAAGTAAATAAAGGATGTATTATAAATAATTTATAAAATTTCCCATTAATTGAATCACTCAACTTTTAGTTGTATAATGATTAAATTGCAGTAAAGATTTGGGACTTATTATGCCTTGCGCACTAAATCATGGTAACTCACAACAGGTGGGCGGGCCCATTGTATGGCACAGCGGCGGTTTAACTACGGCACGCAATGATTTATTATAAAAAATATATTTTAAAAAAATTGTCTCCATCGTGGACTTTCCTAAATCTGTAAAAGCTCTAAAGGAACTTATTTCAACTGAAAAGGGCTTGAATTGTATTAAATCTTTTAAATTTGTACAAAGAAACGTTTCTCCAAATTTACATGATTCTGTCATCAGAAATTGCTTTCGGCTTAGAGCAATGTATATTTTGTGAGAAAATGTTTCCTTTTATAATAATAAGATTAAAATATCGATGAAGACTAACTGATATATACTTAATTTCATTAGGATTTTCAAGAGCTATTACTAATACACATAACTTGGTAAGAATTACAATTTCATAAGACTTAAAATTAAGTACTCTTTGTTTAATAATTATTTAGAATTAAACAATATAATTTATAATATAATCTAATTAATAAATTATTAATAATATAAATATATTAAAATTGTAATTAATAATGAAGTTTACTGTTTTTAAATTACAGTAATGTTAGTTATATTAACAATAGAATCACAGTTATAATCATCAACAGTATTGCCATGACAGCATTTTGTAGGTTTTCATCAGAAGATTTTCCCATGCTGTCCTTCGCCCTGTAACTGATTTCCAGTTCTTTACCTATAGGATGGCAAAGTTCTCGTCCATAGAGTCTTTCCCTTTTTTGGGGGGTATTCCTATTGGTCTTCTATTGAAGGGGGTTGCATCAAAGTCTCTTAATGCTGTTCGTTTTGGGCTCATTTTTATAACATGCCCTGTCTATCTCATTCTGCTTTGTTTCAAGAACTCGGTAATATCATCGATATTAGAAATCTTAAGCAATTCGAAATTATATCTTTTTCTTTTATCGTTAAAGATGGTTGATAGTACTTTCCTTTCGAAGAAAACCTTTTTTTTTTCTGATAATGTCAATGAATGTAAGAGAATCTGTTAACAATATAATAAATAAAATAATCTGATTAGTAATAATGTTTAGTAATTAAAAGTTTTAAGTTACATTTTATTTTATGAAAACCTAAATAAATAAAACCCTTAATATGTGCATTCCTATAAAAAAAATATGTTGCACAGGAAATATGATACATTAATAAAATTAAATTTGCTTATTGATTTATTTTTGCTAAATTATATTTCAAATAACCACTATATTCAGACTTAATATATTATAATTTACTAGAATATTCTAGAATTTACATGATACTTATTTGAGCAATCTTGGAGTAAAAATTATTTGTCCATCTTTTTATATTTTTAATATGTTATATAATTAGTATTAGCATGCGCAATTTTTTTTTCTTTCACATCACGGCAATTTTCGCAAAATTTGGCCATCCCAAAGCAATACTCTAAATTTTAAATGTTAGTGCTGCTATCTACTGGTGACTTATGAAACTATCATTGTATTCTTTTATAATTCCTTCTTTAATAATTGAAATATAGATTTAAAGTCGCATTAAAAATAGAATTTATTTAATTTTATTAAATAAATAAATTTTTTAAGCTGTTTTAGTTTTATTGTCAAATATGTGAATATTAATATATTTCGTTTTTATTCCATGGTGACAAAGAAACTTCACAAATATGAAATGTGATTTTAATTTCACATGTACGACTTTCGTAACTTAGCTAATAAGTGTTGCAATATAAACTTTATAAAAAGTGCCATTCGTTATGGGATTTCCGCTTGATACCGTGTCTCTTAAAAACTTCGCTGTTTGTTTTATTATCGAATCTTATGAATTTTATATTTACCATAGATAAACAAAAAGAATAAGCTAACTGATAAACTATAATCTATTGAATATTATTAAAAAAGCCCTTGAAAATACTATAGGAATGTAATATTTCATAAAAATAAGATTAAACTAATGAAATATTTTATTCATACACCATACGTAATATGTAGTTAAATATACAAAAAATATAACATCACATTCGTTAAATTTTGGACATACAATATATTTATGTATTACAATTAATAGATTAATTAGTTTTGAATGATTGGTTTTGTAAAATGACTTAATGGTTTTACGACTTCCGATTTTTGCTTACGAACATGCATCTGTATATATAAAAGGAATTAAAAAATTTTTGATTTTGGAAACACTCATTGTAATAATTGTATTCATTTAAAAACCGCAATTATAATAATTGTAATCATTAAATCGTTCATTCATTGCATTAAATTTAAGAAAAATCAATTTTTTAATTATTGACTGTACATTCCCACTTCTTTTAGAGAGAAAATTGTATTGTGTAGTAAAAGTAATATTAAGTCACTCAACTGCATTTCATTAAATTTAGAAATAAAAATATTATATTTCTTTTCCAGATTTATAATATTGAACTTACTATTTAACATTATGAAATTTGTTCAAATTCACGAAACACATATATATTATGCATTAATCATCTTTAAATTACAAATTAATTCGTTCCCTTTTTCAGTGAAGAAGGTGTGTAACATAAATGTATATGATAAAATTTTATAGTTTTTGTTTATTATATCAGATAAATATCTCAAAAAAATACTCCAAATATTTTGCTTACTTTTAAATTAACACAAGTTGAAAGGGTTTAAGATAACACTCATGATTATGAGAATCGAAACATGAACCAGTTATGCAATGAAAACACATTTACAAGAAATGTAAGGCATGCTCGTGATCAGAATTACAAAGCGATTGCACGTGTAGAACGAGAGCCTGCTCCTTATCAACCTCTTGTTCCATGTATGTAAAAAAAAAACTGTAAATGTGCTTTGAAATCTGCTTATTGTCCCCAGTCTGCAGTAAACGGTCAATATACCTCATCAAAAGCGGAAGGTGCCATAGAAACAAATTATAGATTTCGTAAGAGAATGTATCATTGTTACATGCGAATTTGGTTTTTTGTGTCGAGAAATTGCAGGCAGCAATGTAATACCACAAACAAGACATGTGTTTCAAAGAAATGAATAGAAAATAGGAGGAAAACATGGCGATGCATCACGCAATGACATAACGACATGGGACAACAGACACATCTGCCGCATAGCTGTGTTATCCTCTTGTTTTAGTACAGCGCTGGAACACGGTTACAGGCATTTTGTTGTCTAGCAACATGGTTCATCACCATCTCTTGCAGTATCAATTGAGTGAAACTTTTCTTGTGCGTAAGATTTCCATGTCACTGGATTATAAACGCTTCTGACTTCAATGGGCTCAGCAGTACACTAATTTGGGTGTCCAGTAGTAACCAGTTGTTTTCTCTAATGAATCTGAATAGAATTTGGAGTACAATGATAAGAGAGTATGATGTTAAAGAGGGTAACATCTGCCACCTCGGTATATTATCCAACGTCATATAGCACAAGCATTAACATAAAGTCAGGAATTACTGGGTATAAATTTAGGGTGAATCGCGAACTACCTTAATAGTGATCTCTACTTAAAGGAAATTGGGAAACCAGAGGTTCTCATTCTTAGACTCAGTCCGGGAGCTATATTTCAACAGGATTCATATGTTTCTTAGACTTTGCAAGATTTTCTAATCCACAATATGTTTTGTTTCTAAAATGGCCTGATTATTGCCCGGATGTGACACCGGTTAAACACCGGTTATGTCCTGGGATTACTTTAGTCGGAAACTCGATCATACAGCTGGTGGGGTATACAGTAAAACAGAAATTTAGAATCAAGCCGTTCCTCAGGACCAAAAATGGTACGATTTATTGCTCCGACGTGTATGTGTTCTCATCGATTAACGTAGTGTAAAAACAAAGTACTAACTTCCAACGTTCTTTTTGTTTTTGTCTTGTAAATTTGATCGTTTATTTGTATCAATAATATGTGGAATAAATTGGATTGAATTTTTGCAATTTCTTCATGTGTTGTATTCACCGGCCGAATGTTTTTTGCAAATTAATTAAATTACCCATTTTTCCCCCATCGCTTTTATATTTCATTCTCCCTTACGATTACATCAAAGATTATTCCCCATTTTCCCCCTTCCATAAAGTGTTCGTGAGTTCAAATCCCGTCTTTGGCATGAATGTTTCTAGTGGTTCGGAATCCACCTTAAATCATAAGTGCTGGTCTAATTAGCTCTCATGTGCAAAAAAGTAACCTTTAAATGTCAAACCATTCAAACTCCTTCCACGAAATAGACTGCTGTAGCTCAAGACTTGTGGAAAACCGATTCTTGAGAGAACGAAGGGACAAGATTGAAAATATGGGGGTTGAAGATGGCAGAGGCAGTTACAGAAAATACCGAGATGACAATCTGAATCCCACCCCACTAAAAATGACTCTGTTCGTTATTCATATCTGAGGTTCTGTTGGATAAGTTTAAAGGTTGCAAAATCACTAAGTTGTAGCAATCAAAACCTATAGACTGGAGAAGATGATGTATACTCTTAGAATGCAAGTCCAGATTATAAAAGTCACGCCTAAATGATCAACTAACAGGTTTTCGAAATAACCAAAATAAGCTGGCCTATTGATAGAATTTCCTCTATAAATCGATGTTTTTTTATATAAATTGTTTTTCCAGGCAGTAGATTTTTTTATTGTGATACCACTTTGTTTATTGCGTTAATTAATTAGTTTAAAAAAGGAATACCACGTAGGTATTTTTAACATGCTGTTAGTAATGCTTAAATATTTGAAATGACATAAGTAGACAAATTTTGTATGTAAGTAAATAGGTTCTCGTAATTTTTTGATTCAATTAAAAGCAAGTTTCTAAATAAAAAAACGAAATCAGTTTCTACCTCTATTTCAGGTTTGAAACTTGGAAGAAATATAATAAATGCACAACGCAGTGTTAAAAAAATAATAATATCTTATTTAAATTCAAAAAGATTATTTGTAAGCATTGTATATAAACTTTTCAGTTTCTTGAGACTTTTCTTGTCTCTTTTCCACCCAGCAAGAATTAAATGAGCACGAATATAGTTTAAAGTATTAAATCCTCTCAGTAAAACTCCAATTATCCGAATCACGCTTTCAAAATTTCAGAACAATAAATTTGACTAAAGAAGATAAGGAAAACAAGAAAAAGCTCAATAAAAGGAAAAGTAACAGAAGGGAGAAGATGAGAATAAGCGAGAAAGTGACGTGCCACTTGAAGAATGCAGAAATATTTTTTTGAAAATGCCTTAATGTTTATAAATTAGTGCTGAAGATACAAGAATATGGATAATGAGTCAGAGTCAGATTTGAAATTACAAATGATGAAAACTTACTGAAAGTGTAGAGGAAGATTACCTTAATGTTCAAATTGAAGCAGGCGTGAGATCACCAGCAAGTGAAATATTTAACGGCTTTAAAACTGGTCTGAAGTAGATGGAGCATCAGCCCGAGTGTGACCACATACAAAATTCTCACTATCAAGCAGAATTTTGTTATCAAAGCACTATCAAGCAGATGCGGCGATTGTCTGTCGAAAACGGATAAAAGCAGTGAAACAGCTTACTCTGAGCTGGATGTTCTGCAAGCAATGAATTTCATTTACAGTGGAATACATACATACTGTATTACTGAACAGCACTTGTAAGCACCATATTGTTGCCTTTTCATTTAGTAGGTTAAAAGTTCTTTTTCTTTAAAGATATGTAGTTTTTTCTACCATTTTCAACGTACATGAATTAGTTAAAATACATCCTTTCTTCAAAAAATTCAATTATCCAAATATTGATTATCTGATTTGGGTCCGGTCGCAATTGATTCGGATACTTGGAGTTCTACTGTAATTCGTTCTGGGGATAACTGAGTTTTGTTGTGTTGTTGTTGTTACTTATGATACTTGGACAAGCCAAACTCGCTATGAATTTGAAATGTGAATTTAAGTCAATAGGGAGCGTCTCTCGTTTTTTAATAAGAGAATCATGAAGGTGAAAGTACGTCTTTGCTCTTTTTAAATCCTCCGATAGATTGCACCACCAGAGGATCCAATTTTGATTTTGATCTGAGGGGGGAGGAAATTTTCTCCAGCCCATTGCACCCATGGTAACTGTTTCACGACCATCCACATGACTTTCAATTTCACAGATTTAATGAGCCCGTATAACGCATGTACTTGGGTCTTTGGCGGCATTGGGAATCAATTTTAAAAAATTCTAATCAATAAAATTCATCTTAATTTTAAAAAAATTGTTATAAACCTCATTCATTCACCCTATTCTAATTTAATCTGATTCGTTTTAATAAAGAAATATGAATTTTTTTAAGAATCCTGACTCAGAATTAATTATAAATTAAAATTTAAAGATTAAATCAAAAACACTGTCAATGTTTATTTTTGTATCAATAAATTTAGACCATAAATTGCACCTCCTTCGATAGTATTCAATCAAAACCCCTCATCTGCACTTCTATAATTAAAAGAATCATCAAATATGCTTCACCTACTTATAGTATCGTTTTTCAAACAAATAAAAAATAACTTATAAACTTATCAACATAAAATTTTACTCGATACTGCAAATTCATTGTTCATCATGACATAATTCGAAACTCATCTGTTCATCATGACATAATTCGAAACTCATCTGTTCATCATGACATAATTCGAAACTCATCTGTTCATCATGACATAATTCGAAACTCATCTGTTCATCATGACATAATTATTAAGCCTCTCAATAACTGCATGGCAATTTTAAAACAAAACTTTTACCATAATTCCCTGATTAGCAATGCTCATAATTTAACGACATTGGTGAACATGAAAATTATAGTGAAGAAATAAAAACATAATCAATATAGTATCACATACTTTTGTAATGAGATTATTCTCTCAGATCAATAAACCATATTTGCATTTCTTCACCTACTACAAATTTCTTCCCCTTTGCCGTATCAGATGTCAAATGAGAAGAAACTATTTTGTTGTAATTTAAATTAAAGACACAAACCTCAAGTTCAAACTGTTCTGTTTGATTAAAGCTGTAAGAAGAAGCAATTGATTCCCAACATGCAATATAAAAAATACAAGAAAATCATATTCAGGCCTTTCCATACATCGTTTTTGAAAACTCACATAGTTTCCAAGTAAATTTTCAACAGTTATTGTACTTATTGTCAGAATTAATTCGAACGAAAATGACTCGTAACTTTCCATTCTTACATCAAATGGAGATCAACAAGAATAGAATAACTTAAGTTATTTTCTTACCAGATTGATTTCTATGAATTTAATAAAAAGTGCAAAACTGTTAATAAATTATTAGCTGGATAATATTCTAACTCAGTTCAAGATCATGATTGTATACATGAAAAAATTAGAATTACAAATGAATAATATTAGAGAAATTCCAGTTAAGCTATTAAATTTGTTTATTAAAAATAATGAATTAACCATGTCATATCCACACTATAACTTGCTTTGTTACAGGGGCAATATTCAATAATTATTTTAATATATTGTATCAAGTGATCTTTATTAATCATTTGATTTATTGCTTGATTGTGGGAGAGAAAGAAAGTTTTAAGAACTTTATTGTTACATACGAACACAGTATAATCATCAGAAACCAGTTACTGTGACTCAAACAAATTTTAGAAATGTGTGTTTCTAAATCACAAATATAACTGCATCATAACTATTTCAAGCAACCTGCAATTTCTTCTTACATCATTCACTTCAAAATGACCAACAACGTAAGCGTTTTTCAAGATAAATACAAACATATTAACAATGCCACTCTAAAACATACAATTAATTTTATTTCGCATAAATCACTTTTTTTAAAATTTCTAATATTAAGGGTCTTATATTCTAAGAATTTTTAACACTTTTGCCATAATCCAACCATTTTTAATTAGAGAAATATCTTATTTATTTTGAAACAAAAACCCTGTTTTTAAATCGTTATTTTTTAAAAAAAAATTCTCTTCATAAATTTTTACATTAAATTCTCCAGAAAGTTTGATTTGGGAGAGAAGTCATAAATCTGAATTGAGGTAGAAATCTAATATGTTATTACAATAATTTCCATTTTTGTGTAATTGTGAATCGTTGCGTTTTTTTAGTTGAATAAATGGTCAAGTTGTAAGAACAACTCATTTTATTGCAAGATTAATGTGAATGATATTCATCAAAAGGGATACACACATATTTGTATTCGATCTCACATGTTGTTTGGAAGAATGCTTCATTTTTTTAATTTCTATTCTGGAGGTGAGTTTATGGCAACCACTCTGACGAGGTGTCTAAGTGTTTAGACACCTCATCATGTAGGTGCGTAGTGTTACGCACCTACATACAGTCTGCAATCATGTTATATATGTATGCATAAGTGCATACATATATATATATCTATATATATATATATATATACACACATACATACGCAATATATATACATTACGTTATTAAGAAATACATATAGAAAGATTTCATGTATGAATAAAAACAGCATATCATGAAATACCCTCATGAAGTGAGACTCTATAAAATTTTAAGGGACTGATACTCTCCATAATGAACATTTACGACTAGATTGACAGATTTGTGTGTGATAAGTAATATAATAAACAATGCCTCACTGACATATTTGTTGCAGCTATGCTTATCTTTAAGATTTATGAAATCAATCATAAATCTCAAAGAGATATGTTGCTAAAATAGACAAATCTCCTAGAGTGAAGACTAATTACTAAGAGATAATTAAATATCACGAAGATTCTAGACCTTTCAGATTACAAATGTGCGCCATAATAAGGGTAACAGGTTTTACCCTGGAACAACTGATAATAAGGAAGTTTGGACTCCTTTTCAAGAGTCATTATAGTTACTGTGTTCAGTAAAATATCATTGCTGTCAGGAATGAGACTATTTATATTATAATTACATATTGCTTGAATAGATGAAGATCATTTTATGAATATTTTTTTCATTCAGTACTCTTCGGAAAACTGCTGATGAATCCAACATTCATCATCCCTATCTTCATCACCTCTCGAATCAGGTGAATCATTTCTTGTTAGAGACGATCGGCACTATGAGATTTTTTTTACTAGTCTAAAATTCGTCGATAGCATTTTGCATCTGATTATGGCATATGCATAAGTATTTTAGGTTTTCCATTAGAAAATAGACAAGAAATCTTTATGGGTTTAGGCGTTTATTAGGCGCTTTATGGGCTTAGGCGTTTATTTTTATCATTGAAATGTATTTAAGAAAATGCACCATAATATTTAAAAAAATTTAGTTTCCTTATACATATTCAGAAAACAATACACTTTTGCTGGCAAATTTATAAGTAATAATTTAGTAGGATATTCAATATATAAAATATTTCCCCATTGCACATGATAACAAATTTTTTGCAGCTGACATGAGCATGTTAAAATTCAGTTCGCAAGTCATTTTTAAAAAATAATTTTATAAGGTATTTCATAAATTTACAATGTGACCTGCGTTATTGTGAATAGGCAATAAAAGTTTATATTAATTTATTTCCTTTTTCTGCTATATATTCATCAATATTATTAATTTATGTAATAAACCAATACTTTTTACGTAGTGTTATTTTGTTTTCTTAAAATTAAATTTATTCCGAATGTTATATTACCTATTTTATTTATGTCATACACAATACTAAATCGTCGTTTTATGATGGCTTTATATTTACATTAGTTTTTAGCACCTCGCCAATTTAGTTAATATATTTCACTTATTTTTAATTTTAAAATAAAGTTTAAAAACTGAACTCATTAAAGTATAAAATAATTAACATTCATATAATACACACTCTAATTTGATTTTTTGTTGCTGTATCAAACTTGAGGATAATTTCTTTATCAATGCATTTTTGATTTTTTTAATAACACTCAGAAAGTTGTTCTGTTTAATGTGATACTTTATCTAAAGATGTCTTTAATTATTATTATTTGTATGAAATGATAATTAATATTCTTATTCATAAAAAGTACTTGGGTATCCTATACCTTTGGGTGCCCCTCAGTTTCTCGCCAATTTGGCCCCATTTTGTTAGTGATGTTGGCTTATAGCTGATTGGTTAATCATGTTTTCAACTAAATTTTGTTTTTTAAACATGCAGGAAAACAAACTTGGTGACAAAAAGTCACAAAACAGCAAAATAAAGTGTATTTTCCCCCTTCCCTTTTGCTTGATAAATGAAGAAAAAATATTTGATAATTAACTTTTTCCTAGCTTAATTTTGATTTTTCTTATTAATGTTTGATAACTGTTTAATTAAATATTTTCTTTAATACATATAATAAAAAATTCATTGTCAGTGAAATTTTACTAAGAAATCACACACAACTACTAGAATTGTAAATCAACAAAAGACAATCTGAAAAATTTGTTTTTCATTAAGTATCAGTATTCTTCATTTAATTGTTTGTAAACTAAATTTTGGTTAAATTATTGTTTCCAGTCTAATATAAAAAATAAGTATTATTCAATTATTAACTGCTGCCCTTCTATCCACCATCAAAGTGATTGCTAAGCAGTTTTCATCAGAAATAAACTTTGGTATTTAAATAACTTTTATCAATAAATTATAATTATTTAGATTACAAAATGTGAATTTAATGATAGTACTATTTTTTAGTTTCTAAAAATTTGAACCTTTTTAAATAATATGCAGCACAAATATTTATAACCATAATTGTGATTTTTTTCTTTCCTGTTGGGATAATTATTATACAGGGGCATAAAGGAATTGTTCAAAAAGTAATCTTATATTTCAGTAAATTTATAAATAATTAACTGCTTAGCTTTCTATTTTATTGCTATTAAACGGTGCTTAAGCAAAATTGTAGCAGAATTGCAATTTAGATCTTTTTAACAAAAAATTATCAACTTCACAAAAGTAATGAAGTATAGAATTATATATATTTCGATGAAACAAAACAAGTGATCTTTTTATTTAAATTTGGTATTGACTTAACTTAATGCCAGCATTTTATAAATAAATCAAAAAATGTTTGAAAAATTTTAATTTCAATATCATAATTTTTTCAGGTTTATCAAATTATTAATATTTGTATATAAATATCCTTTAGAAAATATTTGTATGTAAAAATTTAAGCCAAAATATTACATTTTCAGGATTTATGTTAAGTGTTTTCTATTATGTTATTATACAGGAACTTTTTTGTCAGAAATGTTTCTCATTTTATTTACATGATGTTAGATAAATGTTATTAATCTTGTTTTGGGAATAACAAAATACAAATATTTTGTATTATTTTTTTCTCAATATTCTTTATAACTTCATTTTTCTACTTATAGATTTAAAACAAATTAATTTAGATATTTGATAAAATCAAATATCTAAAATTTTACTCATACAGTTGTATGTAAACATTAAAAATTTAATTGGGAATCTTTTAATTGCAAATTAACAGATAAAAAAGCCTAAAAATACATGAAGATCTGATAAAAAATAATAACAGGCTCTGAATATATGTATAGTGACCTGTAGGAATTATAAGAATTTAATTAGATTTTTGAAAAGTTATTCTAACTATTTGCTTTCAATATATTTTTTAAACTTTTATCATGATATACTTTCTTTGGAATGATTTTAATTTCTTTTATCACTATAGGATTGCCTGTTTAATAAATCTTATAAATAGTTGACTTAATTAGTTTTATGAAGTTCAAAAACATAATTAACATTATCAAGCAAATTGCTGCACTGAGGATTTTTTTAAAAAATTTCAAATGGCACAAACAATTATTAGTAGTATTTATCAATATTATCAGGCAACTGTTATGTACTACTTCAAGATATTAAAAGTCAATGTATATTATTTATTGGAATTACGATTTACTATAACCTAGATGCAACAAAAAATATTTGAATTATTGTATCAAATTATTAATTCACATTTCTTCTCATTTGAAAAATGTTTTTATTCTCAAAAATCCATGACCTAGGTGTTAATAATCATAGCATCCAGTGCTCTTTACTTATAAGAGCTTATAATTTGTCTAGTAGTTCTTGACATTCATGAGTTACAAGAATTTTTTTTATATTATTGAAAAAGATAAGGTAAAATGCCATGACCCTGTTCGCAGAAACATTGCTGTATAATTTTTCTTGTTATATTATTTGTACTTATGTGCTGCAAAGCAAATGATTTTAAGTAAAAATTTTAATATATATAAATAATAGTGCAAATATGTGCAAAAATACTCAATTTTCTTATTTAATTAACTTTTCCTTGTCAGTAATTGTTCTATGTTTTCAAAATTTGTGTTTATATTAAAGTAATATCTAATATTTAATTGAATTGTTTTCATTAAATTTTCAAAAATATTGCTGATGTTTTCTTCCTTACATTTCTTTATATTCAAATAAATTTTTATTTTTTTATTTGCTTAAAGCTATTTCTTAATTTTTTAAATACAACATTGATAACAAAGATTTTTCTCCTTAAAAATCATCAATTGATTTTAACTATCTTCAATTTCCCACATTCACTAATTTAATTATTTGTTTGAAAATAGTAATTGCTTTGTATCAAAATGTTTTATGTAAAAATTATTTTATTCTTATACATACATTATTATAATGATCTATTTGTGTTTTTATATTTGAAATAGTATTTTGAATAGTACTTTTGTTTATAGTTATGATTGTAAAATGTGTTGCATTATCTGTAATGAATAAATACTTATTTTGTTAATATTTTGTATTCAAAATATAGGAAAGACTAATATAAAATATTTTTTTCCAGAATTTAAAAAAGGCGTAACATGTTAAAATCAATTTTCCACAAACAAATTTTATCCATGAAGATTGCACGCATGTGTTCATTTCAATATCAAGTTAAACATGACCCTAAATTGAAAGAATTTTCTTTGGGTAATGGAGAAGGTATTACGATTTTATCACAATCATGTTTATTAGTAATTCTTGCATGTGTAATATTTTCTTTGTTTTTTTAAATTTGTTTTTTGCTTATATGTTTAATATATTCTTTGCTGTTTGTTTTGTTAATTTTTTTAATTTATTTCTTTTTCCTATTTTACAGCTTAAAGGATTTTAAATATATGTATGTGTGTATATTTATTTAACACAAAGCCAACAAGTAAAGTAATTTAAAAAATTAATAGCATCATTCATTGAATTGCATTTTATTGAGATTCACCTTATCATAAAACAGGGAAATGTAATGCCGAATCAGCAGATTACAGTACACAAATGAATTCTTTAATATAATGAATTTCAGAGTATATGTTAACTGATTGCAATTTTGTGATAGCTTCTAACATATAGAAGTTTATTTCTATTCTGACATTTGACAGTTCTGACAATTGGCAGCTTGTATATTGTTGGATGCTTTTTTAGTGTTGATATTAAGTTTTTTAAAAATTAGTTTTGATGGTTAAAATTATGATATGTTTAAAATGGTTATTTTAAAACATGGATTTTGAGTTAATACTATTTTAAATCAATATTTATTTGGTACCTAAAATTATTAATGAAAACTGACATTCACACACACACACACATTTGTCATTAATTAATGGAATAGAAAATGATATTTTTAGAATTAGATATTGTGAAAACAAACTTCTGATAAAATAATCCAATATATTTAATTTTATTAAATGAGTTAGTTCATTCAGTTTTTATATACGAATTGATACAAATGAGTTATAAATATTTAACCTACTAATTAGATATTATGTAGAAGTTTTAAAGTATATATTTTGTCTTGAATATTATAAACAAATCATTAAAAGAAACAATATTATTCATATTAATATATTGCTTTATTGTGTACATAAAAATTTATTTTATACAATATACAAGAGTATGTATAAGAAACTAAAACCAAACAGCAAAAATAAATAAATAAAATCATTTATACATGCTCATTCAATGATATGTTTAGTATTTTTTTCAATAACATTTCATATTAACTAATTGGGCAATGGCAAGCACCTTAAAACTGCATACTATGTATTGTTAACTATCAGGTGTTAACAACCAAATAATAAAACTAAATAAATAAAAGAATTCAGTTTTTAATTAACTGGTCAGTAGCACGCTTTTTTAAAGGTCATCTTATGAATCTCTTTCAGGAATGAATTAATTACAGAATCAATAAAGCCAAATTAATGATGTGAATAACGTTAGTTTTTACAAAATTTGTTTCCCAATTTAGTGAGCTGTGGGATTACACTTGAAAGAAAAAGATTGCCTTGTGCTCTATCTGCTGCAATGAATGCACAAAAGTTAAATTAATAACCTGAATAGCAACATTGCTTATATTAATTTACTTGTAAGTAATCAGCACAAAACATGCATTTTTAATATTCATATACAATATTTAACTAAATTAATAAAATCCCTTAGTATATAAAGTAACAAATTTGAGCTGACATATAAAAAATGTATGCACCTAATTTAAATGTAATTTTTTTTTATCAAAAGTGCTTGTAAGTTCAGTTTTTTAAATAAATAATTTTATTTCTTCCTTTATAACTTGCAATACACAAATGTAAAAAATCTAAATTTTTAAACTTTGAATTAATAATTCTAACTTACAAGTAAACACTCAATTCAAACACTTCTCTCTTCAAATTAAATTAATTAAGAATCCAAATTTCAGACTTTTGACTTTAAACTAATAAATTGCAATTTTAACTGTTAAAAATCTTAACATTAACAAACTTAACATTTGTTTCTCTAACTATATAATGTAACTTATGAACAATAATTTATTAGCTGAAGATTATCAGAACTGCAACTAATTTTTGTGCACATTGGTAGTTGTCAATAGAATTGTAATCAATTAACTCATACCTTAAAGTTCGACATATTAAAGAATTGGCATTATAATTTGCTGAATTGGCTTCACATTTCTCCCTTGGCAAAGGCCTGTATCCTAATAGGATTCTAACCTTTTATAATTTTACCTGTACTTTTAATGATATTACAGATAAGTTTTTTCCATTTTTTAAAACAATTTCTTTTCTTATATCTGTTTTTTAATGTAATAATAAATTATTCATATTGTAAGCACTCAAGTCCAATAAGAAAGTCACATTTTTTACAGTCAATTTCTGACTAAAATTTTGCTTTTTATTTGTTGAGTGATTTGATTTACAATTCATAAATGATAAAATCCTTTATTTATTTTCGGTGCTTACAAAAATTGAATGATTTATCTACATAAATTAAAGCTTAACTCAGTGGCATGATAACTTATATAGGAGTTAAGGCATACTGTGCCATTGTCTGTTTTTACAACTGAGGATCTTTGATTGCAAAGCATATGTTCTGGTAACATGACCAGCCTAATGTAAAATCTCCAGTGTTTAGTTAGTTTAAGCATGCTTAGTACTCGGTTTTATCCACTCACTGAAGAGATAATAGGCTGAGTCGAACTTGCATAGCCGAGATATTGAACCCTCAGGCCTGTGTCTTGAGAGTGCAAAGCACTACCACTACTCCACCAGGTTTCATTGTAGTTTCATATGTATATTAATTTTGATAAAATTAAGTTTCTGTGAATTAACCATAAAATTAAATTGAAATTAATTTAATCCCTTGTCTATTATGAAGTTGAAATAATTTATATTTTTTATTGTTATTTGAAAGTACATTAAATTATTGCACTGTGTAATCATATATTTTCATCTGTAAATTTTGGGAGACATTTTGCAGATATGGCAGCCAAATGGTTAGTGCTCTTGCCTTCGGTTCAACAGCTCATGGGATTGAATCCCACCTTGGGCATGAATGTTTGTAGTGGTTCGGAATCCACTTTAAACTGTAGGTCCCGGTCTAATTAGACCTCGTGTGCAAAAAAATTACCATTGAGCGACAAACAAATCAAATCTAATTGGAAGACATTTTATTGTTCTATTAATTTTACAAATCTTGATTCTTATCTATTTCTCTGCAAAATGGTTGCATACTTGTTTAAATAATGTGTAACAAATGTTTTTACTTAAAATCAGTACATTAGATATCCTTCCAAATTAGATCTTCATCTTAAATTATCTTTAAAAAAAATTTTATGAGTTATGTATAAGAGCAAGATTATTAATGTATTTTTTCCATAAAGTGATGGTGCAGTAGTTGCTGTATTGATTTACTTTTGTATGCTGGCAATCCATCTTTGATCAAAATTATTTTATTGAACAATTATCTTCTATATAATTATAGCAAAACTTATCAATATATTATGTTATATTTTTAACTTTTTAACATTACATTTTTATGGTTCTATTTGAATAATAATATAAAAAAAACTTACATAATGAATTCTATCATTAAGTAATGCCTAACAAGAAATATAGTAGGATTTCATTAGTCATAGATAGTGATTCTTCAATTTATAGTTATATTTTCATTGCTATTGATTATAAACTTGAGATTATAACACAGGCCTACAAAAAAAAATTTTTTTTTGGTGCTTAGGATTTTAGAGCAGATTTTAACTATATTTTTATTGCTGAATCTAAATATGAAAACAGTTTTTCTGTATCAGCTCTAGATTTTTAGATAAATTCACTTATCTATCAATGCTTTTTTTCTATTTAGTACTTTCAAGTACAAGTGTTGTAAAATTTATACAGGGAAAGATTCTTGTATATTTGCTCTATTGTCAGTCTTCTTTTGTAACCAATTGAATTTAAAATAATAATATTTAGGAAATAACTAATTATTATTTTTAAAAATTATTATTTTAATTCATTTATTATAAAAAGAAGACAAACAATATGAGATATATAACTGATTAGTTGACAAATTCTTAATAAATGGGATTGAACTTACTTATTAGTGCTATCCAGTTAGTTCCATAGAAATCCAATAGATGGAGATGTCTGTCCACTATCTGAAGTGACCTTCAAAGCTTCAACCGCAGTTGAGAGTTGAGAATAGTTCGTGAATTCCGGTGGTGCAGATAGATAGAGGTTAGCGTCATATGAAATTTCTCTTTAGTAACGAGTTGTTAAAAAGTAAATCTAAGTATTTGTGTTGTTGAATAGAAATAAAATGAGTTCAAGTAGAAGAAGCTGTGTACATCATCCTGATATTTTTTGCTACATATGCGGAGAATACACGCTACTGGAAAACAGAAAATCTATTAGTGACTTTGTAAAGTGGACTTATCTTGGATATTTTGGTGTTAAACTTGGTGATCAGGATAAAACCTGGGCACCACATATTGTCTGTAAAACTTGTACAGAGCATTTACAACAGTGGATTACCGGGAAAAGGAAAAGCCTGAAATTCAGTGTACCAATGGTTTGGAGAGAACCAAAAAATCACTTTGATGACTGTTATTTCTGCCTAGTAAATATTACTGGAATTAATTGAAAGAACCGTAATAAGTGGACTTATCCAGATTTAGTCTCTGCAAGATGCCCTATCCCTCACTCAGAAGAAGTGCCAATTCCAACTTTTCACTAGCTACCAGAACTCTGTGAGGACGCTTATTGTCTCTCTGATCAGAATTCTGATACTACTGAAGGTGACAGCGATTTTGAAACAATATCATCAATTCCTCAGTGTTTCAACCAAGATGAGTTAAATGACTTCACTAGAGATCTCAATCTGTCAAAAGAAGCTTCTGAATTACTGGCTTCCAGGTTGAAGGAAAAAAATTTACTTGAACCAGGAACGAAAATTACATTCCATCGCATAAGGGAGAAAGATCTGCTACCTTTTTTCTCTGAAGAACAAAATCTTATATTTTGTCATGCTGTTAGAGAACTCCTGGTAAAAATGGGTCTTCCTGAATATTTTCCAGATGATTGGCGCCTATTTATTTATAGCTCAAAGCGAAGTTTGAAATGTGTTCTTCTACATAATGGGAACAAATATGGCTCAATACCAATTGCTCACTCAACGAAAATGAAAGAGCAATATGACACCATAGCTTTGGTCTTGGAAAAAATAAAGTATCTTGAACACTAATGGGTGATTTGTGTAGACTTAAAAATGGTAAACTTTCTCCTTGGACAGCAAAGTGGCCACACAAAATATCCTTGTTTCTTGTGCCTCTGGGATAGCAGAGGCAAAACGAAACACTGGGTTAGAAAAGAGTGGCCTAGGAGAGAAAACATGGTTGTTGGGGAAAAGAATATCATCAACGATTCTTTAGTTCCACGAGAGAAAATCATCTTTCCACCACTGCATATCAAGCTGGGTCTAATGAAGCAGTCTGTAAAGGCTCTTGATAAGAGTGGATCATGCTTTGCATATATAGGAAAAAAATGCCTCAGCTGAGTATGGAAAAATTTAAAGCAGGAATATTTGATGGCCCACAAATAAGACAGCTGATTAAAGACCCTGACTTCATAAATTCAATGAATGAGATTGAACAAAAAGCCTGGAATTCATTTGTTTCAGTTGTCCAAAATTTTCTGGGTAAACACAAAGCTGAAAACTATGTTGAATTAGTCAATGAAATGCTGAATAATTTCAGATCCCTTGGGTGTAACATGAAATGTAATGTCATCTGATTAAATGGACATTAAGGTGCACTATTTACATAGCCACTTAGACCGTTTTCCTGATAATTTAGGAGACATTAGTGAGGAGCAAGGTGAAAGATTTTACCAAGATATAAAATGTATGGAGGATCGCTATCAAGGAAGATGGGATACTCACATGATGGCAGATTACTGCTGGACTTTAAAACGGAATTGTTCCAAAATACATTCAAGAATGTCACGCAAAAGAAGTTTCCGAAATGTTCAGTGAGTAATTTATTTAAATCGTGACTGTTTTCTTTTGTATTTAATAAGCAATATCTATGTAATATAATAAAAATTCTCGGTTTAATGTGTTTGTTTAAACAATGGTTTTTCTCTTAAAATAGTGTAATGCATGATTCATTAAAATGTTGATATCTTAAAAATTCAAGCTGATAGGTAAAAATTAATGGCATATTTGGATTCAGCGCATCGAATTCTTATAAAGTCACCTCCAAAATCTTTGTCACCAAAACCACTGTTGACCAGTGTAATTTAAATGGACAATTTACCTTACAGAAATGAAAACTTTATAAGATTTACCATATTGTTGAAATGCAAATCTAATTCTCATGCAACTCCTTGTTTTAAGTAAAATTTTTGTTGCACTGTATTTTTTTTTTTCTGTTGGTCATGTTAAAAACCAATTTTTTGTGCAAATTTTTTTTTTTTTTTTTTTTTTTTTTTTTTTCTCATGTCATTACTAATCATTTTACAAAACTTAGTGGCATTCAAAATGATTAATTAGGCTTAGAAGTGAACATATTTAGCTCAGAATTATCTCAATTTGATAAAACATTGTACTTCTAAATTTGACAAATTAATGTGGCTTAAAAATTTCATATGACTTCTAAAAAATGTAGCTTGTTTAATAAATTTTTGAATTTTTAAGAATTTGAGAAATTAATTTTTCCACCATGAGTTTCATTTTGCTTAAATCGTATTGAAAGATAACTGAGAGGAAGGAAGGTGACTTTCTGATTATGTGAATTAAAGATTGATGGGTAAATGTAGAAGACAAAGTTTTCTTTCCACTTGAATAATAATTATCTTATGTTCCAAGAATAAACAAGTATTATAATTGCTCCTCCTGATCCTCTTATTTCAAAAAAGAAAACCTAAAATATATTAACATTGCATTTCTTATCAAACCTCTAAAACATTCAATACTTTTAAGATTGGAAATTTAAGGTAAAAATCAGGTTAACATAAAAGAAAATTTGCTTATAATTCATTTTAAATGTTAAATTTTAATACTAATGCTAATTTTAATAATTTTCAATTATGTGTTTAGGTGATGAAATAATAATAAATAAAAAAAAGTACAAAATAATTAGCATATTTATGATCTTAATTTTTCTGTTCGTACTAAAAAAAGTGAAAATTTCCAAAAATGAGGTCAAAGAGGAATTGATAATTGAAGCAAAAGTGTAGGGGATAAATTTTAATGTAAACATAAAAGGAAAGAGAGTTTTCTCATCATTTAAGCAATCTATAATGTATTCTAACAATTATTATACATCTTTTTGTAAACAGGAACTTTATTTGACCTACATAATCAGAAAGAAATTAAAATATACTGTGAGAGGAATAATGGAATGACCCAATGATCATCTCATGTTATTACTTATAAAAATATCACATTAAGTGAGGGGGTATTCTTTGGGATTTTCTTTCTTTTATCTTACTTGATGAAACAAAAACTGTTTGTTTGATAACAAAAAAAATAAATAAATAAATAACTTTTACACTCTTGTATTTGACATCCTTTGTTGTTTTTGTGAAAACTTTAAATAAGATGTTAATCACTATTTGATGAAGTTAAAAAGCTATTTAACTAATAAAACATATAATTTGTGATTATTTTTGCAGCTAAACATTTAAGTTGGGTCTTGATCAATGTACATTATTTTTCACACTCTGAAAATACTTATTATTAAAAACTGTCTTTTACAACACATATTAGTGAAAAAAGTAAACATAAACTTTTTACTAAAACAATTTTGAATTTTATCTTTCTTAAAGAAATTTTTGAAGAAGAAAACATTTTAAAGAAAAAGAAATATTTTTGAGAAGAATATTTTTTTACAAGAAAGTTTTTAAAAAATATTTTAATTATTCAAATAATTTTCTTTTTGGATATTAAATACTGTATTTCTTTTTTATAACGTAGCATCATAGTAACTAATACAAAAAATTGTTTTCAAATTCTCTTTATTTTAAAAGTGAGTTAAGTATGTAATAATATATAATTCTGGTGTTATGCAGTTATAATTATTAATAACTCCAAATTTCTTTTCATTATATTTTTAATGTAATAAAATTTGGAATAGTTTTGAATTTTTAAAGTTAAATTATTAGTTATCTCAATGCCCTTCAGATTTTACTTTTCAAAAATCAGGTATCATTGAAGTCACTAATTTTCAAAAAGTTCACATTTTCCTAGTTTTCCTGTTCAAGTCCCTTCAGATTTTACTTTTTAGCAGAAATAATTTACTTTGATTCATTTTTGATAAAATTTTCTATTATTATCTCTTAACTTACTTGATAAACAAATTTGTTTATTTAATATTGTACTTATATTTTGAGGCATATTTGAAGAAAAAATCATCACATCATGAGATTGATTTACTAGATTGCCAGATAGGGGACTTGGATTTAGGTTTTGAACAGGGAGCTTGTCCAAAACCTGGATGCTGTGAACTTATTTTGAGATGTCAAAACAAAAATATTTGACATCAAATCAGTCATGGCTCTGTTTAAAATGTAAAAGCTAAAAAATCCCAAGGAACAGGATTTATGTGATATGACTATAATTGACTATTAATACTATGTAAAATTAAAATGAGAAAACCTGGGATAAAGATATGATTCAATGTCAAGTTCTAATAATCTGTGATTTTAATATTTAAATTTGTGAAAATTATGTAATATTATATATATTAAAGTAGTATACATCAATAGAAGTTTGAAATCTTAATAGCTTACAAAAAATATTCATTAATTTATTTAACATATATGTTATGAATTCAATTTTTAATAAAGTATACCATTTTATCCTTAATTTCATTTTTAATAACAAAAAAATAAGTTAATTTTAAATAAACAATCATTCAATCAATCAACAATGGCACTACAACCCTGTGTGGGTCCTGGCCTTCTCAATGAGCCTATTCCATCTTGGCCTGTACTCAGCAGCACTTTTCCAATTAGATGTTCCAATAGTGTTAAAGTCCCTATCAAGACAATCAATCCATCTGATTTGGGGTCTACCTCTGGAATGCTTTCCCATTGGCCTTGTAAGAAAGATTTTTTTAGAGGTGCGTTCAGTTGGCATACGAATAACATGGCCAGCCCATCTCATCCTTTGTATTTTAATGTATTTGACAACATCAATGTCCTTAAAACTTTTGTATAATTCATAGTTATACCTTCTATGCTATACCCCATCTGCCTCCACTCCTCCATAGATGCTTCTCAAAATTTTCCTTTCAAAAATAGCCAAACGGCATTCATGTTTCTGTGTCATGGCCCAGGTCTCTGAAGCATAAGTTAAAATGGGTCTAATAATAGTTTTATATAGTAAAATTTTTGACCTGTGCTTGATATATTTGAAGGTAAGATATTTTTTTAACCCATAAGATGCACGATTTGCTGCAGTTACCCTTTTGTTTATTTCGGGTCCCAAATCACCAAATTTATTTCAGATCCAAGGTAGGTAAAACTGTTCACAGCTTCAAAATCATAAGATCCTATGGTGAATACAGAGCAAGGATGGTTTTGCCTTATGCATGACATATATTTTGTTTTGCTTTGATTGACTATTAAATTCATTTTATTTGCCTCTCGTACCAATGCCAGAAAGGATTCTTTAAGAGTATCATGAAATTTTAAATAAAGAGTGTGCGAAAATAGTTATATGAAAGATAATTATAAGTATACAAATGTGCACTTCATTTTTAACTGTCCTTAGTTTCAGTGATTTTGGTTGTCTGTTTCATGGTTTATTTACATTTGAACAACTTACAAATATTGTTTCTTCTTTTATATATACTATGACTTATGTAGTTAGATTTTATTTATTCCAAGTTTCTTCTATAATTGGCTAAGAATATTTTCCACATTTATTTTTAAAGGTTATTTAATAATAAAAATATTGATAATATCAAATGATGGATTGTGCAACAGGAAATGAGCTACAACTGAAAATTGGTGTCAAACAGAGTTAAAAATCACATCAGTATGTGGCATACTCAATTAAAAATAGTGTGAAAAATGGGTCTTGTTTTTAAAATTTTCTCAATTATAGATAAAGTTAAAGCTTGTATATATATATATAAATATATATATATATATATATATATATATATATATATATATATATATATATATATATATATATATATATATATATATATATATATATATATATATATAAATATATAACTGGATTTTTCCTTTCCAAATTTAGATAAAAGTCACTAGTTTTGTTGAACAGTGTTTATAGGTTTATATGTTCTTTAATTTTTTTTCCATGAAATTTTTGCAGTTGATGTTTTATGTTTTTCTTTGTTTTTTATAGTTTTAAAAGAAAATTTTTATTAATTTTGAAATGAAGAATATATATTAAGAATTTAAGTAATTTTAATATGAAAACTTCCATTTGATTTAATGATTTAATTTTTCAAATCATTTTTATTCATACACATGCTAAATACTGAAATTTATGCAAATTAGATAAATATAAAAGAAATTTTTAAACAAGTTAAATGTTTGAGCAGATAATATAATTTTATACATTTATGTTGAGAAATATTTTTATACACTATTAATGAAAAATATTTATGACAATCTTTTTTGCAGAAAACTGTAATTTTTCATATTGATTTAGTAAAATGTCATATAGTATTTAAATATTTCCATTAACTTCTTTTTTACTGAAATGCTGGAAAAAAAATTTTTTTTTAAGTGATTGCTATTTCTATATAATTTCTTTATTCTGAGGAAAAAGTAAATTAGTTCCATATTAATTCTGTTCAATATTAATTAGTTCTATATTTATTTTTCTAATTATTTTCCCATCTGATTTCATTGATTAATACCTCAATTTGGATAAATTGTAAATATTGAGATGGAATTGAATTATTCTTTTATATATGTATGTATGTATTTACATGGAATTTTTATGCATAAACATATGATTCATTTATTGGTGTACTTAAGTGATTTTTTTATGTATTCACATACATGGAAATTCAAATAGTTTTATCTAAATTATTAATTTGGATATTATATGTATATAAAATTTCAACTTTTGATAGAGCTCTCTCTGTTACATTAAAAAAATAAGCTTTATCAAAAGTTGTTTATATATTCATTATTTTGAATTATTCAGTAAATTTCTGGGCATTAAATGCCATATTTGTTTTGTATAATATAGAAAACCATTTATAAGAATTTATTCTTTTCAGCATTTTACAATCTTTGAAAGACTTTTTGTTCTATCTTACAGTCTCGATGTTTGAGTTAAATATTTAATTTTAATTAATTAATAAGAACATTGAATGTTATTTTAATCAGCGTTAATTAGCATTTAAACTGAAATACAACAAACTTTGTCATTAATATATATTGAAAATTTGTTTATTAAACAAGACTAAGTGAATTTAAATATTGTTAATTTCTATATATTTTTATTGTTTAGAATTTTTCTTAAATGAAGTTCTTGTGTCTTTTACATACTGTAACATTTTTTCCCTTCTGATTTTCCAAATAAACTCTTACAGCCAATTGCTGGTCTTACATTAGTTATTTTATTGACGATGAAAATTGTGTTTCAACAAAAAGAGACAATTTAAATTTTTATATATTTTCTTTTTAGTTATGAATAACTTCAATTCTAGTATGTTAATAAAAAATTCTCTGTTTCTTATATGTATAAAAGAAAAAATTTTTTGTTTTTAATTTTATATTTTTTCATTAAAATGGGATTTTATAAAATATGATATCATGAAAATTAAATTGCTTTCAGTCTATATCATGTCCATGTTTTGAATTCCTCCAAGCACCCTTGTTTATTAGAATAAATAGTATTGGAAAAATACTCATTTGTTAGTAAGAATTAATCCCATAAATAATAAATATATATCTGCAAGAAAGCTGTTTGATGTTTGAGATCTCTTTTTAATCACCTAATATTATTGTAAACTTTATATAAAAATCAGTAATTATTGATTATAAAAGTAATTTAGTATTGACTGATTATTCCAATATTAATATAGGTTTCAGTTAATTATTTTTGTGACTGTTTTATTTCTAAAAATAATTTATTGGCTGGAAATTGTTAATAAAATTATTTCAGAAGTCTAAAAATAATCTAAAACAAAAAAAAAAAAAAAAGATTACAATTTCCTAGTTTATTGATCCAATATCTAGATTCTGTGAGCATTTTTTACACATAATTTAAAAACTGCTATAGCTTTGAATATATAAAAAAGAAAAATAGTTATAAAAAAAAACTATTAAAATCTCACAATAGTTGAACTTTTCATAATTTTATGAATTTCTAATATTAAGACTGGAATGTCAATGCTAAGTGTTTTGGAAGCCTTACTTTAAAATAATAAATCAAAAATCTCTATGATATTTTCTTAAAAGTATCACAAAAAAAAAGTAAATATTTATACTTATACCATACACATAAAAAGCAATTGAAATTGCAATACTATTTGTTTAAATTGCAGATATTCATTTTACTTATATTTATCTTTAAAAAAATATGCTACATTGTTCATTAAAAAGTAAAAATAAAATCAAACTGAATTTTCATCTGAAAATGTAATGTACATAATGTAATGTATGTGTGATATTTCTGCATACATATAATTAAAAAATAAAGTTTTATATTTTCAGAAATGAGTTAAATGTGTAAATGGAAATATTTATAAATGTACACACACTGGAATAAATAATGTTAAATATGAAGAGATTGTTTAAAATAGTTAAAATTCAAAATGTTAAATGTTATTAACTTTTTGTTAAGCTTATTGGAATAAGATGTTGAAATATTAGATGTAATGAATTTTAACCCTTAATAAATTATTTTAATATACATATCCTTTTATTTTTGAATCAAATTTCTGTATTTAAACTTGTTTTATGCATTATTGCCAAACATATTATTATGTTATTGTAGAAAGAGAATCAAAAATTAAAAAAAGAATGTAATATTTACTTATGTTTTGTAATACTTGTATACTTATGTTTTGCATTTAAACTAATTTAGGTTTGAAAATATTATTTTGATTCACAAAAATAGATTTTCAAGAGTTATACTTAAATTTACAATTTTATTCAACCATGTTTTTATTGAAATATAAATTAATATTTTATTTATCAAAATTAAAATAATTCTGTTAATTACAAAAATTTAACATGTCTTATTATAATACAGAAAACCTAAAATTTTATCAGTTTTCTAAAAACTATTATACATACTATCTATTATTTTTAATCAATTACAAATATACTGTTAAAGCAGCTGAATTAAGGATACGTGGCATTATGCAAATTGTGAAATGTGAAGGAGCCTGGCAGTGATTTGCAAATATCATTTGCAGTTTGATAAAAAATTCTGCTCATGGTCACATTTATTGTCAAAAGGGAAATAGATGAGAATATTGATTTATGTGCATTTAGTTGGAGTTTGTTTAATGGTATGCTCTATTTTAGAAATATTACTGACATTCAGATTTTAATACAACTATGTATCAAGAATTTTGTCATGAGCACATTGATCTCAATAAAACCATCTCTGTTTATTACAATTGCTGTCAACAACAGATAATTTATGTCATGGATTGTCAAAAATATATATGAGGCACAGATGATATTCAAACAACATCCAATAGTATTCACCTGTGGAAGATATTAAACATTAAAGTATCCGATTTCAGTCTGTATAAACCCTTCTCAGACAAGAATGACTCCTCTTCCAAATAGAAGTATTCTCTGTTGGCATAAAGAATCCATTGCTTCATGTGTTTTATGCCACAGATTTACTCTGACATGTATTATATTGAGTCTTGATTCCTCTTTCTGGGCATCATGTTTCCACAGCTCAGTGGTCTACTACTAATGTTCCCATATTCATGCTAATCACTGCCCATGGTTTTTGTAATCACCTTTTGATTTCTTATAGGACAGTAGCTCTTAAACCTCATTGAGAAAAAATGGTTTTGTTTGCTATGCTTAAATACTAAATTAAGGATTTATCTGTTGCACTGTGATTTGTCTATCCTCTGTTACAATATGAATTAACCTCAGATGGTTATAGTCATCTACATGCTATTGTGTATGGCATTTCACTCATATAGAAATGATTTTATTGGAATTCATGAACTCTTGTTGTTCCCTTGACAGTGCAGCACAAGAATCTAAATGTTTGCATTACTTTTAAATAGAGGGACATCTTAAATTCTAGCAATTATTGATATTTATCTCAAGATATCTAAAAGGATTTTATTCATTGGCCAAAGAATATATAGTGTGGATATAAATGAATTCTAATTTTGTGTTATATGATGTTATGTATAGAATTTTTAAATATAGGTACATATTTTCTTGACAATGAATGATACAAACTTTCCTGTTATTTTTCAGGCAAATTCAGTTTACTTTGGATATTATATTAATGAATAATTAACATTAAATTTTATAAAGTATGTCATTGCCTATTTTTAAACATTACTTCTTGTACCAAAACTACAATTATAACAGAGTAATCTAAAACATTGTAGATTATGGGGAAATTGTATGTATTTATATTTTTTCCACTAATATATTAAATCTTATTTCTAATTGATCAAGCTGTATTCATCCCTACTGTATTTCTGTGTTGCATTTATTATCCTAAATAAAAAAAGTAAGAGCTATTAAAAACTGAGAGTGTTTGAAATAAATGAAAGTTCTTTAATTGCATTTTTGGAGATTTATAAAATTTAACTGATTACAAATTGCTGTTTTGTTGATTTCATGATACTTACTATAATTACTTATAAATTTGTTTTCTTCTTTACCCCTAATGTTATTTTCATAATTTAAAACCTTGAAAATAAACGTTAAATTGCATGTTATATATATATATATATATATATATATATATATATATATATATATATATATATATATATAACATCATACATACATACATACACACACACACACTCACACATACACTAAGCTACTAATTTTTTAAAATTAAGATATTTCAAAAAATTTTATTTTTATGAAATGATTTTGGTTTATAATTAACTTTACCCTAAACTCAATTATGGAATGATTTAATTAAAGTTTGAATATTTGATACAAATATATTTATTTAAAGTTATTTAATTGGTGATTTATTTTTATTTAGATAAAGCTGTGTTACAGTATAAAGAACTTGAACCATCTTGTATAGAATTAGAACATACTATAGTTCCTCAGACTTTACAAGGAAAAGGAATCGGCAAGTTGCTTGCAGAAGTAAGTTTCCTTTTTTAATCTTTTAAACTAATAAATTTTTTAAATAAAATTTTTCCTTAATTATCTGAATTTGTAATTCTTTTTAAAGCAGTAGATATAAAATTTTGACTTGTCTTCTGATTGTATATTTTTCTATGGCCTTGGAGATTTGTCCTTTTTGATATCTCTAAAAATAATGAAGTTGAATTTCATTTTTAATATATATGTATATTATGCAATTCCCACTTCATATTATGCATTGTTCATATTGTTATTATATAATTCAATGAAAGTAAGGAAAATTTAATAAGCAAAGTGATAGCATTAGTCTTCTATTAATTGTTTAAAGAAATCCATTCATTTGAATGCTATGCTTAAAAACAAAACTTTTGACTAATATTTTTAATTGAAATTTGTAGACTAAAGTGATGCATGTGATAATGCTTTCCTACCTTTTTTTCTAGTTTTGTCAATTTTGATATATTGTTTTTTCTTATTTTTAAGAAATATAGGAATTCCCTACCTTGATTTATTTATAATACATAACAAATAATACAATTATCCATTTTATCAAGAATACTTAATGAAAAATGTTTGGTGCTTAATTGCTTGATGTTCTAACCATTGCTTATAACTTGATTGCTAAACACAATTTGCAATTAAATTTCTGTGTGTTTCTATTTTTTCTGATTGTTCTTATGTTTGATTTTAAAATTCCAGCTTTGAAATCTTTTTTTTCTGTTTAAACTATCAATATATGCTATGAAGTCAGATTATTATATTCTAGATACTTCTATTCTTTATCCATGAATTCCTTTTTTCTATAGTTTTTAGGTGATAATTTGTAGAATTTATGTGTCTGATTATAAATGGATTTCTGGGATTTGCAGAAGCATTCTTATTTCATAAGAATGTTCATATATCATATAAAAGTACTATTTAAAATAATGTTTTACAACTTGTATACTAACCTAAAAGCTTCACTTCATTTATAACATTTAACCATTATGCATGGTATACAATTTTTGCTTAACAACCCAACAAGATTCTCTAACATAAGAAAAAGAAAATCTTTATTGAGATCATTTATATATCTATAAAATGTGTGAATCTTTAGAACAAAACATGGGGAGGAAAATATTGCAGATATCTTTTGAATGATTGGAAATGTCTAATTCTTTCTTTCCTTTGAATCGTATTATTCTTTTGTTCAAATGAAACTAATACTTTAGAATTATGTTATTTTATAATATTTATGTTACAACAAAATTCATCTGCCTAAGTAAAATTATGTTGCTTTATTTTTGAACAGTTAAATTGGTTCTTTTGATGAAAATATGCATAAAATTTTTATTTTAAAGAAAAATTGCTTTCAATTTTTTTTTTTAAATTTTAGTTCTTATTTTTAATTGGGTTCCTCTGTTGTAGAAATGAAATATTATTTTGTGGCAATTTATTTATAGTATATTGTGATTAATTATATCTAGATTTTATTATATAAAACATATTATATGCATTAAATTCTATATTTTGAAGTATCCTTTATTGCTAATATGCTGTAAACTCCTAAATTACTAATTTTAGCATTGTGAATAACCTTTCATGGTAAATAAAACTTAAACAAATTTTAGTTTCTTTAAATTGAAAGTAGTTTGATGATTTAACTGTATTTTTTGTTTCCTTTTTATAAATTTTCATACTTATTTCATTTATTCATTAGTCTTGCCTTTCAGTGTTTAAATTAACTAACATGCATTTTCAATGCATTGCTATAATTTGTTTTGTTAAATAATTTTTAATGAAAACATGTTCTAATTTTCAGGCTGCTTTTGAATATGCCATTGATAAAAATCTGAAAGTAAAAGTTACTTGTGGATTTGTACAGAATTATTTACAGAAATATCCCAAAACAGAATTTAAAAGTATTTTGACTGAGTAAGTAAGAAAATGAAATGGCAACTGATGCAAATATTTATATTGAAATGTTTGAAGAGTATTCATGACTTATTTTAATAATTTATCTACACAATTTGTAAATATTTACTTTGTATAGTTTTGTTAGAAAATCAAATAAAATCTAACTATAAACATATTAATGTGAAAAATTATTTCTAATATTATCTTCAAAATATGAATAGATATTTTCTATTTAAACTTAAACATGTTTTTTATTGTAACTGATAAATTTTCATTTTTTTTCCAAATGATTTGAGAATTAAGAAATTATTCACGATAAAATTATTTTAAAAGCATTTATTTAATGAATTATTTTGCAAATAATTTTATCTTATTTAATTATGAAAAATTAATTAATTTTTGATTAATTAAATTTTCTATAAGGTTTTTCAATTTCTTATGTTTAAAACTGTGATCAGAAACACATAATCTTAAACTCTATGTTGATTAGTAAACAAATCTCATGAAAATCACATAGCATATGCAAATACATATGTAAAAACATTATTAAAATAAAATTTTTGTTTCTCGGCAGCTATACACTGATTATATGTAGGTGAAGTGGTTTACATAAACCTTTGAGAAAACAATTTTTGTCTGTACTATCTAGTTATGTTACAGAAAGTTGATGCTATTTTCAAAGTATCGATGGATTGTGTGTATGCATATATACACATATGTACATATGATATGTGTGTTTGTATATATATGTATGGTTCATATGATCTGTTATGCCACTCAGTTTTGTTTACATATAAATATATCCTTAAGAAAACCAATATTTAATAATGAGATAATTCAAAATAAAGTTTATAAATTTGATTACTTTTAATGATTTTACACCTTTTTAAATTTATACATGTAAAAAAATTAAAGAGTAGAAATTTACTACAAGAAAATAACAAATACATTTTTATTCTATATGAAATAAATTTAATCAATTTCTCTTTCTTGAGCATTTATATAGATGTTTAATTCAAATCAAAACATTTTTCAAATTATTACTTAATTTCTGTAAAATAGAAGAGGTGATAGTATTGATGGTAATTAGAAATAAAAATTACTTCAGTTACTGTATCAATGTCTTTCTTAATTTATTTTTTGGTTCTTTTTAATGTCTAATTATTTAAAATCACTTCATAAAATAATCACCCAGTATTGCAGTAAATATTATATTAATATTAGATACAATTTTATTGAGACATGTCTATTGTCAATAAGTTGCTTACAGAGACTCAGTCAATACAAATACATGTTAAATCAAATAGTTTCAAATTTTTTATAAGTAACTTTTTTTACATCAATAAAAAAAGCTTCTTGACAGGAAATTTGGACTATGCATGTAAATGTGCATTGATGCCAGAAAGAAAAATTTGATATCAAATTATATAACAAATTTCTTTTACTTGAAATTTCAATAAAAAAATTTTCGAAACTTGTACCAAGTTAAGGGCTAAAACTATTTCATATTTTTTAAAAGTATTTCTTCCATATCCAATAAACTAGAGTAGAAGATTAAACATTGGACAATTGATTTTTTATTACTTCCAAGCACAAGCTCATATTGCCAAAACACTATTAATAGCACTATAATTTTTAAATAATTTAGATTTAATTAAGATTATAACATCATGTGTTTAATATATATGACAAACTAGTTAGTATTTATTATTTTTTATCTGTTATTTCAGATACATGACTGAGTATACATGATTGTATTTTAATAAATATATATGTTCTGAAAATAGAAACTTATACCCAAAATATTTATTATACTTAAAAATTGTATGTTTTCATTTTAACAAATAATAACTTTAACTTAAACTTAAACTTGTTTGATATCACTTGGTTGGCAACTTAATAGTTCAAGACCATTATAAAGTATTTAATATGTACCATGTAAATTGTCTTCTAAGCATAGATAGTGGACCATATTTATCTTGATAAGGAAGAAATATAGAAAGCTCTTCGAGGACCCCCAGTAGACATATATACAAAGGCAAAATCAAAGCATCTTGTTTTCATCATTCAACAATTCCTGGGGCAGAGCCCAGGTCCTTATGCTTCAAAAGTCTTGTCTCACCACTAGGTTTCAGTAAGCCCACAAACTTATCCATATCAGAATGAATTAACCATTTAAGGTATTAATATGTGACAAATCACATAAATAAGCTGTTCAAGTATTACGTAAATACATTCTTTACTTTTTTAGATAAGAGAAAGGGTAAAAACCTTTTCTCTTATGTAAACAAAAATATACAAATACTTGACTTCTTTTAAATATTCCTGTACTACATTACAATTAATTTATGGGCACTTTCTTATTTAAAAATATAAATTATACTTCAAAAGTTTTGCAATGTCTTTGAGAAGCATTTAAAATTGTTATGCATCTTTTCTGTAAGCCTTTAAAAATATTGAAAAGTACTTAAGGTATAAGAATATTATGCTGTAAGCATGTTTATCTGGAACATTTACAATAACAGGTGTTTGATAATATGCAGAAAATATTGACTCTGCTGATACGTAAACAAAATATACATTTAATGGCTGCATGATATGCATATATTTTTAAATTAAGAGTAAAATAAATCAACAAAGTAAAACTGCCATTTTTTATGATTTTTAAATTATTTTAAAATATAAGGAATAATTTCTTTTAGTATTTTCTTTTTAATATCTTAATTTTAGAAACTTAAAACTTTGTTTAAAGAAAATTTTTAACTTATATAAACTTAAGTTTAAAAGAAAACATTTTAAATTATATGTGTTGAATGAGCTTCTATTGAATAAAAATGTGAAAATATATTATAACTAGACAGATCCATATTATATTTTGGGTTTGGTTAAAGGAAAACAACAAAAATCTACAACAATATCAAAAGCTTACGTAAAATATTTTGAATTTTTTATTTTAAAAAAATGATAGTTTGATACTTTTTTTTAATTGTTCTCTTGTTAAACTATCAATGCACTAATGAAGATTTTTGAATTTTTTACACTAATGAGATTTTTTATTATATATAGCTTTATGCTGTAAATATCCAAATGAGAAATTTCCTGTAAAGAAATAATTCCAGATTGCACACATTTTATAATTTTTTCTATTAGCTTTTAATAAAAATTTTATAAAGGAATGCAATATTTAAAGTAAAATTTTGAGTTTAAAATATGAATATAAAATATTACATTTACTTTGTGAAATTTTTTTCTTCAGATTATTTTACTGAGAAAATAATGACTAAAGAAAACACTTAATAACTGAAAACATGTGATCCTTTTATAAATTAATAAAATTAGGGCATAAGAAATTCAGTATTTAAAAAAATAAGTAATATAAAATAAACATTTATAATAAAAATTTTTGAAAAACCAATTTACTAAATCTTAATGTATGCTAAAAGCAGTTTTTATTTAATAAACATGTAAGTGCTATGTTGAAAAACAGCTTATAAAATAAACAATCTCTGATGTATAAGTGCCGTTTTCTGAACATTAGCCCATCTAGATGGAAAATCAAGGGTACAAATTTAGTGTGCTGATACTGTCAATGCTAAGTCCAAAAATATACTAATATGGACAGAAAAAATTATATTTTATAATTAGAAAACATTTGATGTATTTAAAATAAAATTAAAAATTTTAACTACTGTTATCAATCCTATTACAATTACTATGTGCTTCTTCACCTCCAGTAGAAATTTAGAATATTTTATACCAGAATAAAGCTGCAATGGATAATAATAAAGAAAACTTTTAATGCAAATCATGTTAAAATTTTTATACTATAAATTGCTTTCAGATATTAATTTTTTATGTAAATAAACATTTGTTTGAAGTAAATATGTAAAAAATGCTGTTTATTGAACGTCTTCAATTTTTGCATGAATAGTTTCAATATCATCATGTTTGAATGTTCTTTTAAATGATTTTATATTTTTCGTTCATTTCTGTTGGCATAAAAAAAAAGATTTGGTAGTCTTTTTTTTTTTATCATGAAAATTCTATTAAATATGTAATATTTTATTACATTAATGATCTGAAATAAAAATGATTTAAAATTAAATGAGGTTTCCTAGTTTATGTATTTGAAAGAATTAAATTTTCTCAAAATATTTATAATTTTGCAATGGTTAATGGATAGAACAAATGTTATACAGGTTTAACCTACAATTTTGTCGATGGTGAAATGAGAAAACATGGCTTTTTATTATACTGTCTTCATTGTATTTGTTTATACTTTTTCTGTTAAAATATTAAAAAAAAACTGAAAAATAATTTATAGAATGTATATTATTTAAAATATTGTATGTTATCAATTGCTAAGGACTCAATTTCATTTCGTTATGCTTACAAAGGCTTTGGAAAATTACAACCCTGTCTAAAAATGTTTGTAATTTTAATAACAGTAAATAGCCTTAAAATAAAGAAAATCCTTTATCTCTTGTAATTAACTTGGTTTCACTAATGTAAATTGAACACTTGTAAGGATTAAAGTTATAAATTTCCAAATAGGAAAAAAATCTTCTTGAATTTATATTTATTTTTTTATTTATGAGTAATAAAAATTGAAGTTTCATTCAGGAGAAAGGCACTTACCTGTCTAAATTGTTATGTGAAACTCAAAATAGCAGATTGAAAATAAGAGACTTTTAAATATAACTTATTGTTGAAGAAATATAGAGTCAAGACTTTTATAATTGCTGTTTTGATCTACTGTGGTTCTTCCATAAATTATTGAATATTGGTTAACTATCGTTAGGACTGACATTTGTCAAGAAAAGGAAGCAAATACCCTTAAAGATGATTACACAAAACTTAAATGTTCCCCCAAAAGCTGCAATTCTGTATGAAGGAAATATTTTATAAGTTTTCAGAAATTGATAATTTTGCAATTATGACTCAATCAGTTGATGTTACTATTTGTGAGTTGTAAATGTGAGTGATAAATATTTAACGGTTTGTGATATGTGAAAAGACTTTTATTGTTTTCATTCCTTAAAATGAAAAAGTTCCCTTTTGAAATATTCTAAATGTTATGCTTACAAAATCAACAATTTCCTTATAAGTAGCAAAAGTTAATAATTGTCAAATAATTTTAACAGCAAATAAAAGCTGTCACAACAATAGATAACTCATACAATAATACATAACAAAATTGATTATATACTTCAATTTATTTTCAAAAAATAAATTTTCTTCAAATAAAATTGAGATTGGATCAAAATGAATTATTATATAATTAATTTACAGTTTGCATTTAATAGCCATCTGTTAACACTCTAATATAAATAAACATATTAATTGTGAAAAGCAATTTCTCAGAGTTTAATTCTGCTAGAAATTTCAATACATTGAAATGCTCAAAGCACAACTTTTTCAAATTATCTTGAAAAAATTACTAATTAAGCATTTAATTCCATTTTAATTTACAAAAGCCTCACATTTTTTAAATCGATGAAAAGCTAAAATTTTGAAAATCATGAGGCTATTGCAGTAAACATTTTAAATATTACAAATTATAATTCCAGGTTTTCATTAGAATTTAAAAATGAAAATGAATTGGTTGTTTAAAATATCAAATAAACAAATCTTATACTTAATTAAAAAAATATCCATTGACAGCACATAATGTGTTGTTATTGAATTTAATATCTTTTAATGTTTTAATTTTTGAACATTACTTTTTTACATTAAATTATTTGCAGTATTTTCAATTGTTGACAGTGCTCTGTAAATTCTAGTTTTTCTAGAATGATAACAATTATCTATATATATATTATATATGTTGAAAGCTGTAAAAACTTATTTATCTTAAATTGCTTCAATTTATTTTAATACAATTTCGCTTATAAAATGGGAAATCATTTTACTTTCAAATGTAAAATTTTGTTTATTGAATATAAGCTACTTAGTGATTATAATCTTAATATTCAATATTATCAACAAAATTATAAAGTTTATTATGTAGAGTTGACGATCATGTAAAATTATAAGTAGAAATTAATAAGAGAAAGTTTATTTGCAAAAAAAAAAAAAAAAAAAAAAAAACACATGAACTTTATTCATCTTTTTATTGCTTTAAATCACTGAGGTATGTTGTAGTTCTCTTCACCTTATAAAATTGTACATAAAATTCATCTCTACATCATATAACACATAACAAAGTAGTATTCTAAAGTATATGCCATCAAGTCTACAATACAATCACATCGCAGTACAGAACACAATTATCACATCTATAACACAACAGCAAACAATACAATATACATATACAATATATACACACGGATGCAATAATTTAAAGCACTATATATAATTGAGGTAAAAAGGTATTCAAGAAATAAAATATATAGGGATTCACAATGTTTCAATGGCAAAGAAAATTTTGAGCATTAAAAAAGATGCTGTCATCACTACATTTCTAGATCTGACACAGAAAAGCTCTCTAAGAATATTTGAAGCAAAAAAAAAATAAATATTTGGACAGAGTCGTGACATTTGTGCATTGATGTTTGTCCTATAACATGCTATTGGATACATTGAAGCATAGAAGCACCAGTATATGTAATAATGATTCTGATACATAAGTTGCAATCATATAATCTTTTACATTTTATTTGCGATACTTTGATTCCCATATTTATTAAAGTTAAAAATTAAATTTACCAGTTTAATTATTATTGATTACATTTACTTAAACATAGTACCAAGTAATTGTAATAGTTAAATTAATATTAAAAATATGTCATAATTGATAAATATCTTTCATTTAAAAAAAATTATTTTTATTTTCTTATTTTTATATTTTAAGCTTCTTTCCCAATATAAAATTCTTTCACACATAAAGTGTCCACTTTTTCTTGTTCTCATTAAGTGACAAACATTAAATATCCTTAAAAAAATTTGCACTTTATTGTTTAGACTCTGAAATAATTATTAATTATTTTTATGATGATTCATGAAACATTTAATCACCAAACACATTTATTACTTGGCAGAATACAATAATTATCTAGGAATAAGTTAAAATATATTCTTATCTTTAAAATATTTACTAGATTTCTTCATAAAACATTAAAAATTATATTTACACTGAAATAATTTAATGAGGAATTTAAAAGCTTTTAATCCAATGAAAATATTTTGATAAATTAAGTAGGTGATATTGCAAAAACTAAAATAAGATTACTAATATCAAAATGTTTTTAAATATCTTATACATATCGCTCTGATACAATGCATAAACATTTCTTATTAAAGTAATATTCTTTAAATGTATGTAAATGTTTCTACATGCACAATTAAAAGTGGTTTTTAATAGCATATTTCATTCACATTTTGAATTGACTAAATTTAATGTTTGTAGATAAAAAAAAAGTATTCCAAAGAATATTAATGTACAATTTAAGTATTTATTTGTACTCTATTTTAATCTATCACGCTTGTTCAATGTTTTCCTTTTTTAAAAAATAAAAGCTTGTATACAATCGAGTGAAGTGAAATAGTAAAATTAGTTTATGAATAACGATATTTTGGCTATATTTTTTTTCAATTTGTAGTAATTATGCAATATTTTAATTTCTCATTTTTTCAAAATAATTTTATAGTTTTTAGACTAATCTAGTACTTTATAAATGCTATGAATGTTATCAAACACAAAAAATTATTTCACATGCTAAAATATACATTTACTGTATTAAATTACAGCTTAAAAGTGAGAAAGGACTTGTTTAATTTTTTATTTTTTTAAAAAAGCCAAGAAATAAATTATCAGAGATCTAGATTAAAAAAGTCTTTCTTGATCAGCTCTAAAATGTATGCACTTTTTAATTAAATGTAAATTACTTCTAATAATGTATGTTCTAAGATCTAAGTATTAAAAACAAAAATTCATTTAAGTTGGTTTCGACCAGCCTAAACAAATTGTTAATTTAATTGTAATCCTGGTATGTAGAGAGCTACCATTTTACATTTAATTTTCCATGGTATGTTTTTCAATATAGAATCAAACAAATAATATAAAATTTCAAGAAGGAAATTAGTTATAAAATTAAATAACAACAATAAAAAATATTTTACATTGTCAAAGAAAGAATTATAAACAAATGTTTCTGAAATTCTGTTTCATTTAGAATATAATTTGCATGTATATTTTGCAAAGATATCTTCAGAAGTGATCAATAAGAAATATAAATGAAATTGAGAATTTCTTTTATATTTCTTATTGATCATTATATAAAGAGAGAAAATAGACTTATAAAAAGAAAATAGATTGTTTTAAAACTTTGAGAATAAATGGCTTTCTTAAATATTTTTTAAGAAAAATAAATGTAGATTTTTGTGTGTGTGTGTGGTAACTATATTTTATAAATAATGTTTAGGTTCATTTTTTAATTGTTATTATTTTCTGAAAATATACCCTGAGTATTTGTCAAAAGACAAATTATTTTATTAGCCCAACATGCAAAAACATGTATAGACAATATTTAATGAGATCCAATATATTTCTCTGGAATTCCAGAAATTAAATGTGCTTGAGCAATTCCTGGAATGATTTTTTTAAGGAATAAAATGCTTTGCCTTGTTATAATACCTTTATACCATAAAGTTTACGTATTTATTTTTAACGGCTAATTTTAAGCGCCATCTACTAAAATCTCAAACATCTAATTAATGTTAGAACACAAGGTGTTATAAAAGCTTAATAAGCAACAATTGATTGACTGTGATGTGTTACTCAAAAATTAAAACCCATGTTAAATTAAACATCTCAATAATTTTTTAAAAAAATATTCTTTTTGAAATAAGAATGCTATTGTATTTACTGTTTGTTACTTATACCAATATTTGTACTAGGGTGCATCTAAACTCTTCATTGTTAATCTTACCTATTTCTATTGTATAGATAAGTGTAACAAAATATTTAACAAATAAAATTTGGAAAACTTTTACTATTTATATCAATATATGAAAGTAAAATCTATCAAGTGCGATTTAAAAAACTGCTATTAGCTGGTTTTCCGGATTTGTTCACGCTACATTTGATTGACAGAGATGGGCACTGTATCCACATAGGCTGTAGTGCCACAGAGTTTAGTTTACAGTTTAAGTCAAAATTTCAAAAGTATATTGAAAAGGTAATTTCCAAAAGTTCATTTTAAATTATTGAAATCAAGAGTATCCACTTATGACTTTTCCTTTATTATTTATTAAAAATCATTCCAAGCTTCACATGAAAAATAAAAAGGAACATAACATGAAAATTAAAGGAAATCAAAAAACAAAGAGAAAATATAAGCTTGTCTATTTTATCTGATTGAAAAATTATAATAATTTAGGAAAGAGGAATAAATAAATTTTATAAAACGATTCTATTAATGAATTATCTTAAATAATTAGAGCAATTGTGGTTAATATAAAAATATACATATGATAATGCATTGCTTATTTAAATTTATAACTTTGTTCCTTTGGAAAATTTAAGATTTTTATTTAATGTTTTATATTATATTATGGTAGAAAAATCTCTTTTTAGATTAAAGTAAACATTAATTTAATAACTTTGATATAAAAATATTTTAATAGTTTCAAAAGTGCCTTAAATAATTTTTGAATTTTAAATGAATATTTTATAGGTGGTTTTTAATTTGAGAATACAAACATTTAAATCTTATTTTTCTGAAAGTATTAGTGCTTATGTAGAATAAAATGAATAAAGTATAATAAATAACTAAGCTTTATTTTGATTAAGCTTTGCTCGTAAAAAATCTAGTGTAAATTTAATATATAAGTAAGAAACAGGATTTGTTCATTTCATTAATATCACTGTAAACTATAAATGATAAAATAATAGAGTATTAAAAAAATTTCAGCAATTTCTCAATATATAAGCATTAATAACAGGATTTTTATTGATACAAGTATTAAATAAATTAGTAATACTAGTATTAGTAATTAAACTAACATCGGAATATACTGTAAGTTCAGATTATTTTTTATAAGTAATGCACATATTTTTTTGTGTTAAAAAAACATGGGGATTAGATATTTGTGCCAGCTTTTATCATTTCAAAAATTAAGTGAAACTACTCATTTTCTTTGTATAAAGCTCAAGCAACTTTTTGATACACCCTAGTAAAAGGAATTATTTGAAAAATCATGCTGTGAAAACCAGAATATTAATAATTTCTCATGTGTTTATAAAATATATGAAAATCATTCAATAAAGAGAAAAAAATTACTTAAAAAATCATTTTGGGAATTTTATCAAGCACATAGTTAACCCAGGTGGCATATGTTTAAGAGATGGAATGTGTGCGTGATTCACTTCTCAAAGTTCACAGCTGTTGCATTTTGCTGCAAAAAATCTCCCAATGTCAAACCCATGTTGTTTAGATCACAAAGTTTCTGATACAAGTCATTTTTGATTTTTTCATCTGGTGTTCGATACTGCTTGAGGCGTGTTACCCGATTTCGGTTGTTGGACGTAGATGTCTTGGTAATGGTACTGGAGGCAACAGCTTCTGGTTGAGGTTTTGCATTCTGATCTTGGTTGCTTGAATTTGCTTGCAGGTGGCAACTTTTATAATGTTCATCAGATAAACTTCTGGTGTGAAAACCAGTGCCACAGCAAGCACAAACATTCCTTGATCGTAAGAGATGGGTTCTTGTTTTCAGATGCCTGTTTAAATCTGATTGTGTAACTCCATTGTAGTTGCAGATCTGGCACATATAGTGTTTGATACCTGTAAATAAAAAAAAATCAATTATATAGAATTATATCAATTGAATGATACACATGATTTTTCTTTCAAGTTATATAATACTAAAAGTGTGATATATATAATATACATATATATGAAAAGTATAGACTGTATACACAATAAGATATAAATTTACTCAAAATTTCATGATTGTTTTTCTAAGGAAAATTAAATTTTAACTAAGAAATACTATTTCAGAAGCAAATGAATCAATTATTTCTAATATTAAAGTTAATAAGAATACTTTTAAAATATAGCTTATATTGTCTAAATTTTTAATGTTATAGAAAGCTTTTTGTATTTTAATTAGGTATATGATATATTCATTTATATCATTCAGTACTTTAAAATATTATACATTATAATAGTTTTAAAATAATGGCATTTCAATTTTTCTTTTTTCTTATTTAATTCATGGGATTATTAATATTGTTGATTAAATATCTAAAAATGTTAACATAGCTGTTAATGTATCACATGTTAATAATGTAATAACTTGCCTTGCTGTTTTGGAAAATTAGTAACAAACAGAAAATCTAAGTATTAACAACAAAGATGTTTTAATCTATTTTTGAAAATGTTTCATTCATTGTGGAACTTTAGAATGAGGTTATGACTTTCTCAATAAAATAATGTGAATCAGTTTATATCTCTTGAATATTAAAACAATTCTAATGAGAATAATTCTAGACTCTCCCTATCAATATCAGAAGATAAAAAACATCCATGATTGCTGTTCTTGTATAGGAAAGATATTAAAGATTATTTCTAATATTAAAGTTAATAAGAATACTTTTAAAATAACTTGCCTTTCTAATATAATTTCAAAATATGCTTAACTGACAATTATTCAAGAACTCATGATTATAGTGTGAATAATTGTCAACTGTCAAACAGTTTATCAAATATAATTTATTTGTGTGTTAAGTTTACTTATAATTAAATTACGATTTAAACTTACTGCAATTATTTTAATATGTCACACGTTGGTTTCTTAAAACACACATAAAATAAGAAAATCTTAATAGTTTTTTTTTTTTTTTTTTTTTTTAAGCAAAAATAAATAAATAAATAAATAAAGACATTCTATTTTAATGACTCCAGCAAATTGTAAGAATGAATCATACAGAATACATTAGGTGTCATAAAATTCATATGGTAAAAATATATCAAAAATGCATTTAACACAAACGAATTTTTGTTATGTTATAATTAAGTTATATATAAGAGTAATGTTGATTAATTGGTAATACATACATTTCATCTGAAATATCTGATAAAAACTGAAATATACATATGAAAATGCTACAATCTAATTAGATTTTATTTATATAAAACTTAGCATTTTTATAATTGCACAAGATTTTTCATATTGTAAAAGCATTTTATCTAAATAACTGAAACTGTTAGAAATGTCACTGAAAGATTATTTAGAAAATATAATTTCAAAATATGCTTAACTGACAATTATTCAAGAACTCATGATTATAGTGTGAATAATTGTCAACTGTCAAACAGTTTACCAAATATAATTTATTTGTGTTAAGTTTACTTATAATTAAATTAAGATTTAATTAAAAAGAACTGGAAAAAATTATTTATCTTGTTATGCTTACTGAAGAAAATAATGTTATTAATACGAATTACTGTCTATAGCACACAAAATTAATCTTGTATTTGTATGATTCCATAATGATATTTCAAAGATATTTTACTTATGAATAATAAATTAGTTATGTTTCCTCTTTTTGTTATTTATTTTAAATGTTTTAAAAATTAGATTTTAGCAAAGATAATAACTTTATAAAATTTGCAGTCTTGTTTTTAATCATTTTTCGAACTTTCTATCATATTTTTTAAATTTATCATTTTAGTAAAGATATCATTGCCCTCAGATTATATAATATTTTTTCTGCCTCTATAGCTATTAACTGGATAAATTTTTCTATAAATAATATCATTTTCACATTATAAAAAATAAATAAAAATATAAAATAAATAATTTGATAATAATAAAAATTATCTTTCTTTATTATCAAAATCATTTATTATCTATGGAATATTTTCCTTCAATGTAAAAGTTAAATCTGTATATTAATCAACAATTTATTTCAATGTTTCAATGCAGATTATAAAAAATAGAATAATAGCTCTAACAAATGTGTGTTTAACTTATAGAAACATAAAATACCTTCATGTCTCATCATGTGAACTTTCAGTTGACTATTTGTTCTACTACAATAGCTGCAATATGGACATTTGAATGGTCTTATATCTACAAAATAGGAAATTTTAATAAATTTCATTGAAATTTAGATTAAAATCTAACACATTTTTAATCAGTTAACATTATCAATTCCAGACCATAATCATTGTCATTTAAAACATAATAAACGCTAAACAAATAAACTCAAGTTTAATTAAGATAAAATTTGAAATTATTGCTGTCAATAAAAAAGATACTTAAAAAGAAAAAAGAGAAATTAAATTTTACGTAGGAAAAATAGGTAAAGCTAAATTTTTATAAGTTAAAATTGAAAAATTTCTATTGTTGAAAAATCATCTCTTTTTTTAAAGATGATTTTAAAGTTATTTATTTCTTCAGAGTCACACAAAAGGTCATTTCCTTATCATATTTGTTGATTGAAATTATAGCGTTTTTTAAGAAAAATATTTTAATGGCAAAATTTTTAATTGCTCTTTTTATTTATCCTTTGAAAGAAAGTAGAATTTTGAACAAGTGAATTATTAATTATTTGTGAAATAGTTTTAATAAAATGCTTTATAATAGAATTACAGTAAATTAAAACGATTACAAAATATGAGTTATCAGACTCATTTAAACTTTGTTTTTAATAATTTTCCTTTTGTTTGTCAGATTAATGAAATTATTATTAAAATAAATTATTTATATGATTTTTTTTTAATTTTCAGTTTAAAAAAATGCATACTTTTATACTCAATTTATTTTCTAATGTCACTTTTTCTAAAAGGATTAAATAAAAGTTTTTGCACTGCATAAGATTTTGTATTGATCAAATATATTTTTGTCAAGAAAAATATTGTTCTAGAAAATATCTACATAACTGCATAAAATCGTTTTTATAAGCATTATCAAATGGTAATTAAAACTAATTCTAAAATTCTTGATTTTAAAAAGTATTTTTTATTAATTCATAATTTTATAAAAATAATAGCATTTAATAAAAGCGAAAAGAATTTATAGTTTTTAATTTTTATGAAAATATTTAAAAATAGTAAATATTAACTTAGATTTAATAATCACATGACATTTATTAAATTAAGCAGAAAATATTAAACTGTTAAGACATACATGTTACATTTTCTAAGTCTATTAAGTTAATATATTGCTTAATAGTACAACCAATCAATTTATTTATTTATTTACTTTTAAAGATGAGGAAAATCAAAGCATGAAATGTAAATATGCTGCTTATTCATTATTATTAAATTAATGGTAAATTACCATTTTTTAAAATGAGAACTGCAAGAGTATCATTATTTTTTACATTCTGGATTTATATTACATATAATATTAATTGCAAGCAAGTGATAATTTTTCTTTGTATCTAATCATTAATATAAAAAGTTATACTGTTTCATAATTACTATTTCTATATAGCTTTCCATAAATGTCTTGAAAATAGAATAATTCTTTGGATATTTTCAGAGGAATAGTATTTTCTAGATTTTTACTGATAAATTAAAAAACATTTTTTAAACACTTTATGTTCATTGTCACAGGCAAAAAATATATTTGATTCAATCAAGTTTTCTGTTTATAAGTGTCACTTCAAAAATAAATTGTAAATAACTATTAAAATGAATCTCAAATTTATTTTGAAAATAATTTAGAATAAATGAAATAAGGGAAAAAATTACACCAATGAGATCAATTCATGTTGATAAATGAGACAGAAATACTAGCGTATTAAAATTTGTCTGACAATTAACTATAGAAATTTTTGAAAATTTTGTAAAATCATCCTTAAATTTCAAAGTTCTCAAATAAAATTTCCTTAATATCTGGGTACAATACATCAATACAAACATGTGATAAAAATTTGCATTATATTGTTACAGACATTTACTATCATATGTAACAATATATTTGCTCTTTTACTCTTTTTAAGGAATATAAAATTGTTTATGTACTAGGAATAATCTTTGTTTTTTTACAAATTGTCATGTGGCAACAACTTAATGATATTCTAAACTACCGTCAGTATGCAAGAGAAACTGATTAGGAAAATGATTTTCATAGACATAAATTGATATATGAATGCATTGTATTTATGTAATACATGTTACGATAAATACCATTAATAGAAATTCATTGCACTTCTCATTTTGTTAACTATAAAAGATAGTTTGAAAAAATTTATCCATTTACTTTAAGAAGAAATATATTCATGAATAAATAAAAGAACATTTTAAAATAAATTGGCAATAATTCATAAAATATCACTTGAAATTTACTTTGCTTTATATTTATAAATTATTGAAATATTATAATACTTTTTAATATTTGAATTACACATTTTTAAATTATCATATCTTAATGATCAGAAAATATATACACAATTATTTTAAATCCTGCATTAAAAAAATAGAAATTATTATTTTATTACTGTTATAATATTTAATTATTCAAATAATTAAATATTCATTTACATTATTAGCATTTATTTGTATTAAAGGCATGTCATTTTTGCACATAACTTTGTATTCTAAATTTATAGAATATCTAGTATATATAACAAAATTACAGATTTATGCTAGTTTCTATGCATGCATTATTTAAAAAAACATTTTTGATAGATTTTTCAAATGAAATTCCTCTTTTATATTGATTATTTGAAATTTATTTTATACTGTTACATTATCTACAAAAATGTTAAAAATTAAATTCCAGAAAGCAATTGAATATAATATTTTATTGAAATGTATCATTTTTATTAGCATGTATAACAATTTTACTTACCAGCATGAAAGCTCATATGTCTGTTAATGTCTGTAATAGAATTAAAACTTTTGTGGCAGTAACTGCAAGGGAATAAGCACCTTGATTCATAGGAATCTGTTAAATTAAGACTAGAAGTATTTTGAGGAGGCTCAGGATATAAGTTCAACCTATTGAAAAATAGTTATTTATAAATATATTTATTGGATACTATTATACATTAATAGACTATTATAAAATATAATTTTGAGAAAGAAAGAGAAAAAAATAGTCATATTTGTGACTACATAAAACAATTGGCATATATAATCTAAGATTTTAAAAATTTGTGTTTTGTCTGGCCACTTAACAGCATTCTTATTTATTTATTACACATTTTTACTTTTTATAACTGATATTTCAAAATTTGAAAATTACCATTTGATTTGTTATTGCATAGCATCTGACAGAAATTAATTGAAAAAACATAAACGTTTATCTACATATTTATGCATATTCTAAAAAAAATGCAATTTAAAAAAATTTTCTTTTTTTCCATCTAATATATTTTCTTAATTTACATGTTAGTAAATTGATGTGAAACTAATTGTTATAGTATTTTTCTAAACCTACAATCAATGTAAAAATCATTTTAAAAATAAATATTTATTTTTTCAAACATCTTTTGTATGAGAAAGATTTTTGAATTAGATAACCAAATTAATACTCACAGACTTTACAAATAGAAATATTCATGAGAAATCTAGCATTTATACTAAAATAAGGAATAAAATATTATAAATATGAATTTTATTAGTAATGTATACAATAAAAATAATGAAGCTTTTGAATTCCAACTTGCTTAGTGGTCAGCATGCCTCACTACGGATAGGGAGCTCCTGGGTTCGAATCCCAGTTCGGGCATGGATGAACTTTCTCTATCTATCGATCCTATCTTTGCCCTTTCCTTGTAGAAAGGAGTTGTAAATGGTTGCCTACCCTATAAACATGTACCTATGGCATATGTGTACTGAAAAAATATGATTCAATTGGAAAAGTTGAGTAGCGCACCCCATAATGCCAGCCTACCTGGCACACGACAACAACAACAAGGAAACTTTTTTATTACAAGTAAAGTAATTAACTTACTGTAATTTTTAAAGTGTATATTACATTATTTTATTTTACACTCATAATTATTCTCATAAATTATTTTACACATTGTATTTATAGGTAAGTATACAACTTTTTTATCCTTATCTTTAACTTTTTCTTTTTGTATGCTGCAAAGTGCTAAAAAAAAAAAAAAAAAAAGAGGGAGAGAGATTGCGAACCACTGATTTAGAAGAAGAATAAGTTCTGTTCACAAATTGTTAAGCAGAACTTATAAAGTCCCACCTTATTGGTATTCAAAAAGTAGGTGAAATGCAGTATTTATATAATTATATTATATTTGGTAGGTTTGATCATTCTGTTTTTGATGCATGAGGGTTTATATGTATCTAGCATCTAAGAAATATTTTCAATCCTAATTATAATTTACTTCAAATAAATTTGATTATTTATTGCAATATTTTTAAGGAAATGCAATGATTTTTTTAAGCAATATCCACTTTTAAATTTAAACAATTAAAAGTGATACTCTATATTTTAAACAAACAACAAAAATTTTCATTACTGGTATTTACTTATGTTAAAGGAGTTTTCACAGATTTTACTTCTATGCAAAATTATTTAACATATTTTTATATTTCTTTGAATTATATATATAAAAAAATGTTAGCTGTAATGAAATACAAGTAAGAGTTTTCATTAGTTTATGTATACATACCCAACATTTTCTGTTGGGAAGGCAGGGCTCTGATTTTGTTCATCATTTGTTTTCAGTAGTTCTTTTGGAGATACATCTGCCTTTTCCTTTGCAGTAGGATTACGCATATCAATGGGCTCATTCACTTGAGGATCAATATTGAAATAACTTAACTGTGGGAATGCAACTTCTGGTTTTAAGCATCCATCTGAGAAAGCAATAATATTATACCTACTTTTAAAAAAAACACATAGACAAAATTGTTTTCTTTTAAATATGTTTCAAGAAAAAACTAAAACTAGGATACATAAAAAAAGTTATACATTTCTCAATTTTGGGTTTTAATAATACTGACATATTTGAATCTAAATGCCAAATTGTATATATTCAGCTTCAGTTAGTTTTAGCTAAATGAAACTGAAAAATTATTCATGGAAAATCTATACAAAATTATACATGAAAAGTATACCATCCAAACATGTAAGATTAATTTTTATTTTTTATGCATACATATCAGGTTTCACAGTTTTTCCTCTAATAAAGATTGCTTAATAAACTAAAAATCACTTTCAAAAATAACATTTTAATAGTCTAAAGAAAACACAGTGATAAATTTATGAATAATATATTGGTGTTTTAAAACTAGAATATTTAAAATAAAGGAATTAATTTGGATTTTTTTCTGTATTGAAGCTGTAAGACAAAAACCTAAGGTTGTTTTGAAAACAGTTTCTTCGTTTAGAAATTGCTTCCAAATTTGGTAAGTACTTGTGTTTTTAAAAAATACTAAATGTACTATACTTACTTGATATTTTCATGGAATTCCATAACACAAAAATAGTTTTAAAAATATGGTTTCTATTGATAAATGTATGTTTTTAAAAAATTTGATATATTAATGTACATTTTACTTAGATAATAGCAATTTCAACGTATGCTAATGATAGTATATAAACTATCCAGAACAACAAATATCATTAAAAAATTATTTAAAATAAATAATTTTCTATCTTTACAAGCTTTACATACTAATTTACTTCAGTAAATGAACTGTTGGTTCTGTCAAAAAAAGGATAAATTTTTATTATTCTTTATAAATTTGGTAAAAGTGTGAAATAATTTATTTCGGTACAAAATTGTAATACATATTTCCATACACTTAATCCTGAACTAGATTGAAATGTAATATAAGAAAATAACTAAACACTTTTAAATTAAAATTATTTTAAATGAAAAATCTAATTTTTTTACATAAGGTTTTATGTTTTAATAGTTTAAGGAATATTTTATAAAACTAGTAATTTAATAATTAAAATTAACTAGTAATTTAATAATTAAAAAAGTTATTAAATGCCATTATTTTTATTCTGTTTTTAAAGAAAAGAAATCTAATGTTAACAAATTTATTTAATTTATTACAAATAATAAATCAAAGGCATTTTTAAATTTACTTATTTCCAATAATAAATAAAAAAAAATTAAATACTTGAAATTTATTGAAATATTTGGAAAAAGAGAAATTTATATAAAGAAATTTAATAAGTAATTTTAAATGCTTTTTATTTTTAATTTTGACCTTTTTTATCTTTGCGATTTTTATAAAAGTTTAAAAAATACTTAATTTGTATGAATAATGGAAATAAATAAAACCTTTACTTACTAAGAATCTCAGTAGCTTGTAGTAAGCTACTTTCAGAAATCATTTCAGCTTGTTTTTCAAGAAAGCTAGTGTCAGTCAGTGGAAACAATATGTCTTCCCCAAGATTTAAAGCTTGCGTAGATATTGTTGATAACTTGAAAGGTCTTCCCTTACGTCTGTTACCTAAAAGTGACCGTTTAGGATCTTGGAGAACTTCAACTGTACCATTAATACCCGTATTATTAGTTTCTTCTTTTATGTTATTATCTTTAATATCTTCAGTCAACCCTGGTGAAAGTTTAGGAGGAGGAACTTCACTCAAGTCTTGAGATGGAGAAAGCCTAGTTATTTGAGAGGTAGCGTCAAACAATTTTGGCATTGTAGATATACTGTTTTGTTCTTGTAAAGTAACTGTTGTGCTGCTGCTACTGGTTTGAGGAGGGATTTTTTCAGATTCTTTATCAGCTTCTGGTATAGCTTCATTTTGGATTTTTGCTGTATTATTGGTGGCTTCTGTTTGGTTATTTGGGTCCAATTTACTTTGTCCCATTGAATTCAAAATTCTTACAGCAGTTTTCTTTAAAAAGGAAACTAGTTTTTGAGAACTGCTAACATTTCGCATTTTGTTTGGACGTCTTCTATACGGTAATGGCTCTTTCTGAGCTGATTCAGCATGAAATCTTATTATATGGTGCCTTAAATTTCTGAGTTCACTGAAACCTCGCCCACAAATCTTACAAAAGCATGCTTTCACTCCACTGTGAATCCTTTCATGTCTCTGCAAAGAAAATATTCTGTCAAATGTTTTAGGGCATAATTTGCATTGAAATGTGCAGTTTTGAACTAGATTTTTATCATCATAACTCTCTGTTGTGAGATTATTTTCAACAGGTGAACAAGTTTGATTTCTTGCATTTTCCTCGTGATTTCCATTTCCTGATTGTTGCATTTGAGGTTGTAATGCAGCAGCTGCAAAGAAAGGGAAAAATCCAGGTTGCATCAAAGGTGATAGTTGTTGAGGCATGGGGAAAAATGGGTAAGGCAACAGCCTAGTAGCAGATAATACATTCTGGTCACTAGGAGTGACTACTGGAATGGGGAAAGGATTGACATAATAACTTGGCAAATATGGAGATGTAGGAACAAACTTTCTATCTGATGCCTGATGGCACTCTAAATGAGTGTCCAACTCTGTTCGCCATTTGAAAGATGCTCCACATTTTTCACAGTCCTTTTCTTTGCTGGAATCATTATGAAGAGCTAGATGCCCACAAATAACTCTTAAGCTGGCAAATGCTTTACCACAGAGGCCACATTTGTAAAGTACATATTTTTGTTGGGTACCTGGATGAATAGCTTCCAGTTTTGAAATTAAAACACTCTCTGAAGTAACTTGCAGGCTCTCCCAAGAAATGGGCTTTTCATTCATTAAACCTTCTTCAGTTGCTGGAGTACTAGGGAAAAATATGTGAGGAGGCAGAACAAAAGGGTTAGAAGTACTTGTAACAGTAGTATTATTCATTGTAAATGCTGCACCTGTTGTGTGTGGAGTTGTAGTTGGTACTGTGCTAGCTGCAAAATAAGGTAATTGCTTAGCTTCATTTTCAGTCAGACCCATAAAGCTCCTTAGATTTCCATCTGATTTTTCATTAGTATTTCCAGAAACATTATTGTTTATATCATCTTCAAAAGAATCAATTTTTTCTTTTTTTATATCAAGATTAAAATCATTATTTACATGCAAATTCATTGCATCTTCATTTTTGTTTTGTAGTTGTAGCTCTGTGTCATTTGGGGATATTTGAGTGAAAATCTTCTGTTCAATTTCTTCATTTGGATAGGTTGGAAGGAAATAATTTTTGGATTTTTGAAGAGCCACTTTTTCTCTGTGTGAACTATCTTTTTTACTGTGGTTCATGGAACTACTTGAGCCAAGTTTAGATTTTTGTAATCTGACATGAGGAGGTATCCACCTTCTTTTCTTCAATCTGCTCTCCAAAGCTGGACTTAAATAAACTTTCTCATCATGCATTGATCTAAGATGGTATCTAAGTGTATATATTGATCTAAACTGCCTTTTACAATGAGTACACTTGTGTGTTTTAATTCGTAAAATGGGTACTTTTCTTGAAAGATCTTTTCTCTTTTTCTTTGAAAATGAAAATAGCAAGTTTTTATTTGCACTTTTATCCAGATTACCATCTTTATCTCGATAGCTTCCGCAATCTGGTTCAGATAAGGATGGACCATGTGCTTTTTCGTCAATCTCTTGAGTTTTGTCTTCCTGTTTAACCAAAGTACTTTCTCCTTGAGAATTAAATAAACCTACAAAGCTGACTGGACCATCACTCATGCTCGAAATTTCCTCTCCTGCCATAATTTCAGTGTCCTCATCCTGGTCTATAATGACAGCTTGCTTTTGCTGTTCAAATTGTTTTTGTTGTTGCTCAAACTGTTGCTGCTGTTCAAATTGTTGTTGCTCAAATTGTTGTTGCTCAAACTGTTGCTGCTCAAACTGTTGCTGCTCAAACTGTTGTTGCTCAAACTGTTGTTGCTGCTGTTCAAACTGCTGTTGTATATATGAATTTTGCATCATCTTTTCAATAATTGTTGGCACCTGATTATTAAAACTGCTTTTCAATTTTGTTGTTGTTCTCTTAACTTTGCGATGATCCAGGACATTTAAACGGTGTTCTGATAAACCTTCTCTAATGCCATGACTGAGGTATTGATGAGTGAGTTGACTTCTTTTGCATTTGAATGTTTTATCACATGCAACACAAGGGAAGGGCCTTTCACCTGTATGTACCCTCATATGTCGTAATAAATCAGATGGTGTTCTAGCATGCTTTCCACATACTTGGCACTTCTTATTCTTCTCTGGCTTGTAGCCCCCATAATGTGGGGCTTGTATAATGAATGGCTGAGGAATGTCTTCAGAGATTGGACTATTTTTGGAACGTGTTCTTGTAGTAGGTCCATTATGTGGATCATCATTTTCTTCAGCTGATCCATGAAATATGGGTTTGACATTTTGATCATAGGAACTTAAATTACCATGAGAAATATTTGGCATTTCTCGAATAGATGTGGAAGCTTCCAGTGGCTCATGATGTCTTATAGGTTGCAAGGGTAAATCATCTCTACTATCAGAAGGATCAAAATCATATTGGTCCATGGTTAATTTTAATTTGCAGAAAGAAATCTCCAATCAAGTAGTGCCATATCTTTCAAACATCTGAAAGAAAAAAATTTAAAGATTATTCTAAATACAATCAAATTAATGACGTTTAAATTCTTTAGAGAAATTTTGTTTGTGTATTTTAGAATAACCTGAAAAAACTTGAGTTTATTATTTATAGAATTGAAACAAGTTTTCCTAAGTTTCCTAAAATCAAACTACATATTTTTTTGACAAAACATTTATTACAAAAGCAATATAATTAATTTTAAGTTAGTAAACGTAATCAATATTCACAATGTCTTATAAATATTTTAATAAAAAATAATTATATTTATCTCCAATTTTATTTTGAATTAATAAAATAATTAATTTAAATTTTGGATGATTACAATCATTTTTTGCTATTTTTTTCTTCTATTATTACTTTTATAATACATCTTATGGAACTACTTATATAATTTAAGTTGGTTCTATATTTCTTATATTTCTCCTTTTTTTTTTTTTTTTGGAAAGTATAGCGAAAGTATGAAAAATTATGCAAATTAATATGAAAATACATGTACTAATAAATGGTTGAAAATAAGTAAACTTAAAATGAAAATATTTTTAGATTTTTAATTAAAACAAAAGAATTATTTTTTTTTAATTCTCGGAATAATTGTCCACGAGCCACAATTAATAATGAAAAAAGAAAAAATGTTCATTAAATTCTATTTTTTATTTAAATTAATTTTCGATTTCTTTATTAGGAATGAAAAATCAATTTCATTTCTTATAATCTTTTTGAAATTTGATTAAAACAATTTATATTTAAACCCACTAATAAATAATCAATTTAGAAACCAAATCATTAACTAGTTTTACAGTAATTCAGATTGCTAATCACTCCAGCTTTTAAAAGAGAAAGTGCGATTTGTGGAAGATAGTTAAATCAGAAAATCGCTTCTAAAACTAAGAAAATAACCATTGGATCTCTGTTTTGAGAAAATAAATGATAGAAAAGATACTGACAAACATAGTTGAAAACAAAGTATGTCTCTAATTCATATCTGATATCACAAGGGATAGAAGAGTCTCTAAATTCATTATAACCGAAATGTAGAAAAAAAGAATTGTTTTCCTCACGTGTGCTGCAGGGAGAAGAGGCCGAACAATTCACCGATAATGCTCGCTCCGCTATAATGAGCTCGTCCGAACATTCGACGAGCGAAGAACTCTTTGGGGAGAGAGGCGGGAAAATGAGACAAAGTAAAGAGAAACTAACTGCGTGCGCGTCATGCTGGGGGGACGAACGCGCGTTTCGCGTGACATTCTTTGCAGGAAATCCAGTTTCGGACCTAGCCTGATAGGTGACGCCGATGTCAAGGCCAGCAGCATTTACACGCAACGCGCACACTTTCCGATTTTTTTCTCCCCATCTCTTCTCCGCGTCAACAAAGCCATGAGAAAAAGAAAAAAGAGGGGGAGGGGTCTGTAGCTTATCGCCAACGCGTGATCATCGCCTGTGGGATTCGTTTTCTTGGAAGAACGTAACTCGGTTTCGAAAAAAAGCGCACAAAAACAGGTCCCCAACCAAGCAAGCGACCATTTCCTTAAGTCAAACGATAAAAAGCGAAAAAAAAAAAATACATCCAGGTTTCGCAGCTAGCTAAATGGAGACATTTCAAAACAAAAACAAGTGCAAGAGAAAAACACGGCGAAATGAAAAACTAAAGAAGGATTTTTGAACAGAAATAAGGCTTAAATGTATTCAGATCAGAAAAAAAAATGATTTTAAAGAATTATCTCTCAATGTTTAAAAGAAAACTCTTTAAACGTATCTTGTATGTATTTTTAAAGTGACGCAATTCAAAAATATCGTTTGCAAAAGATTTTGGAAAAAAAAATTGTTACATTTTACTTTTATACTGATATGCGTTTTTAGAGCGCTACATTATTTTAATATGGTATATTTATAAACGTTGGATTTTTCTTAACCATGATATATTCGTTCTTAAATGAAAATCATAATTAAATTATTGTAATTGTAAAATTGGTTTAAAATTAACTGCAAAGTAACAAAAAAAGTAACATTTTTTCCCTTTTCCTTGTGACGGAATAGCATAATATTTTTACCAATTTTGAAGTCAAAACTGATAATAAAAATTCCGAATCGGTATTAGATTTTGAATTAATGATTTTTCTCAACAAAAGTATCCTTGTTTTAGTTGCGTTTGTATGTTTTCAATACGTTTTATGTGTGATTCACTTAACCAAAAAACTCAGAAAACACCCTATTGCCAATGTTAATTATAAATACTGCGGATATTAATACAGAAACTGTTATTAATATCAGTAATTCTGAACAATTCCCGTAAAACAAGACGGAACGAAACAATTCATTAAGAGACTTAAAATTGTAGCTGTTTCCAATACATTGTCAAAGCAATGGAAAGATACAAATAAAATTTTTGCTAAATTTTATATTCCTTAAAAAAAATTCAAAATTGTCGTAATCTATGAAAAATAATTAAAGCCATAATATCTAAAAAAAAAAATTTGGATAATAGAAGTGGTGAACTAAGAAAAACTTTGACATTCAACTTTGAAGATTGCAAAAAGCGATGTTAATATGAGCACAAAAATGGACATTTACGTAGTAATTTCAACAAAATTCTAAATAATTTTGAGTTAATTTTGTTAAGGATAGAAAATCCGACAAAAATTTAATAATAAATGATTATAAAAACAGATTACCGCCAGAGATTTTAATGAGAAATCATAAGTGCTTTTCTAAATTTGTTAAATTAACACTTATTTAATATTTACTTTATTAGACTTAACGCGTAATATTCTCATTTCTTAGCACATGATTGCTGTATTCAGATACAGTTAGTAATGATGTATTTTAAATTACAGAAATAAATAAAGTAATTTATTATTATTTAATACCGTTATAAAAATTTATTCTTAAAACATTTTATACAATTTACTGATTTAATTTCTGATTTTGGCGTAGATTACACTTCTATGTTAAATTAATTAATAGAATTAGCTTATTTTCATTAAAATCGTCTTAACGTTTGCAGAAATTTTGACGAAAGTTTACTGAGCAATTCTACATACTAAGACACTAAAATATAAATTTACTTCAAAATTGGAATCAATCATACACATTAACAAATCTGAAATCAACCTCACAAAACTACCTTAAAATTAGCGAAATATAAGTGATAACAAAGCTAATGTTGAAGAGCTGATTCTATATATATGTGTGTGTGTCGACCGATGGCTGAGCTCCTGAGCTATGGGTCCCGGGCTCGAATCCCGGTTCGGGCAGGGATGTTACTTTCTTTCTCAGTCCTTTCATCTGTGTTGATGTATGAATTCGGCCCACCCTATAAACGAGTTTGTGGTGGTATGGCGCGAGCAACGCTACTCGCCTCCGTGACTTGGTTCACAAGTGCCCGCTGGGTAACGACAAATGAGCAGTAGTTCCTAGTCTTGTTGTGGCAAAGGGTTCGCCACCCAAGTGCACTTTGGTATATATATATATATATATATATATATATATATATAAATGATAGAGAGAGAGATCAATGAAGTTAATTTGAGATATTAAGAAAGTGAAACATTGCAACATTGCTGTGTGAATTTAATATCGAGAGCGAAACATGCACGTAATTTTAATATGCATTTAATTCATACAAGTTCTATAAATTTTTATAAAATTTCTTTTTTCGAGGAAAGATTTTTTTCGTTTCTATTCATAGAGGGCATTTATTTTAATTGATTGAATATTTTTATATTTATGGGGGAAAAAGAATACAAACTATCAGAGAAGATAGAAAAGGAATGTATTTACTCTTAGAAAAAGAGGTTTCTTCACACCTCATTATGTGTGAGCCTTGAATTCTAGCAGGGGAAAAAAAGCCAAGTAATTTTCCCATTCTGTGAAAGGGGAAGCTGAGCGCACGAATTTCAAAGCTTTTTATTTTATTTTTCTGGACGAGGAAAACACGGCTGAGCACGCATTTTCGCTGATATTTCCCTCGGACACTGGCAAAAGAAAAGGAGGGGTGGGTGAGTTAGTTGAACATGCTTTGCACGCATGCACGAGTATTCCTCGTCGTTCTCACGGTTACGAAGGCTATTGGGGAAAAAAAAGGGAAAAAGAAGTGCGCACGTTCTTGGGCTGAAAACGCTCCGCTTTTTGCTGCGCACACACATTCTACGAGTTGAGTTGTGCAGAAGGAAAATTATATGCACCCCTCGGCAGATTAGAGATTCGAGGGAGTGACCCTCCCTTCATTCACCCTCTAGAGAGCTATGGTGGAGAGAGGAAATACCACCAAGCAGTTAAAAGGGGAGAGAAAAAAGAGGATATTGAGAATTTCACAACTCTCCCACCCTCTACTTCTTTAGTAAGTCATTTATATAAATATTTTTTTTCCAATGACGGCGATGAGTCCTCTAAATGGTATCGATATTTGATGGAGATAAAACGTTTTTTTACAACCAGCGTTTTATTCCATACCCGCCGAGACACGCTCGTTTGAGGAAACGTATCTTTCATTTTATCCACAAAATATCTCTTTTTGATGCGATATTTATTACTTTAAAAAAATTGTATTAATTTATTATATAAAATCTAATAAAAGCAATATGTTAGTGCGTGTAAACTGGAATTTAACAAAGTATTTAAGACTCGATTGATAAAAAAAAATTGTTTCGATCACAATTCACACATATCAGATTCTATTGAAGAAGAAGCACGCATGTTTAGACGAGAATTCTTATCACTTAACTTTGATTATTTATTAAATATAATTTTTCACGTCTTAATTTCATTTGAAATATTTGCTTAAAGAAAATGACATATTTTTCCTTATATATTTATTTTATTTATTTTTTAAAAAAAAATATTTAATTTCATTGTTTCTGCATCCAGTATTGTTTCAATTTTAATTTTGCAGAAAATAAGAGGAAAATATTCAATGTTTTATATAAATGCATTTTCTAACATAAATGTATATGAATATTTGAGCCTCATTCAAGTATACATATTTCAAAGAATAAGTTATCAATAACCTGATACCGCTAACAAGTATCTTTAGAACTTAATATTTTCATAAAACTTTTCACATATTATTGTTTATGGAATGAATTCGAACATTTATATTGTTTAAAAAATTATTCAATTACAATATTCATCTTACGATCAGAATAATAAAATATTTGAGAAAATATCTACGTTGAGATGCATGTATAATCTTTTATAATCACTATTCTTTTTATTTATTTTGTACTTTTCACAATTATCTTAATTCAATATTTATCTTAGTTCACTTAGAAAGTTTTAGATGCATAAATCTAAGGAAAAGAGGTTTATTAAAAATGTTTCAAATTATCGAATTTGTTAAATAGGAGCCTTAAAAATTTGCTTACACACACACTATATATATATATATATATATATATATATATATAGTGTGTGCGTGTAAGCAAATTTTATATTATATATATATATATACACAATATATATATATAATCTCTATGGTGATTGCCTATGTTTAAGACTCTCTCTCTCTCTCTACATATATATATATATATATATATATATATATATATATATATATATATATATATAATATATGTAGTCTCGAACATAGAGTTCATTATAGAGACTAATGAAATAAAAATTGTAATTTTTTTTTATTTTATCACCAATAATTAATAAATGTTAATAAAATAGTGTTCCCTACCAAATAGTGCGAAAAAATAGTTATATTGATATCTAATTATTTAAATTGTATTATTAAGGGCGTGATTATCTACTGAAATATAAAACCGCCTAACTTTGTACGTTTATAAGCAAATATGCGAATGATTGTCTCAAGTGTCCGGATGAATTTCGATAATTACTGCTTCTCCCCCCTCCATATGAACCGCTTCCGTTGAACCATAATTAAGTAATTCGTCACCACACATTCAGCAATTTATAACCGCCAGACACGTGAAATGTCGCAAATTAAATTCAATAAAGGTAATTTCGTGTGGTAAACATTCATAGGAACAGGCAATGACATGCTTCACGGTCACTACCAGGCAGACTTTCCGATACGATTTTCTTTTTCTGTGGTCTGGATTCCGATAGGCATTCATCTCGCCATAACCGTGACCGGACCATACAAAGCGGAGATGTACTTCGCAAACCATAAAGGAGCATTAGTGCTAATTATATACAATGTAATCACAGAAACTGAATTGATGAGATGTTCGGCGCATGAATCACTGGCGCTGTCATATCGCATTGAGCATTTCCACTAATTATTATCCAGTCCACTGCCAGAAAATAAAAACGTTCGTTTCAACTTTTCTTGTTAGTGTTTGTGCTATAATTTGACAATGTGTTCGAACAAGAAATAAAAAACTTCGAAACTATCGTTGCACACTTCTGTTAGGTACATAATGATAAAATTTTGTTGTCACTAATTTCCGTGTCCAGCCTCTGCTAGACGAGATCTTCGAGTTTATTAACCCTCAAAAAATCATAGACTAGCATAAGTAAATCCAACAGGTTGTCGTAGGAAAAACGTAGTCACCTAAGAATATGTGCCATTGATGGATTGCCACTCTTGGTTACATTTCGAACTAATCGGGTGAGTTTTGAAAAGACAAAATGAATCCTGGAAGACCATGAATGAGAAAAATGGGAATAGCTTTAATGTAGAAATTTGTCGCACCTATATTATGCATAGTTGCCTTCAAGGGCTTAGATCGTGTGTTGCAATGGACGAAACCCGGAAAATTCTCATACAACCAGTACAATGAATGTGACTGCAAAGCGAACCTAGAACTTGCCTCTTAAGACTGCGGTTCTATTATTAAGCCACGATGAATCCATTCTAATACAAAAATAAAATTTAATTATTTGGTGAAAGTCACTACGTTCATTGAAAATGTTTGCTGGTATACTCAACATATGAATCGAAAGTTCCATAAATGAAAAGAGTTCACGTAACAAACTTATATTCATTATGTCAAATGAGAAATTCATGATTGCGTATTTCAAATTATTGCTTAAAGGCTCTCGATGGCTTGGCATTTTAAATTTTACGCTAACATGAACGATAACCTAGTGAAAACTTGATTTTTTAAATTTAAATTATTCTTTTTGGTCTAAAGATATGTTAAAAAAGCCTTTCTTTAACATAACATTTTACCAAATTTTATTTTCCTTATTTAATTTACTCAACTATTTCCGTAAACTTTATAAAAAAATTTAAAAAAAGAAAAACTTCATTTGATTGTTATTTTGATTCAGCTTAGATGTCCATTGAAGGCAAAACAACAAACTGTAATTAATCTGAAAATAGATGAGCATGAAATTATTCTACGCTAGTTCAGCTTTTATAGGCTAAAAACTATAGAATCTTCGTTTGTAAAAAAAAAAAAAAAAAAAAAAAAAAAGATGTCCTTGAATTCCGAAACAAGAAAGTAAATAAATAAAACTTAAAAAAAATAAGAAGAAGAAGAAGATTCTTCATTTGTTTGTCGTCCTATGGTAACTTTTTACACGCTATAGGGTTAATTCAACCGGAAGCTAGAAATTGAAATGTTTTTCGAACCATTACAGCCATTCACGTCCGATTATGAGTAGAGAACTTCCGACGAGAATTGTTGAACTAAAGTCAACGCTTATCTACTCACCAGTTACTTAAGTTCTCAATTAAAAAAATGCCTTTATTTATCAAAACTTTAGGCATTTTATATAAAAAAAATAGATCGTAAAATAATAAAACAATTGAAAGTTTAAAATTCAATTAATTTTCAATTTTGCATAATGAACTACATATTAAATGTTTTAATATCAGTGTAATGAGATTTATTAACAGTCGATACTTCTATGTTCTGAAGTTTTTCTTAAATCAACTCTTGAGTTTTTCTGGATTATTCTAGTATTTTTATTTAAATAAAAATAGTAAATAAATCATCAGAAGGTGTCCTGTTTATGTAACAATATTTTCATCTGAAAAAAAAATTTTTTTAATGAAATATTTTACTAAATTTCATTTGTATTTACTTACAAATCCCTATAAAAATTACCTGCGTGATTATTAATATATGACAATCGAAACAGTTTTTAAAAATCTAAAGAAATTTCAGAATTAAGTGAATTTCTCTTATTTTTAAAACAGCTTGAAACTACATTTAATGAATAGTTTAACTAGAGATGCATGGCTGTACGGTGGTTATGACCCTCGGCTCTTACCGAGTGGGTTCGGGTTCGAATCCTGAATAAGGCTTGGATATAGAACTGAGACAAAAGTCGGACTATTTTCTGCCTGTAATGGATCAACGTTTCTCAAAAGAAAGCATTGCACTCTCTTATTCCTGTCTGAAGTAACTGTTTTTGTCAATAAATCTTCTCTACTTCGGTTTATTAGTCTTCATGCACACCAAATAGGGACATACGTCAAAAAAAAAAATCCTTCTAAAAAGTATTTCGAGGAATTTTGGAGGAGTTCTTTTAAATAACAATGCCCATCCGAACCGGATTAACATCTAACAATAGAAGAAACAGCAAAACAACCAAAATTTCGTGGCATCGGATATATAACGAATATGTATCAACATTCATTTACCATTTTCCAATAGTTATCTGAGAATCACACACACAAGCTTAAGACTTTTAATTCTAAATAACTTAGTCCTAGGTTACAGAGAGCTTTTCTTTTCTTTTTTTCTGTATAAAAGAATTCATGAATAAAAAACTCATAAAATCTGAGAACACATTTAATATCCTATTGTATGTCAAAAAATTAGATTCTCGTACAGACACACATTTTAACAAATTTGATTTTATTTACGTAAATTACTTTATTGTTAAATTTTTTGTGACAAAATAATGATCAGTACTTATATTGTTATTTTATACAGAATACAATACAAAAATGTACAGTTAAAATTATACAGCTATGCACATTAACAGGAATAGCTATGATATATATATATATATATATGTATATATATATATATATATATATATATATATATATATATATATATATATATATATATATATACCCACTCATATTACAACTACATCTTGCAATACCTGTAGGAGAAACAGATTTATTTAAGTTATGTGTTTATTGCAAGCAAAAAAGCTCTTTGTGAAATATGAATTACTAAATCCCGGAAACATCAGAAAGAGTAAATAAAAAATATTTTTGAAATAAATCTATCATAACAACATAACTTATAAAACACAATTAAAATTTATATAAGGTTGAATAAGGTACCATTTCTTAATCAACAATAATACGTTTTCTACATATTTACTGATGTTATTATTTATGTTATCTAGTTTTATAATAATGTTGCATAAACCATAGAAATCTTCTAAGTTGAATACGCATTTTTTAATGATAAATACAAATATTAGATATTAGATGATAAAAAAAAGGAATGCATTTCTTGAGAATCAGAAGAGAATTAGCAATGAATAAAAATAAATCATTAAAGGGTAATTATGGTTTTTCTAGCATTATTCTGTGAAAAGTTGACATTTTGAAACGAGTATCTGGCATGATTTTCACTTTATAATAAAAATATATAACGAATCCTGAAACAGTAAAATATTAACAATAATTAAAAAAATATATATATAATAATTCAATTAAGTATTAAATACTTATACATCATGTTTTAATTGAATCAGCATCTCTTTTTTTCACTTTATGTAGCAAAGGCATAGTTGAAATCAAAAGAAAATAGAATTTTTTTCTTAATAAAAATTTCTTCTTGACAGTGAAATTGCCTAACAAAACTCCATATATTTCATAAAGATTTAAATACTTTGTCACAAAATTGAAATCATTTTTAATTTTATATACATAGTTCTTACATCCAATATAATATGTCCGGAAACTGTGAAAATGAATAAAATAAAATATTTACGAACTTTCGCTTCATATTAGAAATATGCATAAAAGTATAAATATTGGGTACACTTATTTAAATATTTATTCTGGAAGAGCGATGGCTTTATTTAATCTTTGCGAAAAAAAATTTTTTATTCACGAATGACAAAATCTTTAATTGTATCTAATTTTCAAAGTTTATTTAAATTGTGGCTGATTTTTATAAAAGGAAGGAAATTTGATTAGCAATTAATTTTGCTTTTAATAAAAATACACATGACAAGCCTTAAATTTAATTCATTTGGTGATTCTTGTAAAAGTATTTTTCGATTTTTTTTTTTTTTTTTTTTTTTTTTGCCCATTTCGAAAGATGGTAAATATTATTTCTTCATACTTCTATCTCAGATTGTATCGCTTAAGAATAAATATATTTTTTATAGATCTGAGTACAGTGTAAAATAAACAATTAAATCTTTTTCATCTAATTTAAATTCTTCGAGGCGAAATTGTAATTTTTTATTTTTTTTTTATTTTTATTTTTATTTATTTTTTTTTTTTTTGACGATGTATTTTTCCTTTATTTTTTTCCCAAAACTTTTTAGAGTCAAATATTTTACAAATTGATTTTTTTCGAGATTGATTTTGAAAACAGAAAATATTACTAATTTATACATTTATATTATTTTAAAACTTATATCAATTTTTTTCATATCTGTTCTTTTAAATTAAGTGTTGAAAAATGTGAATTTGCAAAACACTATTTTTACTGCAAAATTGCAAGTTTTTAAATATATTTTAAGGAATGCACAACATTCCACTCAAATAACTTTCAGCATTTTCGTTCTTTATTTCATTTTGAGGAGGGCAAAAAAAAAAAAGTAAAAACGAAATGTTTCTTTTTACGGGAAAATAAAACATTTTGAAGAAGAAAGCTTAATACCACTTGTTTACTTCAAAGATTTATTTTATTTTTTAAGCGTATAAAATAGGATAATTGGAAAAACACAAAAAAAAGAAGATCAACAAAGAGGAAAGAGAGAAAGAAACAAAACATTTCTTTTTAGTTTTACAATGATGGAAAATGAAATTTCTAATTGTTATTCGTTCCATAAAAACTTATGGCATCAATAACTTTCTTCTTCATATTGAATTTTATCATTTCTACATTATTTTATTTATTTTTTCATATTTTCTTCCTGACTGAGATTACGTTTTTTGCTCGAGTCATTTATCTTGAACAAAGAAATATTTATTGAATTTATATTTATTTATGTCTCCAATCGTATGCTTTAATTTAACAAATATTTAATAATTTAAAGGTTTAACGTCTATATTTTATTTCAGCCAACTGTATCGATGTATAAAATGCGAATATAAAATGCCTAAAACTTTTGTGTATCTAACATTTTATATAAACCACATCTATGAAAATTTTTAATAAGGTAGATTTTTCTGCTTAGCTCTTAATCAAGCAAAGCTAAGGATATTCTAATTCCAATAATACTTTTAAATTGATGGACTAATTTATTTTGTGTGTTCACCTACATACTTCCCTGTACCTAACCTAAAATTTGGCTCTACTAATTTGATGAAAGCGTTTGGATGGAAGTCTTCATAATTTAGGAGCAGGGATCAAGCGAATAATCCCCAATACTTAAACCTTAATAGCTATTATTTCATTTGGATGATATTGCGACTACGATCTGTTTAACACAACCACAATTAGTGAACATACGGATATTCTGTTACGTTAGGATTCACTACCTTCTTATTATGCGTATGACGCCTACCAGGCCATTGCAGCCTTCATAATTTATTTTGTGATGGGCATTCGGCTTTCAAGTAAATATTTTTATATAATATGCAATGCCATCCTGTTCAAAATACAGTAGTACTATTCAAAATGCTAAAGTATTAGGTCTACCAACAATGCCCATTTTTAGAATAAACTAAAATACAATTTTTTCTTAACGTCAATAAACTTTATTAAATAATTATTATTAATGACTTCTTGCCAACGTGAGGGTAATTTTTTTACCCCATTTTTGAAAATTGTTTCATTTTTTCATTTGAAAAAGCTGAAAAAGTACTTGATTGAAGTCTTATTTATTTTTTTATTTTTTGCCCTTCAAAAAAAATTTTTAAAGACAAAAACGAGTGATAGTTGGTGGGAGATAAGTCCGAGGAATATGGTATATGGAACAGAATTTCCCAGTCTAGTTTTGCAATTTTTGACGAACTCCTTTTGTTGACTGCTCTTTCTTGGACATTGGTGACCTCTTTTCTTGGACTGCTTCCAATAAATATCCAGTTGCTGACAATACTTTTCCGATCTGAGCTTTTCGTTCAATTTTTAATGTTGACAATGCATTGGTCCCTCAACTGTCGCACCATATGCACAACAATCTCTTATTCAGAGTCAAATTTGTTTTAGAGTTGGAGGGACTAAATTTTCCTCACAATATACCCTTTTCCTTACGATGTTTTCGTAGTTAATTCATTTTTCATACCCAGTTTACATCCAGTTCAAGAAGGGTTCGATTATCTTCCGAACAAGCAGAGATAGGTATGTGATGACTGGATCATCAAAATTCTTCTGATTTGATTCATTTTGAATATTTACACAACAGTTTTATGCTCAGAATACGAAATCGTTTTCTAAGCTGAATTAACATTTCTGCCATCTCCGAAGTTGTAAAAAATCTTTCTCTACCAACAGCATAGTCATCAATCAACGGACAGAACTTTCTCCATTAAACCTAATATTTCATAAATCAATAATTTTCTACCTTACTTCTGCATGTATCTAACTAAGATCTTCTTTCTTCACAAATTTTATTGAAATGAATCTTTAATTTATATATATATTAAAAAAAAAAAAAGGTTGCTTAAGAGCCAAAAGTACACCATCAAATCATGATAGACCTTAATTGGGCTCAATGCCAATTGGGTGCACGATTGCTCTTTGGAGTCGATGGTCAAAAGTTCAATATTAGTTACTGTTGAATGACCAAAGATCAATGTTGTGTTTCTACTTTTTCCTGCAAGCATGTCTATCGGGTAAAATGTATCAGGGTGTTGGCTCCTTTATGAATACGGCCTGCCATAAATGAAAACTACTGCTGGATGGCAATATGAGAGTAACGAAAAAACTTTTCAACGGTGTTCAACTGTAAGTTTATAGACAATGTGGTGTCAGATTAAGGATTTTTCAGTGTCTAAATACAAGTTAGGGTTAAAAATACAGTTTGATTGTTGTATCGTATTTCTAGCATATGCTTATTGCAATCAATAATATTAATATCCTATGGATAAGAGATCATCCTACCGTTATGATCTCTTATATTATTATCTTTATAATCGTATGTTATATATTATATTTTTATTAAAACTGTAATAATGATTATTACAGTTTTGTGATAATGATTTAATGATTATTACAGAAAATGAAGGTTGTCCTTCCATAAAGAATCGGATTCAATTCTAACAGATTAGATGTTTTGCGAAATATCTTGATTCGTGGTGCGAAAAATTTTAAGTAAATAAATCCTTAGTTCTATAAAAAATATTTTTTACGTAAGTATTCATATTTTTTTCGCAAATAAAAAGCAATAATGACATGCTATGGAAATAAAAGGATGAATTTATTAGAAATTATTAGTCACATTATGAAAACCAAGTTTTCGCGTAAAAGGAAAAAAAAAATTTATAATTTATATTTTGATTATTTTAAATAAAAACTAATTTTTATTGAAAATTAAATAAATTAGCAGAACGTGCAAAATATTTATCTTGTAAATTTAATTACTCATTTTTTTTTCAAAATCCCTTTTGGAAATTTAAGTTTAATTTATGAATTTATAATTTATTCATTTATTGATAATCAATGCTATTTAAGGCAAACACAATTCATTAATATCAATGAATATACTAAAAGGGAAATCGAAAGAATAAAATATTAGTTTACAAATCTCGTACATTCCTTTATCTGTATATTGTTAAAGTGGAAAGTAGCGTTTAACTTTTCAATATGGAAAATACATTTTTGGAGAACATATTTACTCTTTCTATAGTTTCTGTTGTTTGGAAATTATCAAAAACCTTTTTATAAAATCAGCTCATTTAACTAGATTAACTGTATCAGTCGATTAGTCTAGGTAGTGTGCGGTTGCGGAGATCTAAGTCAATATGTATATCAAATCTATATATATTTCAAATTTAGACACAAACCTATTTTTATTTACTTATTTTATTTTTAAAAGCGAAATAAATTTACATTGTTAAACTAGATTTATACAGACTAATTTTATCACTGACATAATCGAGAACCATTTGATCCTTCTGGGTTATATTTTATTTATTGATTTATAAGGACAAATAAATAAAAAGCTTTTTCATAACAAAATAAAGGTTCCTCATGTATTGTGGAAAAGTATCGTTTTTCACCGTCAATGGGGTGTGCAATTGTTTTCTGAGTCTCTTCTCTTTGTGATTCATGAATACCAATTAACATACATAAAAACTTGCCCAAAAAGACTAGCAAGAGCTTTGAGTTTTTAAGCTACACACCACGTAGTATCAAAAAATTCATAATCTTTGATTTTATTTTACTTTTAAATACCATATCAATAATATAAGTGTGTTATTATTTTAATACTACATAAATAACTTCGAATGAACAAGTAGAGTTTGTAGCATAATATTAAATAAAACAAAATTACGAAAATGAAAATATTACGTACATTTGAAAACCTTAGATTTTGCTACCATTTTCAAAAAATATTCGTCGAAAAGCATAGAATTACACGAACATTAACGGGAGACAAATCTTGTGGTGTTCCCTAAAGTGATTTGGCAATTTTATCTTGGGATTACTCATAGCAATTTAATTAATCTTCTCCTTAGTGCACTTTTTAATTTTGCGGTGGAAAATAATTCTTGATGTACGACTGTTATAAGTGATCTCAAGACCTTTGCTCTTCAAATTAGAAAATCTCATTTTCGAATCTAGTGGAAGTTGAACGATAGGAGGCTCATGTCAGATTTTTGCTTTCTAAATTACTACGAGGGCGAAAATTACGAGTTTCCTGTGTTCACACTTTGCCTGGGAATGCGAGGCTAAAGTGTCGATACAAAATTCTTACAGAAAGTTATTATCGAGGATTATTTATATCTTTCACTCGTGTATTTAAATTAGTTAAGCAGTTCATCGATTAAACTATCCCTTATTGTGTGTTTCCTTCCTGTGGTTTTGTATTAAAAACCGAAATGATTAAAAATAACTCACAAATCTCAATTTTTGTACTAATATATCATAAATCAGAATAAAAGTATATGTTAAACATAATATTTCACTATCATATATTAAAAAAAAATGTGCATTATAGTAACAAAATAGCACACAAAACTTCTTAAATATGTGACTGTTCATATATCAATTTTCCTCTTGTATTCTTTTGTGACTGGAATCATTAGAGATCACGAAGATGCTTGTAATTTCTTCCTTTATAGATTTGAAAGCACAGTTTATTATTTTAAGCTTTTGTTACTCTAAAATAATCTATGATTTCCTCTTGAATTGAAAGATAATATTTTGAACTTAAACTGAAACTTTCTACAAACATGCTGTGTGTTCTTAGTGATACAAAAATATGACATATTTATTTCTATTCTTTTTTAAACTCGTGTACAAAATTGTAATCTGCAAATAATAACATATATCTTCTTTTTATATATTAGGTTGCGGAATAAGTTCGTAGCGTTTTTACCAAAGACTTTTATTTAAACAAAAAACAATAATTATATGAATATGTTAATCAATTATATATTCGCCGTTGCTGTTTACAACCTCTTCCCACCTCTTGACCAACTGTTGATGCCGTTCCGCAAAAAAGCGCCTACTCTGGTGTCAAAGAGGCTTTTAAGGACATCTTGATGCACTGAGAAATGCTCGAAAAAAATTTCACAGTCAACAAGGAGCTCTACATTGCCCAGCTACACCACGTGAATGAGGCTATTCGACTGAAAATACCTGATCGACATGGTCAAATTATACACCTTCACGACAACGCCAGGCCTCATGTTACACAAGTCGTCAAAGCCGCACTCCAAGAGCTCCAATCCGCCGTATTCTCCAGACCTTGCACCAACCGATTACCATCTTTTCCGCTCCTTGTCAAACCATATGAAGGGTGTTACCTTCGATAACAAAGAGGTCCTCAAAAACTGTCTCAACAACTTCTTTGACAACAGACCAGGTGATTTTTGGCGGAATGGCATCAACAAATGAATCGAGAAGTGGGAAGAGCTTGTAAACATCAACAGCGAATATATAATTGATTAACTTATTGATATAAATTTTGATTTTTGTTTAAATAAAAGTTATTGGTGAAAATGCTACAAACTTATTCCTCAACTTAATCATTTAGAAAAAATATCAAGTAACTTTAGAATTTATAGCACTAAACATCCTCATTATTGCAACTTTAACAAGATTTATTATTTTATTAACTTCTGTTATATTTTCTTCAAAAGTTATGCGCCTTATCTAACAAAATTATTACATTAAATGCTACCAATTTCTTATATTTATTTCAGTTCAGGGTTTCTCTATTTGCTATTTCGCAGAAACCGCAAGTTAAGAAGTAAGTACGACGCATTTTCTTTTCTAGGCCGACTTGTATATAGATTCAGGTTGTTAAATTAACATGTGGAAAAAAAGGGGGAGAACAAACTCATGGTGTCACATGCTGTCTACACCCCCCACTTCAAGATTTTATGTTTCTTTACTGTTTATTTCAGAAAAAAAAAACTTTTTGTGTTGTTACTTTACTGCTCACGTGCATCGATGCTTCCAGTTCAGGATCCAACGTCACGTATCTCGTTTTCTCCACCTCTGCATCCCTCCTGCCATGGTTCACCTTTAAACTCGTTTCCATGCAATAATGTCTCGGCTTAGCTGTACCCGTGACTGCCGACGTTGGTACATCCCTTCACGTCAATTTTTTTTTAATAATAATAAAATAAAGAAAGTGGAGGACTGCCTGTTGTAGACATTCACAAAAGAAAATAGCAAAGCTCAGCAGCAGACTAGATTAGAAAAACCTGGCAGTTGCAAAAAAAAAAAAAATTTAAAAAAAAAATTTAAAAAAAAAAAAAAAATACTGATTGGAAGAGTATCTTGCAATAAAAATGCTTTAGAGGAAAAAATTCATAAAATCAGGACAAAGAAAATTGCATTAATAAAAAAGCCATTTTGCTCTTCTTTTTTCTTCATTATTTAGATAATATACTTGTTTTTATTTTAAATGCCTTCACTATTTTTTAAAGCACGAGTTCTATGAATTTCAGCAAATCAGAAATCAATAACTAAATACGAATACCTTGTAATTCATATACCTTAACTATCTTCGAAGAACATTTACCCTTCCTAACACACAAATTTTCATAAAATATTTTTTAAACAAGAATATTATACACTTTAACTATATCCTACGATTAGTACGCATTTCTTATAACTTTAAAACCAATCAAATAACTGGAAAACTATTTTTTTACTCAATTACTATAATTATCTAAGTCAGATAATTATAGTAATCGAGTCAACAAATAAGTTAGTGTAATTGAGTAGATTATGACATCGCATATAAGTGTTTTTACAGTTTTTTTTTTATTAATCTTTTATTTTTCTAGAAATCTCGATACTTTTTAACTGGAAATATAATTTATCCTGACTATTAATATTACCAATACACTTTTTAATAATGATTATTAGTGAAAATTTCTATACTTTTCCACCATATACTTCTTTTTTATTTCATTTGCTGTCATTTCGAAGGCGTTTCTATGAAATAATGATTGCTTGCATATATTTTTTTGATCATGTAACTTTTATAATACACATATAAGAACATTTTATGGGAATAAAATGTTTCCTTTCATGTAGCACGATGATGACTTTAAAAATGTTTTCATAATTGTTACATAAAATGCACCTTCATTAAAAAAAAGTTGTATTTTCGAGAGCAGAGCTTTATATATATTGTTTATTAATTCCTTCAAAGTTTTGGTTATAAAGTGTCGTCTAATTGTACAATAATTTGTTACAATTAACCTCAGATCCACACAATTTCGCGAATATTTTTGGACTTACTTCTCCCTTTCGCAATCATCCAGCGTTTCTCAAAGCTTCCAAATACTCTGAAATCGTATAAAAGAATTAAAAATAAAATTCAATGTGGCCAGTTTAATTTAAAACAATGCTGTTCTTTAAATCAAAGCAGCGCTTTTCTGCGCTCAACTGCTACTAATCAATTTTGTGAATAATACCGAAAGATAGATGTTTGATGAGAGCTGTGACTTAAAAAAAATGGAGAAACACTAATTTGCTGAGGCACAAAACATTAAAATCATGTCTGTGTTTTTAATCCATGGATATACAATTCTCTTACATCAATTTCGATGTATAACAAGGATGTATCAGGTATGTTACGTGAAACGTGTCAGGATAAAGCAATGGGGAACTACAAACTTAATTAAGTAAATCAAACTGATATAGTATGTGAATGTTTAAAGTTCAATGTTTTTAAAATAATAAAATTTTCGAATAATTTTTTTTTTCCTTTTTTGACCTTATATTTTATACTGCGTTTGATGACAAGCAGATTAATCTCACATATTATTATTTATATTTTATTATTGTTATTCAGAAAAATATATATATCTCACATATATTTTTCTGAACATAAATATGTAAGTAGGCGTAGAATAATAATTGAAATTCTTCTTACACTAAATTTGTTTTTTAGTTAAGGCTTAGTTAGTTCTCTTAATTATATATGCTAATATGTATTCTTTTTTTTTTTTTTTTTTTTTTTTTTTTTTATCTACAACGTATAAAAATGTATATTTTTACAGAATTTTTTTTTCTTTTATTATAGGTTGAAACTTATTTTGGTCAGTTTTTCACTTATTCTCTGAGATCACGTTTTGTTAGGTTTTCTTATTGTTCAGCACTCATTTTTTGTGCACGATGGATGTTTACATTTGAACTTATAGTTTAAAGTGGATTCCGAACCATTATGAATATCAAAAGCCTGAGGTAAGATTCGAACTCACAAACTGTTGAACCATAGGCAAGAGCGCAAAAATTCAGATCCCAAGTTTGGCTTCTCTATTTAAGTACCTTTTGTTAGAAATTTTTCTTATCAACAGTTACAGAGTTGTTAATGCAATATCCGTAAGAAAAACCATGTTTTAAAATGCAAAAAGTTTGAATGAAAGAAATAAGTGAATTCTTTTTAAGTAGAGGAAACGTTTTTAGCATAACATCACAATCTGTTACACATGTGTGTATACATACATACAATTATATATAACATTTATTTATTTTGATTTCATTTATTGCGTATATTTAAATAAGAAAAGAAAATGGGCTTAAAATTTAGTTAAAAAGAAAATTAAACATACTGAAAAGCAACATTAAACAGTGTTAATTACCTGTCTATTGAAAAGAAAAAATAAACATATTCGCATGTTTGTTTGCTCCATTTCAAAATAAAAGAATGCATTTTTGCTTAGATTCATGTTTAGATAAAAAAAAAAATAATAATAAAATAAATAGCTACACTTTAAGTTAAGAAATATATTCTTTTTTATGTCTTTCTGCACACTATTTATATTCTTACAAAAAAAATGACATTTTTGTTTGAATAAGAGCTTTAACACAACTACTTCTTTTCTTGAAGGGGAAATGCTTTGTTTGAAAACATTAAAAAGATGGGAATAAAAATGAAATCTTTATTTAAGAGGGAAAATAATTTTAATAAACTCATTTTCAGTAATTTATTTAAATACTTGTTTTTCCTCTTGAGAAATAAAATATTTTGTTACATTTATTAAATGTATTAGAATAAAAATTGTTACTTAACTTAGAAATGTAATTTTATGAAAACTTCTCCCTTAAATTTTTGTTTTTCATTGTGAAATGAAATAAAATAAGAATGCTTTTCTAAAACATATTTAAAGTTTCTAACTTAGATATTGATAAAAACGAAAATTATTAAGTGTTATTTTAGCAAAATGATTCATTAATTTTTAAATAAAATATATTTACTATTATTTGTCAAATGTAGAATTAAAAATAAAAACCACTCTTTTGATTAAGAAAATTATTCATTTAAAATTAATTAGATATGATTTATTTTAAGTAAATTTTTATTATCATAAGGGACACGAAAAAATTTTCAATTATGAAAAGAATTGAGTTTTAAACAAATGCTGCATTTTACATAAGGAAAGTAAATTCAAGAATTTTTCTTGTTATGTATTTATTGAGAATATATAATAAATAGGTGAAAATATTATTATCAATATTTAGAATTTTATATAATTACTATTAATAAGTAAAATTTGTTACTATTAATAAATAATAATAAAACTTGTTGCCCATTTGGTATTTGCAAGAATTCTTGAAATAAGCTCTTAATGTTTGAATTCTGTAACTGAAAATTATTTAGCTATAAATTAGCAATAACTTTAGTGAAATTTTCAATCAAAATGAATTTAAATAATTTCTCAAAAAATATTACTAAAAATTGTATTTCATTGTAAATTTTACTTAAATCTTTGTATAAGTGTTTTAAAATACTTTTGAAGACCACTTTATAAATTTTTCCCTTGGTATCAGGTTTTAGGTAAGTGCAAAAGAAATAAAAAAATCTAATATTTAATTCAATTTTAATACAATTAATGTTATGCAAAATGCAATTAATTGGAGTTTAACGAAAATGTAAATTATACTGGATATTAAGATCTTCGAATCTTGAAAAACTCAAGACTTAAAAACTTATGAATCTTGGTGATGCATTCAGCAGAAATTATTTTAAATTTAATGCAAGAAACCCTTAAATATTACAGCTCAAATCTTTAATAAGATAAGAGTTATCAGTATTATGACAGAAAATAATTTAAATATAAATCTTTAAAATAATCAATTCTGTAATTACATAATAAGTTTACATAAACAAGTTATAACTCTAAATTATTAATTATATAGGTTATGCTTTGTCTTACAGCTTTTCAAGTCATTGAGCTCAAAGCATTTTAACAACCTATGTGTGTTTACACTTTCACACAAGATCAAATATTATAATTTAGGTATAAGATAATGATTTCTTTAGCAATATTTTAAACTAAAAACAAATTCTTGTTTTATTAATAAATAGGAAATAAATAAGAAATTTAAAAACTTTTATATTCATATAATAAATTTAAGGCAATATTTTTTTATTGTTTTTTTTTTTTTTATATTTTTCTTGCCATTTTGCATAATTTCAGAGTTTGTTTCCATTAAAATTTATTTCTTAGTTCAAGGAGTGCAGCAAAGCTACTAATTGTGGAGGAGTAACATTTAGATCACTTACTATTTTCCAACTTTTGTTATCTTTCTGAATTGTCTACTCTGAATTCTACACGATAAGCGAAATTCTCGGTATAATTATCTTGTAGACAAGCTCTTCTCACAACAAAAGCCAGTACAAGAACAATTTCCGGAGATTCTGTTATATGCGAAATAAGCGTGAGTTTTCGCTTTTTAATTGAAACCCTCGTATAAATGGTGCTTTTGGCATCATGCCACAAAAATCTGGTTTCATCGTTGCAGAGACTGATAACGTCTCGTATAATTTCCCTTCGTGCATAATAACATTTCACACATTCGGTATTTTTTTTTCCGGCGGATACATCTTAAATAATTCATTGCACTTATAAAGTTTTATTATTTTTTTTCCAAGTGGTGCATCGAGTTTTGAACGTATTTCTTACAAAGGAATAAAAAATAATTTATTAATATTTATGTGTCGTGAAAGTGGATGAAATACAAAAAATCTCCAATTATCCGTACTCCATCTGTCCGAATCGCTGATTATCCAAATCATTTTTAGAATTTCAGAAAAATAAATTAGTCTAAAGAAGAGACGGAAAAGGAGAAAAAAAGTCAAAGATCAGGGGGGGAAATGGTAGGAGAAGGAAGATGAGAATTATGGAAAGAAGAGTCCACTTGAGGAATTCAGAAACATTCGTTTGAAAATTCCTGGATGTTCAGCTAGAGCTGAAGATATAGGAGAATGAATTATGACCTTGACACTCTCTGGATTTCAAACTGCAAATGATATTTAACTTATAAAAACTGTCCAGGAAGATGACCTTAATGTCCAAGCTGAATCTAACAAGGGGCCATCAGCTGGTGAAGCATTTGCCGGCTTTGAAGTGGCTGGAGCGTAAGTCCGAGTTTGGTCAGATGCAAGTCGTGCGACTCTGCTTCCCGAAAACAGATGAAGACAGTGAAACAGTTTGACCAGGATGTTCAGCAAACAATGACTTTCATTTACAACATTATGTATACAAATTGTATTAATAAACAACACTTAAAAGTACCAAAATATGAAAATTGTTGAATTTTCATTAAATTCTTTACAAATATAGTTTTACTTTTTCTATTTTTCAACTTTTAATAATTAATAAAAAATAGTTCCTTTTTTCAAAAAAAAAAAATCCAATATATCAAATTTTTTATTATCAGAATTGGGTCCGATCCCAATTGATTCAAATAATTGGGGTTCTACTGATAAATTATAACTCAGTCAATATAAAAATGGTTTTCACAAGTTACAGATGAGAAAGTTGAATTTGATTTGATGTAAAAAAGACCAGTAAATAGTGTTGAAATGAATTGTAAAAAGATTTCATGCAAGCTTGAGAATATTTAGAAGTTGCTAATTGACAAAAATGTAAAGAAGCTTAGAAAATTTGGATTCACAAGCATTTAGTGAATCGATTTTTTTTCATACGAATTTGGTTCCTATGATTTAAAGTAGTTTTAGAATCATTGCAAAATATGTTGTAAGAATTGAACTCACAAACTCTTGAATTGAATATTGTAGCGATCACCATTCCGCAATCAACTCGACACTAGCGAATCTGCTCGACATGTATGAAGTTTTCTTACACACAGCTTAACGTTCAGTTTATAAAATAATCTGTGATTTATCATATATTTAAATAATAATGTAGCAATCTATGTATTTATCATAAATACAAATTGATTTATCAATTAGTAATGTAAGTAAATATATTTAAAAAAAAGTAATTTCTGGTATTGTTGTAATACAACAGAAAACCTATTTCATAAAACTTATCATAATAAGAATAAAAAAAGTAACCTCAATAAAAAAATTAATAATAAATTTTACCTGACAAAATGCACTTTCTTAATCCTTGTATTGGCCCTCACTATTCCGTTAACTTAGTACTTCTGAGTTATCTCTAAATAAAATTTTTTGAGTTAATTTATTTTGAAAAAATATACACTACATATTGTAAATGAGATATTTGGATCATTGAACGACAAATTTTGTCATTTAGAAAACTAAGAATTTTATGTAATGTTAAATGATGAAAGGAATATATATATATGAAGGGACACGAGATATTGAAATCAGGAAAAATCTTCATAAATCATTTATTTAAATTCACTACTTAAACTTTATCTAAATATATTTAAAAAAATTAAATTTATTAGCTCAAATATGAAACAAAAGTTTAAGTTATGAAATTACAAGTTAAAAATAAAAAATTAAAAATTAAAAAACGAAAAATTATTTGTGCTTTTATTTTTCTAAATTTTAAATAAACTTATCAACACTGAATGATTATTTGCATTCGAAATGTTTATTTATTGCTTTACAACTTTGTCTCAAGAAATAAATATTTTAAAATATTGTTTTTAAAAATATTAAATCATTCTATTTTTGTGAAGAATTCTTTGAGAAAATCGAAAAATTTCGTAAAACAGCAGAGTGAAATATGAAAAAAAATTTTTTTTTTTTCAAAACCTAAGAAATAGCAAAAATAATGAATACTTGGTTTGATGGGTATTGTGCTTAGGCCCATGTTAAAATTTAGCCGAGTAGGCAGCTAAATGGTTATTGCTGTGGCCTTCAGCTCAACAGTTTATGGATTCGATTCCCGTTTCTAGAGTAGTGACTGAGTATCCATATTAAAATGTAAGTCCTATTCTAATTAGAACGCGAATGGAAACCAGTGACTGGATGGAGGGAGATGTAAATACCAGCGGTAATTAGACTAGAAGTAATTCATTACATGTTTGTGAAGATATGCATTGATAATCTGTTATTGCGATTGTAATTACATTTGTAATGATTTGTATCAATATTTATATCTCATTATTTACAAGTATTGAAATTTAGGCAACATTATTGGGAACCTCAAATTGTTCACTATTAGAACCCATCCAATTTAAAAGATGCAAACTCGTATCTTGTTTTAAAAGTAATGACTTCAAAAGCTTCATACAAATTTTCATTGACTCAGTAAATTTTAAGTCTATCTTAATAAAGAAAATCTATTTACACCAATTAAAATGATTTACTTTTGTAAAAACTGAATAAACTACTTTATCCCACAAAAAAAATTTAAAAAATTGATTAATCTATAATAACATTTTACACACTCTTAATAGTCAGCATATATTGGTTTTTCATTTGCAAACTTCGATCGTCTTAAATAAACAAAGTATAAATTATCTACTGTAAGCACATTTTATAAATTATCTAAATATACATAAAATAAACAAATTATAAATTATCTAAAGTGGGAGAAAGGCAAAACAAGCATGAAAGAATAGAGGTTTAAAAAACAAATGATGAAAGTTGAACCTAAAAAGAACGATACTTTTTGATGCCACACTAGATCGGGAAGAACTTTTCGATTATAATTCCCTAAGAGCATTAGAATGTTTTACGTAGAACGGAGTAATTAAATTTGTTTTTAGAGATCAATTATAGCAAAACAACTACTGTCTCGATTTCTCATTATTTAGAGAGACCGTCGGAAAGGAAAACAAACACAGACGCAGAGTAAGTTTTAATTATCATAGAAATGGAAATTGTTTTTCTTTTTGTAAAAAAAAAAAAAAAAAGCAACATTTTTTTTTATTTGGCGAAGATACATTAAAAGAATTACAGATTTATATTGTTTCATTAGATCACAGACAGATTATATATTAGAAATCCTTTTTTTTTTTTTTTTTACTTATTTTTCAAAAACTTTTCCAAAATGGTTATTTTTACTGTCTAGTTTTTCTTGGTTGGGGATTTAGCAACGTTGCTTTACAAAATGTGTGATCGGAGGAAAAATTTTATTTTATTTTTTATTTTCTTATCAGTTGACCCTTTCTCTGAAAAATAGTATCGTCTGCATAAAGTGACACATGCATCCGTAACCGTAATCACTGAACTGGTTCGCCTTGATGTTTCTTAACTTTCAGATAACACGCGGACACATCGCCTTGAAATTCGTGATGATCGTAAAGAAGTAGCCGAATAAATTCTAAAAGAAAAAAACGAAGCAGTTCGTCAGGTTCTATCTTAACTTTTTTCATCCTGACTCCTTTTCGTGTATCTTTTTTTCTCAAGTCCTTCCACACTTCTTTTACTCCCTCTTCTGTAGGTACCCCCCCCCCCACTAACTCGAATGCTGAAACACAAATTTGAAAACAAGTCAGTAATTGCTTCATCCAAGTTTCGGCAATTGATTCGGAGGTGAGGATATTTAATTAAGGTTCATTTGCGAGCATAATACACTTTTCTCAATGAAAAAGGAAAAAAAAATTAATCAAACGGGAAAAAAAAGCAGACGACAATCGCAAAGAAAAGCGCTGATGCCAAACGACAAAAGAAACTTCTCTCTCTCCCTTGTTTATTAATCAAACTTAGAAAGAACGCGCGTACTACTTATCAAAAGCATTACACGTTTATTCATCAATATCTATTTCAAACAGGCAACTTAATTATCGCTTGGCTCTCTTTCGTTCTACATCGTCAGACATTGAACAAAATTGATGAAGACGAGGGTTAATCTATTCCCACCCGAAAACTTCAGACGATTTTCGAGGCGCCCAGACAGCGATGATTTCAATAGTAAATTAAAAGCTTTTCATTTAAACTTTCTCGTCGGTTCTCTTGTTATTTTAACGTGTATATACTGTTTATAAATTAAATCACTTTAACTAAATTGTTGTATTTACTTGTATTAGTTCGCTAATAGAGGAGACTTTTTAACACATAAATAAGAAATATGCAGCAAAACCAACATTATTATTTCATCACGGTTATCAAATATGATGATCTGCATCCTTCTATTCGAAGGGCTACTTTTAAATATAAATTTAAATTAATTTTATAGAAAGAGAAAATGTTTCCGTAAAGTAAATACGAAGAGAGTTTAAATAAAAATTTCCGACTTTCAGTTACATAGATTTGTTATTCGTATTTCACATTTTGCCTAATTGAAATAGTACACATAAAATAACTTCATTATCGTGATGAAGACAAACTTGACATGGAAACAATTGTTAAATAATAAAACTGGTACTTTAAATCATTTTTAAGTTTTATCATCAAAATCAAATGAAGATTGCATTAATATGCTATTAGAAGAGATGTTATGAAAATGTACTTATGAGTGTAATAAGATACGATATATAATAATATAAGGTATTTAAATATTAAATATATATATATATATATATATATATATATATATATATATATATATATATATATATATATATATATATATATATATATATATATATATATATATAAATATATAAATAAATATATATATATATAATGAATGTGATATAATTTTTAATGAATTTAAGAAACCCCTTATTTTTTATTGGTTTTAAAAAGGTAACGATTAATTATAAATCTCGATACATCTTAAATGTTTATCATCTAGTTAACTATACTGATATACTTTAAATACTATTTTTTTATGTTAATCTTCATTGATCAATATCAAAAATGAAAAACGAAAGTAAACTGAAAATCTATTTATACACTATTATGCCACTGACGCTTTCCAATAATATAATTCCTATTTATTTTAAGTGCATAGGAATCTTTTACCATTCCTTATCAAGGAAGAACTTAGGATGTATTAGGATTTAATCATGTGATGTATGGCATACAACCAATAAAGTTTCTCCAATTTTCATTGTTTGCTGTAGTTGTATGAGAATGAAGTTAATCAGATGAGATTACCTATAATTCTCTAAAATATATGATGTTATTATGTGCTTCAAATTATTTCATGAAAACATATAATTAATCCATAGCGCTAGTTCGAATCTTCCATAGAAAAATTTAAACAAAGTGAAGATCTTACAAGTGAAGACTTTTATCCTCAATATGCTCTATTTAATTAAGAAAGGCATCACACATAATTATCATGAAAAAATAATAAGACAAGTTTTATAGGCCATATTTGAATAACTATTGCATCTGTAGAGTGATACTTTCAATATTAACTGTAGAAAAGTTGTAAGCACAGTAAACACTTCAACAAAAATATGGATTCACAGAACCTTAGTGATTAGACCTTGTTCTTTGGAGTGAAAGTTCCGAGGTTCGATCCTAGCCATTGTAACGGAGGTGGGTTTTATTTTTCAGCTTTATGAATGCACAACTGTTAAGGAAGACGCTTGAGATTTTTCTGGAATTCCCACCCAAAGGACACTTAAATACTGTCCACTATCTGTGGCAACTCTTTCCGGAATGAACATTTTCGGTGGTTAATTGGGTTTTGGTTCGCTACAAAGTCATTTTTTGCACACAAAAACTAGGTGAATCTGGAAGACATAAATTCAGTATTTACTAATAAAAAAAATATCTTAAAATTCGGACTATTTGAATTTTTGAGCTGCATTAATTTTTTTTTTAAAAAAATAAAAGGAATAATTTATTTATTACTCAATACTCCTTGATACTGGGATAATTAATGAAAATTTATATAATAAAAAAATACACCTCCGTAAAAACTTCTATGAAACAAACGCATTTCTCTTCTTTTAAATAATTTATATTGATTACAAAAAATATAAAAAAAAAGTTTTATTATTTTTGCTTAAGACGAAAAAAAAAAAATAGCTTCGATTTATTTTTTTGCACTCTTTCTTAAAAACTTCTTTCTTTCAAATTGAAAATAATCAATCTGGCATTGTCACAGGAAAACAATCGCCAAACTTTCGCTTTCCTCCTCAAATCTAAAATTTTTTGTATTTATATTAGACATTTTTCATGCCGATAGGAAAGAGAAATAAAATAGATTATTTCCTTGATCATTAATATCTCTGGTGATTATGCATGCTAAATTTCATAAAATAACTATTATAAAAAACAAATTATATAAATTTATAAATATACATAAATTTTATAAATATGGTTAAGGGAATTAATATTCCTAGAATAACTTTTATTACAATTAATTTAAAATTCAGCAATCGTTAAAAAATTTTACTTTTTGAAAATAATGGTTATATTTGTGCTTGTTATTTTTTGTTTTTACTCTTTTTGAAATAAAATCCATCTCAGATAATATGAAATTATTAAATAAATTAATACGTAAGTAATAGAGAGGAAGCATCTAGTAATAATTTGCCAAAGGAAAAATTTTAATATTATTAGAGAATTTAATTGGAGAAAAGTCGCAATGAATAATTCAAAAACTAATATAATTATTGCGAAAGTCACAATTTATCTTCGACAGTAAAGTCGCAGTGATTTGTATTTATTGAATATTCTGCATATCATTCCATACATATAAAAATACAGTAGAACTCCAATTATTCGAATCACTGATAATCCGATTCGTCTTCAGAGTTTCAGAAAAATAAATGAATGGAGATGAGAACGAAAAAATGCGAAAATGGAAAAAATTTAAGAAAAAGAAAGGTAAGAGCAGGGAGAATGATTTGTCACTTGAAGAATTCAGAATCATTCTTTTGAAAATTCCTGGACTTTCAGAAGTTTGTGCTGAAAATATAGGAGAATGGATTATGAGTCAAACCATGATTTAGAATTGCAAAAGATGGTAAACTAATTGAAAGTGTTGTGGAAGATGATCTTAATGTCCAAAGTTGAAGCAGACACTGGAGTATCAGTTTGTGATGCATTTGCCAGCCTGTTTTAATGTGGATGGAGTGTAAGCAAGAATGAGACCACATGCAAATTCTGACTGTCAAATGGATGTGCGATTTGATTGCCCCAAGATGGATGAAAGCAGTGAACAAGTTTCCTCTAACCAAAATGTTCAGTAAACAATGTCTTTCTTTTACAACATTGTACATCCATACATGCTATATTACTGAACAGCACTTGTAAGTATCTTAACATGTAAAAGTGTTGGTTTTCATTTAATTGATTGAAAGATATTTTTCTTTAAAAATATGTAAAGTCGTCTTTTGAGGGCCCCTCTGCTTCACAACAATAAAGTTTCTATTCGATTTGGAAGCCCCTCTGATGTGGGCCTCCAAATTGAATTGGATCCGCAGCAATTGACCCGTATGCCCATACCTTAATCATGCGCTGAGTATAATAAAAAATTTCAATTATATCAGGAATTTATATGATATATAGTTCAAAGAACAGGCTCCAAAATATAAAAGTATTTGACTTTAATCATAGTTATATGATAATTATTAATTTCAGTTCAATATTACCAAATATAGGAAAGGACGTTTTATTCTTTCATATATATTGACGGGAGAAATATTGGACATTTCAGTCATTATGAAGACTATATTTCTCTATGTTTATTTCCAAAACATACATATGCCTGTGTTTAAGTCTGAAAACGGCAGTTTCAGACTTAAACACAGGCATATGTATGTATACACTCAAAGCAGCAACTCAGTTCTCACAAATTCCCTTTTACCGATTTTCAAACAGCAACGAATTATTTGCTTTCTGCTCACCAACACATCTGAAAACAACGGTCTTCCACTATGTGAAGTAAAAATGCAGTATTAAAAATCGATTGTCAGGCGCGATAGTAAATGACCTTTCAAAATGCAATCGAATAAAAAAAAAATTCAACTCTGAAACTTGGTAACACCAACTTTGAACGATTTCGTTTTAAATTATAGTCGTATTTTGTACACTGCAAGGTAAATATAGAAGAAATTACGATATAAATTTAAAATCTATACTTTTAGTCAGAAACAGTAGTGTGCAAATTATTTAATTAGGTACGTTGTCTGACAAATGATAGCTTTGTTTGCTTTTTGGTTATTTTTCGTAATCTGGTGCTAACAAGAAACGGATATTCAAATCATATCAAATAAATAATATGTTGTATTGTGAAAGCCATGAAATAACTGCCATGTAGACAGCGTGTATACATGTAAAAACAATGATTTCTATGCGATATTTTCAGAAATACACCAATTGAATATACGGGACATTCATTTGATACAATGATTATCTGTTTCAATAGTTGAGTTTTGAAGATTTATTTAAGAACATCCATGCATGGTGTTCAACCTAAATGGTACATAGTACATGCTTTCAGTCATTTTAATATAATTTATGCCCCATATAAATCTAAGTAAGTTTAAGTAAATATTGATTATAATAATACCCCATACATGTTTAACAGGTATTGGTAACAGGTAATTTGAAAACTAAAGTAGCCAAGAAAATAGTTGAAGTGTGGATTCATGTGTGTAGTCAGAAATCATTAAATTATCTTAAGAGGTCATCAATTGATAAACGTCAGATTCATTCAAAAGTTATGTTGTTAAAAATTATCACTTTGGAATGACTTTTACTTGAAATTCGATTTTTGAAACAACCTTTAGAAGTACTCAAAGTAATGTAATACTCTGTCATACTCAGAGACAGTGAAAACACTCAAAATAATGTGATATAATAGGCAACAACGTCACATTTACCAAGAACTTTATTACTTGATGAAAGACACTTGTGGTATTACAAAGTAATGGAGTACTCTTATATGCTCCAAACCAGTCGAAATATTGAGAGTAATGTAACATGTAATGGAAAACAATGCCACATTCACCAAGACCTTTATTACATCAAAAAGACATTTGTGGCATTCCAAACCTTGATGGTACATTATTAAGCAGAGTGTTTGTCAGAAAATGAAACAAAATATTTTATCTGTTTGAAAATGTTTTCTATATTATTATCAATGAAGATTTACTTTGAACTTTTTTATTTATACAAAAAGAACTTTATTCGGTCCCTAATGGAGCATTTAACCTTGCTTGACCTAGGTTCAAGCTTCTTTACCACGATTTAAGTCAATTGTGAAGAGAAATTGATTTTAGAACATTTAGTAAATTTCAAATATTCTATATCAACAGTCAGTGGTCTAGTTTGTTTGTGGTTCAAAGATGTTTATTGGTTACGAGAGATAACAAGACTAGAACCAACAGTTTAAAGTGGATTTCGAAGCACTACACACATCTAATCCAGAGTAAAATTCCAAAACATGAATTGTGTAATCAAATATGAAAACGTTAATTATTCTTCTGCTAGTTCTGATAAATGTAAATCAATAATCGTAAATTACATAATCACCATCATTACCTTCAATCAGAAACTGTTAATCTTTTTTTCTGATTACGCCCCTCCGAGAATCTTATAATGTAATATCTTATCCCTTATAGAAGGAGACTGTTTGCTGAAATATTATTTTCTTTATTTTATTTGATTTACCTATTTTTTGATAATGAATAATAAATTTCGGATTTACATTTCAAAACCTCAATCACTTGTAAATGTGTGTTTGTTATTTAATTTTACATTAAATATGGAATCCTGATTTTCTGTTTATTAAAAATAGTTCTATATATATAAATATCGAACAAATAAATTATCTATTTTCAGATATCGATATACTCTGTATTATTGAAATAAAACACAATTGATTTTCGCTATTTCAAACCTTGAAAACAAATTTAGAGTTAGAGGAATTCTTCTTTTAATGTTCTTTTCAACCCGTATTTACTGAATATTTCCGCTTAATCACATTGTTTAAGTATTTTTGTGGAATCACTCTTTTTTTTATTAACGCACAAAATCCTCCGCTTGTTTTAAAATAAAATGTACCTCCGATTAGAATTTAATTCTTTCGTTTTAAAATCTTTCCCTTAGCAGTATAACACACATTCTAATTACGTCTGCTACTCAGCCAGAATTAACGATTTTTATTTTTTATTTACTTATTGCGATTGTTAATCCATTGTTCGTAATTTTTTTTTTTACAATTAAGTGCGTAAAGATTACTCAATACCAACATCAAAGTAGTCTCAAAAATTAAATAAAAATTCATGCGTGATCAATACAAACTTAAACGATTACAATTTCTGATCAACAGAATAGAAGATTTGTTGAAATTATGAAACGTATTTGAACACGAATGGACAAATTGGTATTTTGATCAGTCAAATTAGTTGAAAGTGATCAATTGTAAATTTATCTATTAATAACGTACAGGTTAGTATTCCAAGTCACCCATTAAATAATCAGTAAAAGTATGATTCAAGCATTAATTTTTTCATGGTGAGTCTAATTCTTAGGTATTTTTATCATGAATTGTGCAGTCATCCTTAGATTAGCAAAATATCTAGATTCAAAACTTAATGTCACAAGCAATTGTTTTTAAACATTCAAACTTTGGTTACTACGTCGATGTCATGTCTGAGTTAGTCATTGCTCGGTGTAAACTTGTTTGGGTATTTCTATGATATCTTCTGGGGCGATGAGAGTTATCTTGCTGGAAGGTAGGTCCTGAAAATCATGCCATGAAAGTTGACCTCAAATGACAATGAAAGTTATTGAACTCATCGCTTTGTGTGATCTACTTTCTTCCGAATCATTACTATTAAGAAAAATTAAAAATGGTAGCTATATTCCACAAGTAGGTAAGGTAGCCTTAATGCTTTTGTAAAGAAAAATTGTAGATCAGATTTTGGAATTTTCAAATAAGAAGAAAATTATCTAGACATTTTGAACCGTTCATTCATATACGAGTATTCACCTGAAGCTCTTGTTACCTTTCAATCACTTCTATTATTTATTCAATAAAAAACATGGCTCGGTGGTATCAACAACACATTCCAATGGCCTTGTAATGTCTCTCATAACATTGTCCTAGGATTCATTTTCTGGCACAACAACACTAAGTTTCAAAATTTACTCTCAGCCCCTTTCAAAAAGTGTAATAATGTTCTTAATGAATAACTAACGTTTTTTCATAATTAACACGATATCTAAATTATTCCCAATCGAGCATCTAAGAACAATTATTTCAAATTAATAAACATAACCTAGAAATATAATCTATTTTTAAGTTATACATCCTTAATATTTCGTTGGTCTAAGGCCACGTTTTCACTATTTGTGATCATAACTGATTATTTATTTCAACAAACGATACGCGCTACCATTATCACATGTTCTTTAGCCAGAATTTATGTTAGAAGCAAAGTAACTTTTAAAGAACTTCCCTTCTAAATATCAATTTTCCAACAATAAATTATTCCTTTTAACTGAAAATTTTAAAATATATTTATGGATTCACATCGATTTATAACACCAATTACTTATTATTTTATTTACTTACAGTATAAGCATAACCTACTTCATCACTACATAGATTTCTTATATCAAATCAATCAATTTATGATAAGTGATCATATCGAAATATGTTATTGTATATGAATTTTCATTAAATTCCTATAGTTGTTTTCTGATTTTGAATTGTAGAAGAATATAGAATAGATGTATCAATGATACAATAGATTGCTCAGCAAGCTGAAAGTAAAACCCTTCATGAAAACTAAATTTTTTGGTTTGGGCACCTTTTAACCAAAGTATATTTTTCAAGTGCCAAAAGAAATAATTTTAAAACTGCTTTCCTTCGAAAACAGAAAGTCGAGATTCTGTTTGCTCTTTCTTTTTCGCGATGATTTTTTTTACTCTGTAAAGTGCGAATCATTTTTTAAAATACACTGCAAATTGTATTTAATATTGTTCACTAAACTTTACAATGAAATCCTTCTGCTTGTTGCGTTTATTCTGTCGTTTGCAGAGTATTGTCTCAATCTATATTTATGCTACTAATGGTTTTTATTTTGTTCATGTAAATATGTTATCGTACTTCATTAAGATCGCATTGCCTTTAAAAAGGGAAAAACCCACTAAGATTGCACCTCTTTCAAAAGAAAAAAATTATTACGATTTCATCATTTTTAAAAAAAAATTTTTATTTTCTAGTAATTTATAAATGATAATATACCTAATCTAATCCAAAAGAATAATTTTTAATGAATTTGTAAATGATGATGTGAAAATAAAAAATGAAAAGTTTTGCAATTTATTTTTCCCTTCTAGACAATGAATATATAATTAAAAATAAAATTATCTAAATTTTTTTTAATTTTACTCACATATTTATTGACGAATTATAGAATAATTTAAGGAAAATTAAAGAAATTTAAAGCAGTTTTTACTGTCAAAAATTATTTTGATATGCAAGTTATTTATAAATTATAGCCAAATACTTAAAATTAAAAAATCATTGCAGCTTTTAAATATGTTACGAAGAAAAAAAAAAAAGACAATCTGAGCCAATGAACATTAAGTTAGGATTATTACAGATAGAGAGAATTTAAAAGTAAAAAATAATATTTAAAAGAAAAAAAAATATTTTTGACAAAATATCTGTTGAATTTTCAAGTATGTTTCAAATAAAGAGAAAATTGAAAATTCATATACATAAACTAACACAGATTTGTATGTACTTACATAATTATTGATGGGATCCAAAATATACTTTAATGTTTTATTGTGTTTCTCTCACACTATTCATAATTTTAATCTACTTTATAAGCCAGAGCCAAGTAACCAAACTGACATTAGAGCTTTTTAATACCATTCTTCAAATACCACGTATAAAACTTTTGTGAAAAAAACAATCTATAAATTGAAATATTTAATATGAAAAGAATTTTTTCATATATATATATATATATATATATATATATATATATATATATATATATATATATATATATATATATATATATATATATATATATATATATATATATATATATATATATATATATATATATATAAGCACATGTTCATATTAAATATCGAGAATTAAATGTAAATCAATAAAGAAAAAAGTTATGAAAATTCTGAATGAGAGAAATATTTACCTTTTATCTACTTAAAAATTTCTTTCAACATTTATTTTGGTATCAATGAAAACATTTCTTTATATTTTTACATTATACATTTCTCTTTTTTAATATAATTTTACTATTTGCCTAAGAATTTCACTCCAAATTATTATTAATATCTCCTGTGTTTGTTGAAGGAAAACATTCATATTTAATTGATTTAAATAATCAAATAAATGTATTAAGGAGCTGTTTTAAAAAAATTAAATAATAAGTAATGAAGTTTCCGAGTTTTTTTTTTTTTTTTTTTTTTTTTAATTTTTCGCGTATAGAAATCGTTTAATAGAGAGTGCTACTTTTCTGATTTTATTCAGTTCTTGTAAGTGAATTTTTTGGTATAAATCTCTTTGATTTTATTTCTTTTTGATGTGAATGCGACTTCTTAACATAGATTGCCTTACGCTTTGAGTGATTAGTTGATGATAATAAAAAGAAGAATAAGTGAAATTATCGGACTTCAATCAATGAATTTATCATATCAATGAACAAATCAATGAATTTATGAAATTATTTTCGTGACACGCTTGTCAGTCAACGCAATCACAGCAATTCTATCAAAGCATGCCACAAAAAATAATGAAAATTTTTTTTCTCCCCATTTTAAAAGGGACGAAAGAAAAAAATTATAACTATATTATATTTATTCCTCACTATTTCCTTTTTATTTCTACAAGATAAGATTGGTAAATTTCCTTTTATTTAGATCCCCATCCTGTACAGAACTACGCGTACTGTATATACATCGATAGTATTGTACAAATTATAAAATTTAAAATATATATTATGAACAGGCTTAACGCAATATCATTTTGATTCTCGTTTGAAATTTAGATTCACTTTTATCTTCAATATCCATAGTATAACAGGAAAATATGTCCGTGTATTATCCTCTGATACGGAATTTTTCTTTGTTCAATCAATGCTGGAGGTCATTCCAACTATATACGTTTTTCAATAAAAAAAAATAAAAGAAAAACAGCGATTATTACAAAATTATTGGTTTGTTGATTTAAAACAAAGAAATGGCCAATGATAAAAAATATCTTCTTCCAAAAGATAACGGAAAAAAAATGATAAAAATGTTTCAAGTTTTTACTTTTTATGTCGCAGAAAAATAGAGTGCAACATGTTAAAAAAAATTGCTCTTGAAGATTTCTTTAGAAATGTCAGTTATTTATAGAAAATACATACAAAAGAAAATATTGATTAATCTATTTAAATAAAACGTAAATTTAACTGATTATTTATAGTTTAAAGAAAATGAAATAAAACAGATGTAAGACATTTGTGCATATAGAATATCATAAATTAAAAATTCTCATAAAATTTATGTAACTGTAAATAAATATGAAGATTCATAAATAGTGAAAGAAAAGTTTTATGAAAACTGCCGCCTTCTATATATTACTAACTATTAAATTAACGCCTCTATATATTACTAAGAATATTAAGAAATATTCATCATATTTTGTGTCTAAATGAATTGTATAGATTTATAGCCATTAATTCTTAGTCCTTTCGAATATTTATGTAGGAGCCTTGACGTGTACAGGTTGGCAAACACTGAGATTTGTACTAACATCCAAATCAAAAGAAGAATGGGATTTTTTTCATTCAATTAGCAAAGTATCATAAATAATAACCAAGTGTAAAATGTATGGTGACAGTTTATAGATGTCGCTTTGAAAGCATGTCCACATAAATTGTACAAATATATCCATTGCTTTTCATATTTATATTCACACGTTTTTAAATTATTATTTCACATAAAGTATTTTTTCATGGCTTGTCAAAACGCTGCATTTATGACATTTAAGGCCTAAAATTAAAAAATATATATATTATTTATAAAATATTTTTTTTTTTTTTTTTTTTTTTTTGATAGTAAAAATTTATTTGCAAATCTGGATATGTACTTTCAGTTTTATCAATTCAAGCTAATAGCTGAATGATTTTCGCTTTGGTTTTCGGTTCCACAACTCGTAGGTTCGATTCCACTTTTAATTTAATGGTTTTCTTAAATGATGGAATAATTTAAGGAAGTTATAATTTATATTTAAATAGGAATCTATAGGCTTTTGATACGATATCTCTGATACAGAAACAAATTATTCAGTTAAATCGATGTAAAGAAAATCGCAGTCTCCTTTACGCAAAAGATCTTGGTTCTCGTGTACGAAAAAAGATCGTAGTGTCAACCAAGTCAATGTGCTTTGCTGTTTTATGAAAACAGTGAAACACACACAACATATGTTTTGAGTAGCATTCGAGATTCGAATTCAAACTATTTTAGATTCTTTACTTTTTTCTTCCAATATCCCAATAAATCTATTATTTTGCAAACTGTGAACGAAATAGTATTTTTAAACTTAAGAGAGTGCTTGTTTATCTATATATATAATCTACATCACAATTATTCCAAAATAAACGTTTGACATCCACACTTTTAATCGTAAAATTCAAACAAAAGTTTGATAAATCATTACTGTAACTTGATGTTCCACGAAAAGAGCATAAAATTATCGTTTTAAAATTTTTTATTACATGATTACTTAACACATCAGATAATTTTTTTCCTAATTAGTAGCCAAATAACAATAACATTTACTATGATTCCACACAATAAAATAAAAAAAATAAAAATAAATAAAAAAAAACTGCAAACAATCGTCGAAAAATAGGTAGAAATAAAAATCTTGATAACCCAGAACAGCACTGGATATTTATTCCGTTATCGATTAAGAAATAAATTTTCGTAAATGTGTTTTATGACTAAAAGCCATAGACTTTATAACCAATGAATTTGCAATACTACTGTCATCCAAGAAGGAAATGCTTGAATATTTAGCCTAAACAATGGAATTCCCATCTAGTATTGAGATTAAGAGTGGATTCGTGCTACAAAACTTTTATATATAATCAATAAATCTCACTCTTACTATCAATATTTTTAATGCAAATCGGTTAATGTAAACTAATATTATCTTTCTCTGGATAAAGATTGAGTTAAATGGTACTACTGTTACTTGTTCACTGATATGCTTATTAATTGATTACAATTTTATAGACCTAAACTATCAATATATATATATATATATATATATATATATATATATATATATATATATATATATATATATATATATATATATATATATATATATATATATATATATATATATATATATATATATATATATATATGAAATTATTCACACACATAAAAGGAACTATATTAAAATAATTTTAAATGTAATCACGCTCATTCATAAAATACTTAATTAAATCAAATTATTTAATCTTTTGACTTTCATCAGTAATATAAATATTAAATTAAAAATGCATATTATAAGTAATTATTTTAATATGTAACGTTTGAAAATGGCAATCAAAAGTGCAAATTAGCTTTTTAATAAATATTAAAGTAACTTATTTTTTTTATTTTTCACTGTGTATGTATTTTTAATTCTAATAACAATAATTTAAAAATCTCAAGTTCTAGATTATCAATCAAAACTACTAATCAAAATTTGTATTTTTTAAAATTCATTTTTATATGAAATAAATATTTATGTCGATATAAATAATTAATAAATGCAAAAATAACTTTGTTAAGTTTCGCTTTTTATTACTCTTTGGTATCTCAAGTTGAAGATTAGATTTGAAAAATAATTTATGACTTTTGTCCGTCGTTTACCTATTTTATCCTAACTTTTCGGAGAATGTGAACTATATTCAAGTTTCGCAAAGGAAAATTTAAAAACTTAGAAGATTTATTTTGATAGAATGTCAGAGAATTCTATCCACTGATAAATTTCTTGGTTATGTTCAGCAGAAAGAAGACAATTTTTTGAAAAACACAATTTTCAAATTCTTATTAAATACTTTAGGACATGCAGACAAGAGAGATTTACAGAAAGACAATAGTACTCATAAGTAATATCTATTTAATCAAAATAAAAATAAATAAATAATTTAAATTACGTTTTCAATTTTAGGTGTAGCAAAAATGATTCAGATAAAATAAAGGACTATTTATGCTCTGTACCATACATTAAAAATACAGACTTGTTTTGAATACATGTAAGCCCTTATTGCAAAAGGTTTTAAATCCATTAAGTAAATTTGTTTAGAAATTAATTGTTAGGAATACAATAACTTTTATGCCATGGTATGTTTAATAATCTTTTTAAATAAAATTTGATAATGTTTCTAACAGGGGTACTTTCATAAAAAAAACTATAATTTCAAAATTCCAACAGAATATTAATTCGAAATTAGATAATATGATGTTTAACGAAGAAAGGAGTATTAATCTTTACGGAAAGTCATCTAATTATGCAAAAAATTGGATCACTCCGTGACAAATCAGGTAAAATACCAAATCCCGATTTCAAGGAACTCGTGGATGTTGAAAAAAATTGACTTTTGCAAAAATCTAAATTAACCTGAGAGGGGGAAACCAAAATAATCTGCTTATAGAAGCTCTTAATTATCTTTGAGGAGCTCTGATTATGTTATGTGGACTATATAGAATTACTATAAGAGGCAAAGTCTATGGCAAAGATGTATCGAAGAAAAAAAATATCGTAATCGGCATTAAAACCGAAGAACAACTCTGAAGTGCAGTTTCAGATTAATTAGGAATCGAATGCCCATTAAATCATTTTTGAGTTTCAGTTGCTCTCATTATCAAATATTGCAAGATTTCAAGTAAATTATCAAATATTGGGATTCTACGAGGTGTTCGAACAGTGACAACGAATATAACTGGATATCCTTGATTAAATAGATTATGCTCAATGAAAGAGAGTTCAACCGGAATGGTTTGTCAGATTGATAAGTCGGAATAAGAACTGCAGCGATTGGGTCGCGAAATGGATTAAATGGCATCTCTCATTCTCTGGCACCGAGAGGACAACGGGAAAGGGGGGCTTTGGAAAAGTGCTAATGGGCGATTATCGATTTCCACTGATTCCCTGTGCAATTAAGGACACTCCTGAAAGTAACTTTCCAGTCCTGCGTCTGCTTCTCTCCCAAAATTGAAGATTTAGGGGAACATTGCGCAAATTCGCGAACAGAAGGACGAAATTGGCGAGGGGAGGGGAGGCAGGGGGTAGTGCTCTCCAACCCTGTCCCAAGATTCTGAGAAACTACAACACGACGAGGTAATCGAAAATGCTGGACCTTGGGGTGGTGAGAAAGAAGGGGAGGGAAAGAAAAACTGAAGAGAAAAGAAAAAAACCTAGACAAAAAAGGAAGAAGAGAAAATGTGTTTCGCAATCTATCCCCAGTGTGTCGAAAGAGGAACGATGAGCCGGGGCGGGTAGAAATTGAACGACTCAATCCCCCATTGCTTGCGCCCCTGCTGTCGCGACGCACTGAAAACACATCCAGCGGTGCGTCAGTCGCGCGCGTTCGAACGCAGCACTTTTCCCATTACGTTCGATGGCTAGTCCCTGCTCTAGGTCTACCAGGGAGTTGGGAGGGGGGGCTGGAAAGGAAGTCGGGGGTGCAGGCAGTGGCAGCAAAGCTTATTGAACGGTGGACGGGCGCCAGATGGGGGGAAGGAAAAGGACGGACTGGAACTGGAAAGAAGAGGGAGGGGGCGAGAAAGAGTGAGGGTCTGCGAACGCGCCAGAAGGGACATCACGTGATAACGTCTTCTCGACCTTCCTTTTCTGCTGCCGCTGGCCGCGTGGGGTGTGGGAGTGGGTTGAGGGTATAGTTGCAAAAGGGGTTGCTGTGAAGGGAGAGTGGAGAGGGGAGTTAGCGAGTTCGTGGAATAATTTGGTCGCCCCGTGTAACTGAAAGAACACGGTGGGAAGGGGCAGAAAAAGAAAAAAAAAATTGGACGGTATGGTGGTGGTGATGGAACGAAAAGTGGGGTGGGAGTGGGTGGTTGGAGGGGGAACATCCCTCCTTCTCCAGAAAACAGGGGCAGCGGACGATGATGAGATCAAATCGAAAGCCACTGTTCGACCTTACCCCAGCATGCATGGTTGCGCTTTCACTTCCAGATGGAGAGGGGATGGGGGCTGTTGCACCGCAAAACGAGATTTTTATACAAATACCTTCTTCATAGCAGAAGCTTTTTCGCTTCCTTGATGAATGGTTCACATGTTCGACTTTCATACACTGTGGGAAGGGAGATGACAATCTACTGTTGTCATCCACGTTCAGCTCAGCTCTTGCCACTCCACAAATAGCGATTTAAAAAACTAAAGTACACCTCATAAGAATGTGGATGGGATTTAAGAAACCTAATTAAATTCCCATTTTTCAAAAATTTAATCAACCACTTATTCGATAAATTTAAATATAAAGAATTAAATACACATTATTTACCGAAAACTTTGGGAAATTTTCTGCATTTAGTTTTGAGGATATACATTTACGCATGCTTCCCTCTCTAGATTTTATCAGATTTATTTCACAGACTTAAATTCATTATTAAACGCGCGAATAAAGATTGCCTTATAATAATAAAAATAATTAAGAGAGATAAATGCAAATTTTCAAACATTTATTTTTGACTCAACCTATTACAACGCAATTTAAAGATTAATATGTTTTAGAGTATTTTTAAATAGTTTTGAGCCATAAGTAGATTTAATATACCATATGTTTTAAAATTTTCACAAATGGTTATATAATTACTTTGTATTTCAGAGTACAAAATACTTACTTATTTGGTGAAGTATTTAGATACTATGAAGGAAAATCGTATTTTTATGATGTCCGCTCAATCATCAGTTCAATGAATAAGAAAACAATCAACGAGAATAAATAATTTCAAAGTGTGTAAAGTTGAATAATGAATATTTTTGACACTGAATTTGAATTATTCACAAACAGCGAAAAGCCATTATAACGCTTTTTTTTTTTTTTATTTTATTTTTTACACCACGGATTATTTCTTCTGGGAAAATATTTCATAGAGAATGGATCACATTCAAATGCCACAAGTGTGAAAACTTATAAAAACTTTAGAGCATCTTCAGCTACAAACGTCCAAAGAGAAGTTTAAATAAACATTTATGGAAGTTGTGCTTCACCTAACGTAGACCTTACGATATTTGACAATCACTGGAATTGAACTAAGGACTTTATATTTAAAAAAGTAATACTTTAATATCACACTCCTGTAAATTGGACAGAATAAATGTGATGCTACGCAGCGTTACATTAGATAGACATTATATAGTCTAACAACTGAAAGACACTCCAGCATTTACCATGAGTCCTTTTTTGGAGAACTTTTCAATAATCAGTGGGCCGTATTCATGCGTAATCACGGTTTAGCCTATTGGGCCTAGGGGAAAAAATGTATTTTAAGTGTCCTCTCTTCTTCGTAACAACAAATTTTCTATTCAATATGGCAAACGATTTATTTGATTGACAACGTAAAATAAACTTTCCATTCGATTTGGTTGGCCTGGGAAAAATGCCTCGTACACCTATGCCTTAATCAGGCTCTGTATGGTTATAAGAGAAGAAACCCGGGAATCTCCCATCATTCATTTTGCTAAAAAAGTATATGGAAAACACCATCGCAACATTCATATCTGCTCAAAAGAGGCTGGAATCAAACTCAAGATATTTCACACCGGGAATTGTGGTCTCACAACCACGCTATGGTGAGTAATGATGAAATAGTTTGCCCCATTCCCTTAAGCTAAATTTGAAATTTATTCATTAACTTTACTCTAAAGTTGCATAATGGCTTATGATAATAATAAAATCTCGCAAAAGTAACTTTACATTTTTGAGGAATTCGTCAAAGGCATAACTTACAGATTTTACAAATGAATATCATTAAGATTTTGCCAAAATAAATATTTGTTCTTATGAAATGTATTTAGTTTTTAAAATACTTTTAATAAAATTTTTAAAAATCTATAATTAAAGTGTTTAAAAATGTTCGTTTTTCTTTACTTTATTTATTTTAAGTAGGACCGCGCTAGATTATTTCCATCAAAGCTGATTAGTCATATAAAATGCTGGGATATGCTCAAACTTTTACCATTCATTTTTTAAGGCTAATAACATTCATTCAGTGAGAAATATCTTTTTTGATTGAGGTAAATGTGCAAGGGATAGTATGATTTCCAAATCAATCGCCAAACATTTTATCTTCATCGCAAAATAAATTCTTGCATGATGCGGCGCTGTTTTCCAATGAAATAAAAAAAACACGTATGATAGACTTTGAACTATTTTTATACAGAAAATGGTTTAGTGATATTTCTGGCGAGAAATTGCATCTTGCTTATAATGCTTTAAAAGTAAAAGTTATCACCTTTACAAAAAAAATCCGAAATTTACACAATTTGGGGTGTGTTCTTGAGAATTTTCACATACTATATTAGAGAAATACAATACGGCTTTTTACACAGAACAAATAATAGCCAATGTGTACCAAATATTCAAATAAACTTCCAACACTTTAAAAGTTATGTTATGCTCTTTGTTGTGTGTCAATATAATTATAATAGATATTGTGCCTTTTTCTTGTTCAGGAAACCGTTTAAAACATGGAATGTCTGAGTACCAAAAATATTGTCAAGTGAATGAACCGATTCGGAAGACTGCCATGAAAATTACGTCATGGAATGAAGTTAAAATAACATAAACATACTTGAAATTCTCTTGCATGAAATCACATTAGCTATTCGATAGAAATCTTGGCAATTGAATCGTGTTTTACACATTTACATTAATTTAAAATAACAATACTTATTCAAACTTTTCCATAATTATTTCTTTACTAAATACTAATTTATTATTACTACACAAAATAAACAGTCTCTTTCCTCACTTTTCATCTGCTTGGTAAATCATTTTTTGAAAATCCTAAATTAAAAAACAGTAGTGTATAATAAATGGTAGCTTACCACTGCGCGCAAAATGGCTTTGCTAAAATAAATGGATAATATGTATACGTGCAAATCAGAATGGTTTGCATAAAGTACATATTATTTAATATATTACCTAGCTCTTGATGACTTGATGTCGCAGAATTTATAATCGCTTTCCTTTCCAATCAGCAAACTTTTACCTCCGTGGTATATTAAATATTTTAGTCACACAATATATCAATAAATGCTTTTAATATAAGTGTAAAATTAAGTTCTTACCTGAATGCCTCTTCGCGCGGGCTAGATTCTCTTCAAAAACGCACGTGGAACTGTTTTTCCAGTTAAGTGTGTGAAAATCACTTCCATCGAAATGATTTTCTCAATTTACTTAAGCAGCACCACAAATTTTTGAAGAAAAAATAAGATTTTGATTACGGTAACACAGTTGAAATAAAAATTGCTCTACGAAATAATGAAGTTTGCACATTTGTTTTGTTTTCTATGAGTAACATCTGTTAAATTTATACTTGGTGTAATAATAAGTGAAATTTGTATGTTATTACAAAATATTCAATTGTAATCTACCTAAATTATGTAGCTTGAAATGTTTTCTTTTACAGAGCATAAAAACATTTTAAGCATCATTTCTCAGGATGATTAACAAAAAATAAATAAATAAAAGAAGAAAAACAATAGTTGACATTTATTTTCTTTTTTCATTAAATTCTGACCAATTGACAATATCATATTTCATTTTAACCTCTAAGGAATAACTTTCTCATCAAGCCAATCTGGAATTTCTTTTACAAACTTTGTCAGACCAATTGAGCAACAATAGATTAGAATTAGTGTATATAAGTCCTATCAATATAGTAGTCACCGATCGATGAAAGGTAAATCAAAAGATCCGTTATAAATTGAGTTAAAAGCTTTATCACAAAAAGAAATATTCGGTACCCACCTTGTGTAAGAAAATATTGTCGCCACTACAAATATCAAATAAAATCAATACTCTATTGTGGTAGGTCACCACTTCTCAATGCAATAAATAACGAAAGAACCGTTATTGGGTGACAAATCATAAATTCAAAGATCAAAGTGAACAATATTAATGGAGTAAAACATGGTGTCTCTATTTATTTCTTGATATGCGGGCTAATGTTTTAGGTGATTTCATTGCAGGCGTGTTGTCAAAATTTCGACTTTGAGTGAACTTTTCAACATAGCCGGATATACGCTCATTAACATAACTTACTAGATCAAATGTAATGTCGCCTTGTTCTGTGGGATATTAGTTTTTATAGAAAATATTAATAATTGATACATTAGCTTCATCATTTGACTATATTCAAAACTATAAAAAAACTGATTACTTTAATTGTCTAGCCAGAGAATTTAAAATAAGAAGCTTAGAAATAAAAATAATAAGTTGAAAATCACATAAAAAATTATTGTGTTAAAGTAAATTTTTAAGAGATCAATTTAGACTGTTTTCACACATAAATAACACACTGGGGAGCACCCACAAATTTAATTAAATTTGTTGATCAGTACAAGAGCCAAAATTTTTTGCGTCACTATAAAAAGCATACATTCAGTGAGACATAATGTTATTAAAATATTATACGAAAATTAGATCAATTTTTATTTAATAATTATAAATTTTTGTAATGTTTATTAATAATTATTGGCAACCAGATTATTTATTTTATTAATAAATAATCTGATTACTAATATACATAGCAAATATATCTAATGCAATATAGATAATAATGTGTGAAATACAAATGTATTATTTTAAAAAAACTTTTATGATAAATTTCAGAGATTTCCGTTCCCGATAATAAATTTCAAATAATTAAATGAAAAATTATTATATCCCATTTAAGTAAAATTAGTAATCAAAAATTTAAGTAGAATTAAAAATTTTAAATATATTACTTTATTACTTCAATAACAGCACACAATATTTTGCTTTTGATAAATTAAAAATTTTAATTGCAAAAAATAATATAAAATTTATTCTGTTAGTTTAACTGTATTGAAAACTTTCATAATATAAAAAACGCTGGGGAAATTTTTATAAATATAAAAGCTAAAACAAACGCTTATTATTTCTATTCTTAATGCGAAATGCGCTAACTAAAAATGCGATATGAGAAATTATGAATAATTATTTTACAATTAACACCGATAGCAATCATTTCGATCTGATAGCAATCAGTGGAGAAAATATTCAAAACATGCAATATGCAACCACCAAAATAAAAGAGCTACAAATTTTCTATACAGAATAAGGAACAGATTTTTTGAAAAGATAGTGCCTGTTATTTTTTTCCCAAGTTTGAAATTTATATTAACTTTAAAAAAAGACAAATTGAATTCATCAGTGTCTAGTGGTGAGAATTATTTGAAGTGTCTTCTCAGAGTAAGGACTCTTCAACTTCAAGTGATATTTAAAATTTCCATTCAAAGTTTGCAAAGTTATTTTAAATCTTTTGTTGGAAAATATACACATAATTAAAAAAAAGCACTCCAAATATATATATAATAGAATAATGTTAAAATTGAAAAGCTTACAACTACTGGTTTTGCAGTTATTTTATGCAAATTTCTACACTTAGTAATCTGTCATTATAAAAGAAATTTTCACATGCGATTTCAAATTGGCATAACCAAGAATCTTCAACTGAAAGAAAATTTGATACTTTTACATTATACTTTGACTTTTAATAATTCGCCGTAAAGAGAAAGAAAAAAATCATAAATTATTGTCATGAATATTCCATTTACATCATTGTTTAAAAATGCTTATGGTTTCTGAAACTACTAAAAAATAATACAAACATTTTAATTACATTTTAAAAACCAAGCAATTCTCATTTGATAAAACCTATTTAAACGCCAATCATTTTTGGCGGAAAATATTTAGCAATCACATCGATGATCGATTGCGTAAGTATAATGTAATAGTACCTTTTTTTCAATGAGACAAAACTAAATTTTGCTGTATTTAGTTGGTTTTTCGCCCTTGGTGATTTGTGACCGTAATTTTTCTTTTAACCGACAAAATTATCACCAAGCAATCTTTTGCATCAACTAACTTCAGCATTTTGTTTGTTTACCATTGTTAATCCCTTTTTAGTCAATTTTTGTATTCAAAAAAATTCAATTTAGTATATATTATATTTAAAATAAAATTTTGATCCAATAAAATTATTGTATGTACGTTATACAATTTTTACCTTTCCATAAAAAAAATAAAATTAAATAAAAAATGCATGCTGTTTTTTTCAGAATTAAAAGCAGGGGTATAATAAAAAAAGGACCAAAAATTAAAAAAACAGGAATTAAATTTCTACAGCACATTGCATACTAAGAATCGCTTATTTCGGACATAATAAAAACTTGTATGAATTAATGTAATTTAAATCTACAATGAGACTAGATACAAATTAAAAACATTTTATGATTTAAATATAAGAAATCAACAAAGTCCGATTGACCATCATTTGAAAAAAATCTATAGACTAAAAGTAAGCAAATTTTCAAATGAGATTAAAAGTAATATATTTCTAACATATCAAAGATTGATATTTTATTCGATGGTTTTGAATATAATTAAATTAGAGAAGTTGGAAAGGCTATCAAATTATTGAAAGAAATTCCATATAAAAATTCTTTAAAAATAAGGCTGAATCTCATATTATATGGTAGTTATACCAACAATAAATAGATTTCTCAAAAATCCCAAAACAATAGGTAAAATTTTAACTACTAAATAACAGGTTACTGATAAAAAAATACTATGATTTTTTTTTAAATTTACAACGTGTAATAGCTTTTGAATACACATTTTTTAAGATATCATTTCTCAGAACAGCCTCTAAGCAGTAAAAAATATCGATATTTATTCGTAATAAGTAATCTAAAAGTAAATTTCGAATAGGAAAATTTGGCGATGATTGGCTACTTTCGGCACAAAATTGCAACTGAAATCCGATACGTTTTAACAGAATTTTACTTCGAAACAACGACACGGCGACCTTTGATATCGTGTCGCAGAAATGGAACGATGTATTTTCCGCTCGGGTGGTATGGAAGAGATAAATCATGCATAAAATCATGCGAAGTGACCACGTGCACCGCTGTCACGCAAAGGGGCCTGCAACATTTCGGCAACAAATGAGCGTCCAGACCATCTTTCACACACACGCCGCAACGATGAATTTTCATGAGAGAGAGAGAGAAAGAACAGGTATCGGATACATTGGTGGGACACTGAATAAATCATTGGACAGAGCTGTAGCTGTCTATCTCCGCTGACGTTGGGTCCTATTATTTCAGAAGAAGCCGATAATTGCCTCCGGGCAATACTTGGCAATTTCTTGTTTTTAACTGTACCTAAAGACAGAAAAGTAATGAGGGAAAATGTGGTACGAGGAATGGCGGTATGGTATTATAGGTAGCCACAAATATATACTCTAATAAAATATAGCGATATATTTTCTGGTCATGAATAATATGGATTGCCCAAAATAGAGAATTTATTTCAAATACAAAACCAAAAGATTTTGATATGGTTTCATTTTCAATACAAATTATATATCTATAATCAAATTCAATTAATTATGCATTTCTCTTTAAAAGGTAATAATTGTAAGATGCCATACATTCAAAAGCGCCAGAAGAACACAATAGAACAACAGTTGTTGTCAAAATATTTCTCAGCATTTCTTAAATTAAAGACTTATTATATCACTTTTTGTTTTAGATTATTGATATATTTACCATAGAAAAGGACTTTTTATGTTTGGGAATTGGCGCTTTGTAAAGTGATACAAATATTTTTCTGATTGTTCTGGATTTCACTCAAGCAATATTTTATTTGTTATTATTTTAGCATAATTACTGAAATCAAATTGTAAGAATAATCAATACGCGCATAATAGCGTCTCACCATCTCTAATTTTGCGCCATTGGAATAGCGCCAAAATATAATAATAAATGTAAGCAACAACAGAAAAATAAAATACTTTTAAGTAAATTTATAATTATTATTTCATTTTATTACTGTATGAATTTGGCTTTGCTTCATAATTGATTTTTACTGTGTCAAATCATCAAAAAAAAATTAAAATGTTTCCTTTTTGACAAAAAAAAAAAAAAAAAAAAAAAAAAAGAAGAAATAATTAAGATAAACATTTAGTTTCCTTTTTCCAATCCAACTATAACGCTAGCTATGGAATTATAGAATTATTAACAATAAAGTGTTTGATTTTATCGTTACTGTTCTCATTTGTTTAAAATATCCATGACGTCAGATAACGTTTTATCCACGTCACATCGTATTCAGATGGCGTTTTGAATCCGATTTGTCGGCGAATGAATGTCAGAGAATATTGTCGAAGTTCATTTTGTTAATAAAATGATTTCTTATATAAGGAACAAAACATCGGTTTGAGAAGCGTTTTCTATTTCCGTGGACAATAGAGCAGGAGAAAAAGTAAAATGAAAAAGATATGACAAATTACCCACTTTATAACCAATTAAATCGGCAAGGACGATTTAATTTTAAAAAGATTTCATAAATTAATTAAATTCTAAATTAACAATCGCAATATTTGTGAACAATCTCTTTCTTTATTTCCTTGCTTAAATCAATATTAACAGTTTTCTTTTGATTAATATTGCTGAAATAATAGAAAGTTGATTTGTAAACTAGAGGCGCGGAAAGTTCGTTGAATTCTTAAAATTGTTATTTTTTTATCTTTTAGTTTATATTGTGTTAATTTTATTATACGTTGTTTACGATTGGTATTCGTGAATTGCAATAAATTATTAGATTATTGCAATTCACTATAATAAAACAGCAATAAATTATTAGATTATTGTAATTTTTAATCTATAAATATATATCCATACTTATGGTTTAAAAACATGCTATTAAATTAAAAAATAACACCATTAGGCTCTTTCAATATTCAGATTTCCTGTATTATATTAATAGCAACCTATTTTGAAAGAATTAATTTTAGGCAATTGTTGGTTTCCCAGGCGTAATATTATGTCGCTTTGAACATCGTTTAGAAATATTCAAAAATTTTACATTAATAAAGATTTACGATTATCTTTTACATTCTACACATAATGTTAACAAAAGTACTAAATTTATGTCAACGAAAGGAGAAAATCTTATGCCAAAAGAGAAAATCAAATAATTTTTTCTTTCAGTAATGGTAAATGTATGTAAAATAGTAAGTAATATTAGGAAAATGATACGCAAGTACCTTTGACTTGGGCAAGTATTCGGGTAACATAAGCAATAAGATTTATAGAAAAATAAGTTTAATAGCTTTTTCGTTAACATATTCTTTTTAATTAAAATAATTTTCATTACAAAATTAGCTGATATGTTTCGTCAAAATATATATATATATATATATATATATATATATATATATATATATATATATATATATATATATATATATATATATATATATATATATATATATATATATATATATATATATATATATATTCTTTTGACTCATCAAAAATGTACCGAATTTAAATCAGCTTTTAAGTTTTTGAATGATTCCAAAATTTTAATATTCTTTAAACATAAATTGAAAGTAATTGATGACTAAATGATTAGAAGTTACTATATTCAGGTTTCATGGTGACACATGAAAAAGTTGCTATTTTATAAAAATAATAGCAACTATTTATCTAATTATTCGTCATATTAAATAAAATGATAAATAAAATAAAAGTCAATCAAGTAGCAAAAATCGAGAGCCAAATATTTAAAGATTTTAATAACGCTCAAAATATTCCTTGAATAGGAAAAAAAAAATTAACAACATCGGAATATTACACTGAAAACCAAATTCCCAGAACATCTTAATCCGGTTCTCCAGAACAGGAAAAATGCGATTTTGTTTCCTGGGTTACGACAGTAACCGAGGAAATGACATAGCATGCATATATATTAGGCGGAAGGTATTCATTAATTTAACAAACCAATTATTACATATACGATCTTCAAGCAATAAAAGAAATCTTCAAAGAATGAGTTTGAAAATGAAAACAATTTTCCCTATTCAATATTTATCAGTATAAAAGTAAAAGAATGTTGCCATGATCAAAGTTATTCATATCAACTTTTGAAGAAGTTTCAACTCAAAATAATGAAATTAAGCAGTTGAATCATGATAATGTTAGACAGTTTATCATTACAAACTTTTAAATTCTACAGAGAAATTTATTTTTAATTTTCCTTTATTTTTATTTTATGAATGACCCCTATCTCACCAACACACACACAATCATTCATCATTTATTTATCCTTCAAAATTACAGCCATATTTTTAACAACATCAATTTAAATTAAGTTCAACTTGATAGTTACTCATGTAAATTGATTGTAAAGATTGATTAATTCGACACACGAAATCTTTCTTGCGCCAATTGAAATGATATTTTAAAGAATAGCTTATTAGGATAGCTACTCCCTTCCTTTAAAAGATAGTATATTTTTAAGAGTATATCATTTTTCATTGAAAAAAGTACTAACGAAAATTAATTTTTGTATTCTTTTTCTAAATATTAGACAGATGAAAACATTTTAAATTCCTTACATAAAGAATTCATTACTGTTTTACGTGATGAAAAAATTAATTTTTATAATGATTTAATTTTAAAAAAAATTATTAAACAAGTTAGCCCCGTAAATATTAAACGATTCGACGATCTTTTTTCTTTCTGTCCTTTTATTAGAACGACTCAATTATTTTCTGCTCCAGACGATCAGTATAAATTATTTTCGCGTCTAGTAAAATTTCATGAGCATGTATAAATATCTAAATCAATTTAATATTAAGCGAATTTCTCAGGACAAAATAACTTAATAAAAAATTTTAAAAAATATCATCCTACTGACAGGAAAATATTAATGACTTAGCAAAGACAATAATTGATTCGGTTTTTAAAACAATGTAATCTATAATAAATATATTTAGAAATAATATAAATAATTTAAAATATATTTTAACAAAGTTAAAAAATATTGCTGTATAACAGAATGAAATAAAAATAATTAATAAATATATTTTATTTAATTTTCTATGATCAATCACTTTGTGATCTAAGATTTATTTCATAAACTTTTATTTTTATTAATTTATCTTTTGACTTATTTTCAGCTTCATTATTTTACAATTGGACGGAAGAGTAATTAAACTTTCTATTTGTTATACGATTGCTTTTGTGATTCGCGTCTTAGTTGAATTGATTAATTAGTTGCGATTTATTTACTGAATTGTAGCTAGAATATGAATCAATTTCATATTTATTTTCGTTACATTTTTTCTATTATTCCATTTCAGACCATTTTTAATGCTGATATGTACAATGCTATATCATTAAGAAAGGTTCTGCTTGTTGTAGGAAAAACTAAATATTAACTTACTATATCTTTTTTACTTTTTATACTAATTGTTAAAGATCATTTCAATTTACATTTTTTATATGTAAATATAGTTGCAGATTTGGAATATTTTTTTAACACTCACAGATTAGAAATTACAACAATTTTGCTGTATTTAGCTTTAACTCAAAATCTGAGCCGTGAGGGATAGTATGTGAACTTTTAAATTGTCTGCACTCCACAACAAAACTCAACGCGAGTTACGTTTGGCGCAGTTTTTATTATCATCCACCATCCTCAAAAAGCACATTTGTTGATTTGACTCACGTCCAATATTTCCGTTCACGCTTTTGCACGTCCCTTTCATCTTTTTACATTGGTGCCCTGCCAGCGTTATATATCCTTTTGTTTTCATTTCTGCCAACGTCTTCTGAGCCTCGTCTTTTCCTACTTAAAAAAACCAAGCCTTCTTTATCTCAGTCAGAGACTCATTTCTATTTATTTTCAAAAATATCTAGTCTCCCTGAGCAACTCAACTGTCAGCATATATTTCACAACAATTTGTTCTTAATAAGATTTGAATAGGAAGAGGCGATTATGGTATTAATCAGACTCACAATACTAAACCAGACGCAAACACGGAAGTTTGTCTTATAAGGGGTGCTTCAGAATATATTTAGAACTTGTAGAAATTGACGAAGCAAATCATAATGAATATACTAAACAGATGTGTGGTAATATAATACCTAAGAAGTTTAAACTAAAAGTCAATAAAGTTAGTGAACTGTAAATTTTAGAATCAATTAAAATATCTAAAGCAGAGGGTTTTGTAAAAGAAACCAAATATTAATTTAACTTAGTCCATATTATTTTATTACCATTATTTTCAAAAGCTGTGTTTACATCTCGATCTGAATGCAATGTGTAAAATGTATGAGTTATAATAAAATTTGTATTCTATTATCCTCTTAATTTGAAGTCTCATATAACATATGTACATATTTAATTTTTAGTATATAAGTTTCAGTTTGGTAGAGCAGTACTCTGATTTGTTATTCATTTTTCTTTCTTTCTTTCTTTTCTTTTCTTTTTTTTTGGAATATGTGCAATTATGGATATATGTAATAGCAAATGATAAACCTTCAAATCATGTTAATTTGCGTTTCCTCAGATGAAAACCAACGATCTTTCTTCACAAGTAGTAAGCGAGAAAAATCAGCAAAGTGAAAGATTTTAACGCTATAAATCATTGTGCAATCTTTGTTCAATCATTTCAAGAAAAATGATACCGACTTAGAAGACAAATTAAGATCTGAGCAATCATCCACTGTTATTGATTGGACAATTAGTGAGCTGAAATACTCGTGATTTATTCTAAAACTTTATCCTTACACAAGTATTATCAATCGACAATTCAACAACAAGAGCAAGTGAAAAAGATGTCGCCAAGAAATTCCTCAAGAGCTGACATCATCTCTGCTGCATGACAAGGGAATGTTTACTGAGAATTGCTTGGTAATTTCTCTAACCTCTGTTTAAGCGATACTGAGTAACGGAAATAGATTTTTTTTTTTCGAAATACAAGTGTGTTGAAATTAAGATGTCAGGAACTAGAACCAGATAAACGCTCAAAATATTTTGTCTCACTTTGGACAGAAAAAGATGTTCCTTGTCAGTGGTGAGCGTAAGATGGGATTTCGCGTAAGTGCTTAACTTTGAGATTGTTTCATATGATCACCTTGTGGAGACTAACTTTTTTGACCAATAACTATAACGAATGTACAATGTTCTGAAACCAGATTATCCAATACCAACAGTAAAAAACAAATTCACCTGCTGGCCACTACGAACCATCCTATTTGTTACAGGACATGGCCCGTTCTCAACCTTTGTACACAGAATAGATGCCACTTCAAGCGACCACCGTGAGTGTAGACAGATTGGGAGCCCAATTCACTATGCCACCAATTGCCAAATTACAGGTTCTTGCCACTTCTGCTCTTCCAGCGATCACATGTTAAAAGTCTGGATTAAGAACATCATCGACAATGGCCGTGCTAGAACCAAACTAACAATTTGATCTCTTTCCTACTTGAACATAGAGACTTGATTTTGTAAAAGTAGAAGCAGGCGACTCATTTGATGAACTGCCCTCCTCTGCTTAGTCAACCATGAGAATCTATATTTCAGTTCATACCAGTGGCAACTTAATGATTTTAACTGCAATTGCTTGTTAACTGTCACAAACTGTTTTAAACCACCCAATCTGCTAACACCACACTATTTTTGTGAATAGTTGTGATTAACTAAACTGCCCTGTTCCATCATGTTCCAGTCCCTACTTATGTTTCATTTGTGCCTGGTTCTCCTCTCACCCAAGTTCATCTAATAAACTTTTCCATTGCATTCAGCCAGAGGCAAATGTGTTACTGCCCTCTAACCGTGTGTTGGGCAGCTGCGTTTGGGGCTGGTGGTTGCGTTTGCGGGTGACGCCACTCCGACGGTGTCACTCACATTTCTTTCCAGCAATATCCATCCAAACTGGTAGAAACCTTCTTGGGTTAGGTAGAGGGATACTGCTGGTGTTTACGTTTACCAGGATATCCATCAATAGTAAACAAAATGCAATCTTGTTACAAGATATAGTTCTCTGCACTGCACCAAATTCACAGAATCGAAACTTAGAGAATTTCAAGGTAACAAAGTGGTTCCAGTCCCGTCTATATTCAGATTTTATCAACCCATTTATCTTATTTTTCATTTTTTTTTTGTTCATTTTAAATTCTGGTTTAATAATGGAGGTTTAATAATGTAAATGTTATCGAAATATTTGATATCTGATTGTCTTCGAGATATTTTTTAGGGATCAAAAGGCGAAAAATATTTGGGGGAGAGTAAAAATTTTTGATGAAAATAAAAAAATATCTGAGAAGAGTAATTATTGTATGAGGCTGCTTTTTTTCTTTCGAATTAAGTTTCATTTTATTTATTTATTTGTTTGTGTCAGCTAGGCTGACAATATAAGGTGCGCTGCTCCACTTTTTCATACTGAACCATATTTGGTGTGGAGTCCAATTGCTTCAGTACACACATGCCATAAGGACCCATTTATAGGGTAGGCAACCATTCACACCTCATTCATACACAGAAAGGACAAAGACAGGATAGATAGAGAAAGTAAATCCATGGCCGAACCGGGATTCGAACCCAGTACCTCCCCTCCCTATCCGCAGTCAGGCACTCTGACCACTAGACAGGGCGGTCGGCTAAATTAAGTTTATACAATATAGAAATATTAGTTTTGCGTGATTAAGATTTTATCAATGAAGTGGACGTAAATTCTAAAAGACAATATTTTATAGAAATAATAATAATAGTAATAAAATTATTTTCGAGTTTTATGTGTTCAGTTAAAAATATTAATATAATTTTGAATTCGAAATAGATTTCTAGCTGATAAAAATGGTCCAAAATCAAATATTTATGCGGATAAAAATGCTAAGATATATTATGTTTACGAATCTACTTCATGATGGTTGAGAAAGGGAAAATAGTGAATTTTATATACTATTTAAAGTAAATCCCAATTTATGTCAATCTGCTATTTTTTAAAAAAAAAAAAAAAAAAAAAAATAGCAATATTATACAAACATCTTTTTCCACTGGTAACTAATCCATAGAATATAATCCTTTTACTTCAAGATAAGAAACATTTCATTTTCTAATACTTGCCTGCATAGGCACCGAAAATGGGAACGATATTATGGAGTAAAGACTTCGGCCTTAGAAGAAGAACGACTTTGAAGAGATATACATTTGTGACATAATGGAACAACGTCTTTGTTTACTTTTGCACGGAAGGATTGAGCACAATAATACTTCTAGGTTTCGTTCTGAAGCTGAGGGCTTAAGAACGAGGTAAAATAAGATCAACATTAAGAACTGTTTTCTGAAGAGTGGAAAGAAGTTGAGGCATAATGGGGCGGAAAAACTCGTCCGATTTAATGGAAGAGGTAAGAAAAAATAAAGATTTCTGCGCAGAAATAGAGTAAAAGAATTTCGGGAAAAGGAGAGGAGATGGAAAGGTGGAAAAAAAAAAACTCTCCGATATTCGAACTCAGCTATCTTGGCAAAGAAAAGGTAATACGTCTTTCGGTGTAGGTCCGAAAAAACCCCAGCGCAAAACACAAAACACTGCAGAGAAGGATATATAAGATGTAAAAAAGAAAAAAAACTTGAGCGAGCGCGCCTGTATGAAGGGGAAAAGGGGAACGAAATCGCCGAAGGAATGAGTTGGCGCAAGAAAAAACTGGAAAAAACCTACAAATTAAAACAGGGGAAAAAATTTCTTAACTCGCACGAAACCCTGAGGGAGGTAGGGAGAGAGAGGGTGACAAAGAAAGAAAAAGAAAGAAAAAAAAAAAAGAGAGAGAAAAGCGATCAGCAAAAAAACCAATTTGGCTGCGTCTCAGCATTTCGTTCCCAGGGATCACTGAGAGACCGTTCCAAGCTTCTATCCCCCCCCCCCTCATCTTATCCAGAGAAGCGCTTCAGGCAGCTTCTGCTGCTTCTATTCCCTCCCTGTGTTTTCCCCTCTCCCCTTGCAGTCCCTTTTCGGATTTCGCGAAAACACGTGCGCGCGCGTCTTCGCGAAAAGCAGTTTCTCTCGCGCCGAACGGATATCGGCTTCGTCTGATGCACCCCTCCCTTCATTCTCTTTTCAGCCCCCCGCGTCCACCTCCCTTTTCCGAGAGACGAAGACTGCATGCGAAAGAAACAAAGACCGTCCAATTGTCTAGAAAGCTTATTTATAGGTCAGGATGCGATTTTCTCTCTTCCCAAAACTTCCTAGTGTACTTGACAACGAGGCAAAATGGGGCGCACTATAACGAAGCTCACCAGATTCCAATGCGTGACCAGCCGTCCTAAGAGACATTTTTTTCTTGCAATGTTTTGTTACGCATCGGGCATGTTCAATAGCTTTTTGAAAACAAAGAGATTGAATGGAAATTATTTTGTATAAATTCAATAAAAATGAAATCTAAATTTGTAAGGGTAAGCAACTTGAAGAAACCCTCAACTGAAACGGGAATCACGAGTTTCAATCCGCGAAACTTTTCAAAGTAAGTCAACTTTAATCATGATTTCAATAAAACGTAACCAAAGTCAAGTTTCTGAAAGAAATATTCAGTTTTTGAAACAATCTGAATGGAAAGGTCAAAGTACCACAATTTCTAGACTGAAAGACTTTCAGTCATTAACAACAATAAATGTCCTGAAATAACTCCCGTAGACAATGATTAAATGTTTAATTACAGCAAAACATGGAGACAATGCTTTTATGTATTTTTAATTTGTAGAACTGATTTGCTTTTAAGAAAAAATAAGTATTCCGTATTTATATTGTTGACAAGTATTTTGTGATACGGACGATTCCTAATTCAGCATGCCTTGCGGAGAACACATACAAAATGCGTTTCTATTTTCTGCTTGCATATCTATCGAAATGGATACAGTTTTATGAATCTCCTTCCTTACAAATGTAAATGCGCCATTAAAAATCCCTTTACAAGATAGTGCGATAGGAATGTTGGATATTTAAATGACTTAAATAGCTACCTTTAATTCTATCCGTTTAGTCATACCACAAGGTCTATTCAGTGACTTTTAAATGAAGTTTTACTTCGAACTTCTCAGAACCAGGAGGCACTAATTTGATTTTGCTTTTGAAGAAGAGTGGCATAATTTGAATTCTCTAGGTTTGATGATCATGAAGTTAACGCAAAGATTGAATGTTTTTACAATGATAGAGAATCGAAATGGCTTGTAGAAAACACCTGCAAACTAAAGTCCCAAATCTTAATGTCTGTCAGCTCTTTGTTCTTTTTTCGATAATTTCGTTGTTTCGATTCTCTATAACCGCCTTGTCTGCTTGTAACGGTTCGGAAACATTTATTGAAGATTCCGGTTCGATTAAGAATCATGTTTAAATATATGACTGTAAAGTGAAAAACAAAGCCTATACGATTTTCCTCAGTAGAAGTAACCGCCAAAAGTTTATATGTATATACCGGGCGCAAATGATTGCGATATCCATGGATCGATGATACAAATGCAGCTTCTAAACATGATTAAAGAGAAAAACACATTTTAAAGCATAGAAATCAACTTTCATTGCTTCAGTTTTATAAGAATTGTTGATTTACGAAAACGACGCACTACCAATTTTCAATGCAGAAGCAAATAGTGACCGTTTTAGAGAAATCCACATCATTATTTGGTATTTCTTTGTATATAACAGCCGATATATATTTATATATATATGTGTGTGTGTGCGTGCGTATATGTGTGTGTATAGCCTGTTTTTAATGTATTTAATCATTTATATCTCAGAGTTTCTTATTTAAGTGTAATGTAGTATTATTCCTCAAGTATTAATGTGATATGATGAAAAAGATTTCGTATGCATGGCTCTGGAAAACTGTACCACTTGAATTATAAAAGTGATATAGAACTATCTGCCATACATGAAAATGAATTATATGAATTGGTGACGCTGTAAAATATTTAAAGGGGAAAAAATATTGAAACATCAAACTACTTATATTAGGAAAGAACATATTTATGAGTTTTAATCATTTTCAAAATACCGATGTTATAAAATATCACATATATGTTGATCTTTATATTCCATCATTCAAAATATGCAACATTTAAACATATGTAAATTTAAGAACTTTTGACGCATCTAACTTGATGAAAGGAGAATATGAATTACAAAATAAATAAAATAAAAAAGGATAACTACAGTTTTTTGGGGGGAGAAGGGGGATATCGACCATGTGATAAACCAGTCTGAAAGTCGTAAAGTTTTTCTTGATTAAATCGTATCTTTTTCTTATCTCAGAAGAAAAGATAAGTTTTATTACAGATTACTGTTTCCAGTTTTTTTTTTTTTTTTTCCTTATTCTTGAAAAGGTACCACAAGTCATTCATGCCGCAACGTTAAGGTAAAACTCGGGGAATTTGCAATGGAGGCTGGTATGCAAATTTTCGAAAATGCATTACATATGAGGCAATCCTATTCGAATCACGCCCGCTAACACATTTTAAAACGCACAACACGAAATACCAGGCGCAGACAGATAATTCAATTGGCGATGGCGTGAAAATATTGTCTCCTCTTTTACTTATAAATGACGGAGGGAGTGGGAAAAAATAAAATTTCTACTTCCATCGATATTCGTAAAAAAAGTATTCCCCGATCCACAGTTATTTTTATTGTGTTTTTAATACGAAGCCTACGCAAGGAAAAAAAGAAAAAAAAATAGGGGTTATTTTATTGGGGAACTTTCCTCTTTTCGTTATATACAGCACACAGAAATAAGATTTAAATAAAATACTTTCAAAATTTATACATTAAGCATCCACTATGTATTAATTTTCAAGCCAAAAGGTATTATAGAATAATTTAAAACAGATGCGAATATTCTCATTGATAGATTTATCTAGATTTTATATGCAAAAAATGTGCTTTATGAGTAATAAAATTTTCGCATTTTTTAAAATAAATTCGTAGTATTAAAAAATAATGTGCAGATTTTGACAAGAACCTCAACTTTTTTTTGAACTCATTCTTCATATTCTTTGGAATTCCTGATTCAAAAGAAATAAAAATTCAAGTGCAAAAATTCCACACGAAAAAAATTTTTGAATTAAAAAAAAATATTTATATTCATAATATTTCTCTTGATATATTTTGTATCAAATGGAAACAAATTTGAGAATAAGTCTTCGAAATACTATTATATATGATATTAATAAACGAGTTCTGAGTTCTTTCTCTTAAATGTATAAAAAAGTTTTGACTTACGTTTTATGACTTATGTCAAACAGTATTATCTATGCTTTCCGAAAGAAGTTCATATAAATTTCGATGGAATTAAGCAGAAAAATTCTACAGTTATAAGCTTAAGAAATAGATTTAATTACAACATATAATGTTGTAAAATAACATATTTGAATGTAATAAAATAATATTTTTTTAAAGTTAAATTATTAAAAAATTAGAAAGATTAAAATATTAGATATACTTAAAATCAGAAAAAATTTAGGTTGGAAAATATGATTATACAAATAAATTTAAAAAATTAAAATAAATTAATAACAAAGTTTTACAATAAATTTGTGATTACTATATATTTGATTGTAAAGTTAAAGAACGCATTGAAAATAATATTTTTTAGAGTAGACATATCACCTAGATATGAAATAATATTTTTAAAATAAATTTGAGTTTCAGCATGTATTTTTTATATTAAATTTTTAATAATATAAACTTCGAAAGTATTATTTTATGGCATTTAACTTTGATGGCAATATTTAAATAGTCTATAAAAAAAGAAAATGTTGGAATGAATTGAGATAATATTCAATTTAAAAAAGTAGGAACCGAATAAAAACATGAATTATTTTAATAATTTGTAATTTATTGAAATATACAAATTGTAAAACAAGTAAAAAAGTATTTACACTATAATCAATCGTGACGTTTTCGCAAATTTTTAAGTACAGTCTTTAAAAAAATTTTCAATTATATATATAAACGTTAAATATACTAGTGTTTTATTCCAAAATAAATGTGTTTAAAGGGGAAAAAAGGAAATTTAGATCTCAAATTAATCAAACATTTCAATAATAACTAGCCAAACAAGCAAACAATTTTCTAAATTATAACAGTTTTAAAAGCGGTCAACATTTAGTAAATATGCACTCAATTCTTTCACATGAAAAATTTTTCTTTTGAGTAAAATGTTATTCTTTTTTAAATATTATGAACACATTTTTTCATTAAAAAAAAAAAATAATAAAATAAAATAAAATAAAAATTTGAAACTGGGAGAAGTTTTTATTTTTGTGAAAACTGTTTGAATTTTACAGTATTAAATCGGAGGTTTGAATGTAAAATAGTAAGTTTACGAATATAATGTATTAAATGTATGTAAGGGATCTCAAACGAAAGAAAATGTAGTACAATGAATTAAATAAAATGAAAACGTTATCGGCTTTATCTATTTCTAAATTGCTATTGGGGTTTCAAATGAAAGTAACATATTGAATTAAGTAAATTAAGAGAATATTGGTTTATTAAAAATTTTATTTATGAAGACTAAAATTCCTAAATAGCAAAATGATCGTTATTTTTTTAAATATCAAAATATTTTAGTCAGAATTAGAATAAAAATATCGATGATTAACACAGGGGAAAAAAATTGGATTTCGCTTCAGAAAGAACTATTTATAGAAAGAGTAAATAAAATTTAACTGTGTGTCTTTAATATGTTTTTCCAAGGTAAAAATCTAGGTCGATATGTGTAATACAGGTTTTTCTGTTTTTTTATTTTCTTATTGTTTTTATATTAATTTATTTTCATTTATTATAAAAAAAGCTTTTTTTTATTTTTCCTGAATTATAACGGAAGCGAATTCAAAAAGAAAGCGACTTTGCTAATCAAGTATTTTGTAATATATGATATTTTCAAAAAAATTATTCTATATTTTGATATTCTTGATCTAGGTATTTCATTTAATATTCTTCTTCTAATATATTTTGCAAACGGAAATAATTCGATTTGTATTTTCCTCTTTTTTAAACTTATTTCTTATTTTATAATATTTCTTCTGATATCAGCTTTTTTTTTAATCTTATTAAATACTGTTTTCTTATTTTGTGCATAATAATTTTTGTTTTAAAGCTCAAAAATTTTAATTTCAACGAGAAATTTCTCAGCTAATAATTAATCATCCAGAACTATGCATACCACAACTAATTTGTATGTTATCTATTCAGATCACATTTCTCCAAAATCAAGAGATAAATCAAACCAAAATTATCTTCCTAATTTTTCTCACTAGATGGCGAAGTTAACTCCAAGTATTCGATTTAATAGAGAAATAGCCAAAATTCATTTGCTTATCTCATAGCAAGGAGCGATATTGTATTTTTCAGTAATTGCTTGAATCAGCAAATAGTTTGGAATAGGTTGAGTATTGAAACTTGTAATCTAAAACTAGCCGAATGTCTATTTTTAATCTCAATCCTTTTATGTTTTCAAACAATTAACATTTAATATAATTTCAATTAGATTTCTAATTTAAAAATAACAATATTGTAATAAATATTTATCATACTTGATGGAAGATAATTATTGGATATACTCTCACAATTTCATATTCCGATGGTAATACATTAGTAAACATTAATTTAAATCTGGTTGTCAATCAGTTAAACAATAAAAACATTTTGGAATGAAGCCAGAGGAAGAAAGGAATTCGACGTTTAATAGATTATAAAAACTAACGCAATAATGTTACTTGAATTGACTGTTTGAAAAATATAAATGCTTGAAGTGGTATTCATTCTCTACTAATTTAATTGTTTTTATGCATCATTTGGCAGGTAATTTGTTTTTGGAAAAGTTGATTATTTCATTAAAAATTAAAAAAAAATAAATGTACACAACATGATACATTAATTTTTGATAAGTGGTTAATTATAAACTAACTTTCCTAATAAACGGGGCTGATGAACAAATTCAATTAAAACAAGTTTGTATACTTAACTCATACAATGCTCAAAAGTTATATCATCTTATGTTATACCTTTAAAATGGAATGTGCCATTTTTAACAAACTTTAGTTTTTTGCGATTACCTTCACTAGTTTCAAGAACAACAGATGTCTTAGGCCGGACAAGGCTACCCGAAATTTCGAAAATAACCAGCAGATTACGTGTCTGAAAATCTTGCATGCGCCGCATATCACGTGCTCATTGACCAGAAAGACTGATAATCTACCCCACATCTAGAGGGGAACTGAAAAAAAAAAGCTTTCTATTTTTCTATCTTATTTGTCTTTTGTCCTAAATTCTTGTGGTTTTTTTTAAAGATACAGACGAAAAGGTGATTTTTTTCCTTCAAAATCAAGTTCATGTTTTGTTGCTGCTTTTAAACATCTTCAAATACAGTGTCACTTAGAAAGATATTTGAGATTTAAAGAAATAACAAAAAATATTAACAATTTTTTTTATCATATTATATTAAGTGTTTTTTTTTTATTTTATTGAAATGAATAAATTTAAAAACTTAAAGTTTCCAAACTAAGCTATCAGAAAATTTAATTAATTTTAATTTTAAAACTTAAGTAAATTTAAAAATATTCTCCTTTTCTTCAATTCTAATGTCATTTTAAAAGTTATTATGGCAAAAGAATTTTCAAAAAAAGCTTTTATAATGATATTAGTCTTTAAAAATTAAAAAGTCCATTCCTTTATTTTTTTTCAAAAAAATTTTCAAAACGTTTTATGATATCTATAATGTATATTGCGAATCAATTAAACTTTCATGATTTCTTTTTAGAGTTAATTTATATTTAGCAACTTTGAAAAGTCAGAAAAAAATTTTATATCTATAAAATTTAATAAAAAAACTTATTTTACTAAAAAGATTTAAATTTTAAAAAGTTTTTTCTTATTATGAATTAAATTTTATTGCTTAAGACTTTTGTTATTCTTTATAGCTTTCTATGATTAAAATGTGTTCAGGAAATTTTTCCGACAATATATCCATTTCTTTTTAAATTCGTTTTCTTTCTTTTTAGTGAGACTGGTATTCTATTTAAAAATTCTTAGAGACAATGAATATTATATATATTAATAACATGTCACTAATATTCAACATATAGTTCTTTTTTATTAAAATTTTCTGTAAATAAGTTAGAAATCACTGCTAATTGTGTGAGTGACATTTGGAGGTAAATGTTAGACTTTGGACTCACTTAGAAGTCCCCGATTGTAACTTTCGCGAATATTTAAAGTTAATTTTATTATTTATGTTGCTGAAAATAGAGCTAAAATTGAAATTGCGTGGGCCTCTTTACCCCCCTTCATATAGGAGACTTTGAAACAAGCTAATAAAAATTGGCTTTGTTTTTGTGCCAGCAAAATAACTTGGAGATCATAGCAGCGCCATTTGAGATATTTAGAATTGTGTCGCTAAAACTTATTTTATCTCAATATTTCAATAGTTGATATCTATTCACGGGGCTGCGGATATTGGGGGGTACTGACTGCTCTGTCGTCCTCTCTCTGGGTGGGCCTAGATTCAAATACTGAAGCAAAGTTGACATCGTGTATGACCTGATTTGAAACTTTGCTCTTTGCAGCAAAGGGCAAGTAGTGATGTTAAAGTGCTTAATCATTTCCCTTTTTTTCTTTAAAGAATAGTAGTCTTGAACAGTGGTTAAAATGAATACTCATAATCTAGCAGGGTCAATTAATATTTGTCACATTAAATTCCAAGAGTTTATAAATCAGCTTTTTTCTATTTCAAATTAATTTTTTTAATTATTGAATATGCATGTTAATTTTAAATGGATAATTATAATATTTACTGATAATGGCAATGAATTTTCGTTTTATAATTATTAATAATTAAAAAAATAGGCTGGGAAAATGTACTCCCTATTTTAACTTTGGTTTTGACTGAAAATCAGTTCCATTTTTGAAAAGTAATTCCTATTTATTTTTAACCTAATTTCATTCATAATTTAATCTTCTTTGAAAATCACGAATGTAGTTTGTCCTTTACAATATGATCTGTTTTTTTTTCTTTTTTTTTTTTTTTTTTTTTATATTCAGTAAAGAGAATTTAATTTTTGAAAGTATTTCAATATTTCATATCAAATTTTTTCATGTCTTTCTAATTCGTTTTTCAGGACATTTTTATTCTGTAAACATATATGGTAAGTTCAAAACAATTAGCAAAGGAACATTCCACACAAGGTTTTGAAGTGTGTGCAGAGTATTAATTAAAAATACGCGTGTTTTCACTTGTTAAAAGTCGTATAATGCGTATTGTCTCACAAAAAATAATAATAATTCAAACGTAATTCATTTTTGTTTATGTGTGTGTCCGGTGTTCATCAGGACATACACATTCATAATTGCTTTAATAATCAAATTAACAAGTGTATTATGAAATATAGATCATTGACTATTCACGAACCAACTGAACAATTTATTGGTAAAAATTAAATTTGCTTTATAATTTAGGGAAATCATGACTGCTTTATTTCTGCAGGATTATTTATATATATAAAGGCAATATTTTATAGCAATTTTAGGAATATGAACCAACTGAACAATTTATTGGTGAAAAATGAAATTTGCTTTATAATTTAGGGAAATCATACTGCTTTATTTCTGCAGGATTATATATATATATATATATATATATATATATATATATATATATATATATATATATATATATATATATATATATATATATAAAGGTAATATTTTATCACAATTTTAGGAATATGAATCAAAAGAACCAATAATATTTTTAGCTTCAATGGCGCAAAATCTCAACTGTGTCAATCATGAGTGTTTTAAAAAGTTTCAATTGTTTGGTAACATGTTATCATTTGAGGTTTTGAAATTCTTTCAAAGGTTTGTTTCCCTCTAAGAGATTTCTCAAGAGAATTTAGGACACGGAAGTTTTCTAGAATTTAGAAACACATATTCCCAGAAGAGAAATTTGCAGTGAAAAATACTAGAAGAGGGAGAAAAAAGAAGAAAAATATATCAAGTAAAAATAAACATTTTATGTTATTTTTTTTCAGATGTATTTTGAAATTCAAAAATTATTTATAATATGTTTCATTTTGGGAAAAAATCAAAATTATTTTCAGTTTGATAGATTCACATAATTTTCATTCATTATTATTACCAAATTGTGATTTTCATGAAAAAATAACTATTACCATCGTGATTTTTTATTTACATTGTAACAATGTGAGTAACACTAGTTTTTGTCGTAAGTAAATATCTACCAAATAAGGTTGTAATCTTATAAATTACTAAAAAACGTTATACTGAAGTATGCTTCTGGAAAATGGTTTAATGATGTTTCTAAAATGAAATTCGCTTTTGTAAATAATAAATGAAATGAATTTGTTTTTAAAGATACTAAATGACTTATTCATGAAAGTGCACTACCAAAACTGGTTTCCTTATGACGTTACAATTTTTGATGATAAAATTTATTATTGAAATAATAAGAAGAAAAATTAGGTGATTAAGAACATAATAATGAGAGAAATGAATTAAAATGTACAATAACTCGAATACAAAGTGGATTTTTATTTAAATATTTGGTTTGGTCTTCACTAAGATTCATTTTTAAAGGATACACTAGACTGTTTTGCTCGAAATATGAATATTACAAGTGCATTTTTAAAAAAATGTAAACTGACCATAAGCCCTTCTCGGACAGTGGTCTAGTGGGAAACAATAGTCAAGCAATTTATTTTTGATTTAAAATTAGCGGAATGGCGGGAATATCTTAGTAAAGCCATTACGCAAAACATGCGTGGGTCACTTTGTATTTAAAATGAATCCTTTTTAAAATGAGGTATAAAAGCTTCCTTAAAGAATAATTTTCTCTTACAAAATACCAGTGTATTCACTCATCAGAATAATGCAGAAATTCTAAAACAATTGTAATCTAGTAACAAAACTGAAAATGGTTAGTTTTTGAATAAAATTTCTTTAATGAGCTAGCTATAGAATTTCTTAGTAAGAAAATAAGAATTATCTATTCAATTTATTACCAAACTATTTAAGAATTCTAATAGTTGTAAATTGATTTGATTACATCAAACAATTCCAACATATCAGAAAGGCAATTATATATTAGTTTAATTTAATCTAGCTTTATATTTAAAATTTATTGATTTAACTGAATATATGTGAACTTGTGTTTATTTCTAACAATAATTGATGCTAATTCTAACTAAAATACCCACTTATCGCGAAAGTCATTTATTCAAATTCATGTAATTTTAACTATTCGTTTTATTTATGTTAAAAAGCGTTTTTTTGAAAGGTTTCAGCAAAATTAGCTGAATCTTTCTGTTTTTATTTTTGTCACAAAGAAAGTAGCAAGGCCCAGCCATGGTTGGTTGGGTTTCCTGGCGCAAGATCCAAATAAGGACAAGCTGCGCCAAGGACCAGTCCAGGAAGCATTAAGGCTGATATCCAATTCTTAACTGTTTGTGAGGACATCTTAAAAATCTTACTCGAAGAAGGCAGTGCATAAGTGGGGGAAAAAAGAATTTTGAATTGCATTCAGAATAGTTTTTGAAAGAGAATATAATTTGAGGTTCCAACTCACCAGTTCTTCTGAGAAGGCAAGAGGTGACGATGGAAAATATTCTCATCGTCCCCCTACCCCAATTATTCCAACAAAGCTACAAAATCTTTCGGGATAATCGGCTGCTCTTCGGTATCTAATTAAACGCAGGTATCCGGACTTCCAAAAAAGGAAAAAAAAAAAAAAAAAGAATACTCTTCAAAATAATAAAAAAAAATAAATTAAAAGCTGATCCTTTTCTTAAATGAAACTAAGTAAAGAACTGTATCGATTGCAACTAAGGATCTTCCCTCCCTTCTTTTCTCTATACTTTTTTTTTTACTTCTTTTATTTTTTTTTATTTTTTTCTTCTCTTCGTTGGCACTTTTTTCCTCTTCGTTCTGCCGCTGCTTTGCTCGAGAATCTCTCTCTTGCGAAGGAAAAGGAGAAAGAAAAAAAAAATTTTGTTTTTTTTTTTCTTTTTTCTCTTTTGGACGGCCGAACTGAAGGAAGGAAACGACGGAAAAAAGTTTTCCTCGCACTCTGTCCACCCCCTTCCCTTTCCTCCCACCGCTCCGCCCCCAGCTTCGACCACCCCCGTCAGAAGGGTAAGGCGATCGATCGTCGTTCGCCTTCAGATGAGATCATCGGCGACGTAGACTGCCCTCGATTGTTTTGTTGCGAGATCTTCGTTTTTGGACACAGTTTTCGTCCTGAAGGTATTAGGACAGGCACGAAGCTACGAAATTCGATATAAAATTACTTACAACACGCACGATCACGAGGAAAGAGGTTTCGACTGAAGAATACCATCGTGATCCGCGCGATATTTGTATCAATAGTTTTTAAATGAGAAGATAAATTTTAAGAAAAAGAAACATCACACAGATTACAAATGTATTACAATAAAATGATAAAAACTTCAATAATATTTCAGGATTTTAATATTATTTTCAGCACAGGAAATCGTCAATAAAAATTAAATTTTAGTATCAAGATCTTACACAATTTCGCCTTTATACAACTCATATTTTTATAACTTATCTTAAAAGGAAACAATGACATAATGACAATTCAGTTTATAAAGGAAAATGTTTATACATTTTTGAATATAGAAAATGTACTAATCTATTTTGATAACAATAAATGCTTTGTTGAGAATCGAAAAAATAACATTACGCCATGATTTTGAGATCATAAATAAAATTAATATAGCGTTTCTAAAAATACTTTTTCTCAAAAAAAAAAAAAAAAAATTATAACATGGAATATGTACAGTACTAATAATAAAAATACTGACACTCATTACAAAATATTTAATAAAACATACTTTTGAAATAATATAAAAATACTTAAATAGGCGGGAAAGAAATGTTATTAGCTACAAACACAGAGAAACAGTTAAAATTATATGAATATATTTGTGTGTGTGGTGTGTGTGTGTATGTGTTTGGTTACTAGTAAAAATTCTTGATGATTTGATTTATTCAAAGCTTTTTTTTTTAACTCTCAATTCTGGTAAAATTATATACAAATTTGATACACATATTATCTTCTAGAAACATTCGACTATTCGTTATTTAATTTTAATCTAAATACAGAAAATTATAAATAAAAGAATAAAAAATAATTACAATTGCAATAATGATTTTTTAAATTTAATAACCATGACAAACAAATTTAAGAAAAGACCGCTTAGAAAATGATTTTTTCTTATGGTTAACTGACCAACTTAGACTTTGGTTCTCATAAAGAATAAACGAATCAAAATAAAATTATAAACAAAAAGATACTTTAATAATGTGACTTCATAGCTGACTGTATTTTTTAAATTGTATAGATTAATCAATTAAGAAATGAAACAAAAATTAAATATTAGAATTATATTAATTATATATATTTCAGAGAAAATGTTTTATAAAAACGGATAATAATGGCTATATTTCCCTTTATTTACGTTTTGAACGTAGCAAAATTAAAATATAAAAGATTGAAATTCCTATCAATAAAAATAATAAGGAAAATGTAAATTTTTTAAAAATTTACATTTCCTTTATTACTTTTAACGACAATTTAATTAGATTATTAAAAGGTGAATTACCTATTCATGAATAAAAATTTATTAAATTTTAAAATTGAATAAGTTATTAAAATGATTTAATATTTATTATTTAATTCTATAGACGTTTTGAAATGTATAAATCACACTTGAATATATTTTTTTTCTGTAAAAGCTTTTGTTTAATTACATAATACTTGTTATTGCTGTTCTCGTGCCCCAGCTGGCTGGCAAATTGGGGTGCGCTGCTCCACTTTTTCAAGTGAACCGTATTTGATGTGGAATCCGACTATTTCAGTACACACACGTGCCATAGGGACCCGTTAATAGGGTAGGCAACCATTCACACCTCATTCACACACAAGGAAATCACAAAGACAGGATAGAGTGAGAGAGAGAGAAAGTACACCCATGCCTGAGCCAGGATTCGAACCCAGAACCTCGCTATCCGTAGTCAGGTACGCTGACCACGAGACAAGTTGGTCGGCGTATAATACTTGTAACAACATAATTTATTAATACAAACATTTGTAAAAATAAATATAATTTAAATAATTCTTGAAATGATGCATTACATTATTATTAATTCAGTAATATTAATAACTTATGCTTAATATAAAATATCATTTTAAATAAGCAAAACAATAAGTTGCTTAAAATAAAAAAATTATAAAATTTGCTGTAAATTTTTGTACATAACTATTTTTCAATATTATACAGTAAAAGGAATAGTTATGAATAACATCACTTTTTAAAACTATAAAATTGAAATATCCGTCTATATAATTCAATATTTAGCATTATAGAATTACTTTATATTTAGAATTAGAAAATAATCTTACAACGATAAAAAATTATTTAACATGTTTATGTAGTACAAAAATGAATTTATATTTAGATATAATAGTAAATGAGTATTAAATCTATAAAATTAAATACCTCATCAAAATAGTTTGATATTTTTATTATTGGTAAGCTGTATTGAAGATAAAATATAATTTTATTAATAATTATTTAGTTTAATAATTATACTTTTGTTTGGTATAAAAAATTATGAGAAATGTTGTAAATGTTTCTAATAATTATTTATGATCTTACAATAAAGAATATGACTAAACATTTATTGAGATTAATTGCCTTATTCTAAAATATTTTAAGTATTTAACATATTAAGAGTTATTTAAATTTAATTTAAATTAAAAATTTAAAGTTTTTACAGATATTTTGTAATACAAACTGGAAATAATATCATAACTCTTAAATCCTTTATGTGATCAATTTTAGTTTAATAAAAATAAAATAAAATTCCCTCAAACATTTATTTTACAACTTCATGCAACGAAAGTAGAAAAATATTTAGATGAATATTTCATTTGAGACATTTTCGAAACTTCATTTATTTCAATTTTTAAATTTTGTCCGATTATCATAAGCGAATTCTTATGGGCGAAATTAATTTCTGCAATAAATTTAAACACATTGAATTCTATATTTACGATATTATGAGCAGCGATACTTTCTCCTCTCCCAAATACCGAGAAATTACTCTCGTCGAACTTTTATACACTGTTTCCTGATTATAACTTATGTGCTTGTTCGGTAGCCATTTCCGTTTCTATGGCAACCACAGTTCATGACTCGAGATTTGAATTCTTATGGAAGTTTTATTCCTCTAATGATATTTTTATTGGAGGATTTCATATGACGTCATCGTATGACGTCGTTTTGAAATGAAAACAAAAGCACATGGTTGGCAGATTTATTTTAAATTCAAAATTTTCTCCCACGTGTATGCAGCTTTGAAAAATCATTTCAAACTTATGTGACTACATTTCTGTGGTATATATTTTTGAAATGAATTCTGTATATACTATACAACATAGTTTATATATTTCTATAAATATTTAAAAAATTATTAATTTAATAAAAAAAATATTGAGGAGAATTATTAGTTTAAGAATATCTATTTAAAGAGCTTACTTTTTTTCCTACATAATAAACACAAATGAACATTTTAAAAATATTAGAAGAACAAAAGAAATAAGAAAAAAACCATTAAATTTTAATTATGGCACAATACAATTTTGCATAAAATAAAATATTTAAAAAGGTTATTTTAAACTTAATATATTGATTTGAATTTTTTTATATATATAGCTACATTAACAAGAATTCAAAAATTTTTTCGTAAAGAAATGAGTTATGAAGTAGAAGTTTTAATGCAGCTTGAAATCCAAATTAAAAAGGACAAAGAAAATATTACATTATAAGGAATTTATTTTAAAAAATTTCCACGCACTGTCTAGTTTGTTATTTTAAAATCACATTAAAATTGTTATGCACTGAATACATTTTTAATTTAAGTTTATTGAAATTTTAATAAAAGTGCTAATAAAAATTTATTCCATGACATGAATTTTCGAATATTTTTATAAAAGGATAAATAATATTATAATAATTTTCATTTTCATATAGTGTGCACATTTATAAAAACACAGACTTAAATCTTAAATCATAAGAATTTTGTACAAAGAGATAGCAACTGGAATGAAATCTTGAACTTATATTTATCGAAACTAGTTTTAATGTGATAAAAAAAAATAGCAATTTTATATTTAAAGCAAAAATTGTTCAGTTCTAATAAATTTTAAATTTTTTTCAATTTGCTTGTATTTTTTAAAAAGAATATTAAATTTTTTTAAATGTATTTTATATTATCAGTTTGTGTTAATGTGAAGATTTCAAGTATTGATCGGAGTTGATAGGTATGAGCATTATTTTAATCCTGATCATAAATATTCTTAATAAATAAAGATATTCAGCAAGAAATGAGTTTGAAAATAATATGGAACTTAATCAATTTTAACTTACAGTATGAGAGTAAATAATCTTTTATATTCTTAAAATAATTAATTTGTTATAAGGAAAAAAAATGACTGCAAAGAATACTTCCAAGTTTCTTCTATTGTGATAATAATATTAAAAATTAATATTGTTATCGCAAAAGAAATTCCTGAGCATTTAAAATTTTCTTTTTACAACTTAAGTAAGCGAAACTTATAACTACACCACTGAATAAAGTATTCTATTACAATTAAATTTTTGTTTACGTAGTTTACACACACACACAAAAATGATAATAATGGGAATATATTTAAATAGTGGAAGAATACATCGAATGAATTGAGTAATGTGTGGACCATTCAAAAGATAACTCATAACTTAATATGTAAATTTTTTTAAAATAATGAATTTAATGTATAAAAATAGAGGAAATTATGTTATAACTTATATTTTTTTAATGTAAAGTAAGAATTCAAAATAAAGTTTTCATGATAAAATATTTATAATTAAATAATCTCTCCGTAAAAATATGAAAAATAATCATGAATTAACAAATATCATAAGGATAAATATTTTTTTATGATTTACTTAATAATATAACAGACATAAATAGGATACACATTTAAACCAATATTAAGGATAAGGAAAACAGCAATATTAATATATATAACAATATTTGAGCGAATAACATTCCCTTAAATTAATCGACAATAACAATTTTACTAACACCCTTATTTACTTAATTCCTTTTGAATAAAATAAGCTTGATGTTGCGAGACAAGAAAATGGAAACAGAGTACTATGCATTCTGGAAGAACAACTAAAGCTTCTTGAATCTCGTTCACAATGGAAAAGCATTGTCGCAATTTCTTGAGTGTGAATATTTCGCAGAAAATTTTTCAGCTGCTTCAACAAGATTTTTATCTTTTTTGGGCAGAAAGAAATCGCGTGACAAAATGGTGTTATTCATACTGCCATTAAAATAATCATAACAATGGCTTGATCTTAATTTATATCCCAGAAAAAAATCGATTAAGTTGAAGGGAGACGTAATTGTTTTCTTTAACACGTATTATTCAATTCGGAAACCCAGCAAACGATTTTTTCTCTCTTTTTTGGTGGCAATAATTTGTAGAGTACTAATTGTGATGATAACACCAAATCGCGCTGATTACATAACATTATTCTTTTTCATACGAGTGAACAGATGGTATTTAATCATTTCTCTTTTCCTACATATAATTGTTTATGTGACAGTTACAATTATACATAATTATGTAAAAATATGTACTGAAATTTAAGAGAAACATAAACTATGCATAATTTGTACAGAAATAAATTTGAAGAAACATTGAACTTGTTGTAAAAACAAAGATTTATAAAATCAATATTAATAATTTGTTAGTTTAACTGGTGTTTAAATTGGTTATTTTTTTAACATAGTTAATATATAAAATATATTTTCAGATATGAATGTAATTAATTTTAAAATTACGTTATAACGAGGATTCATTGGAAAAAAATTAAGTAAATTATAAAAACCAAATGATGTTTTCCCAAAATGTTGGTTTCACCGCTCATTAACAACCATCGCTGAGAAACATTTTTACAGAGCGTGTCAGTGGTAACATCGGGGAAATAATAAAAGATAAAAGTATTTTAGATTAAATAAAACAAAAACTATACTAATATAAAGTAAGACAATCTTATATGTTATGCTCCTTTTAAATATAATTTTTCTAGGATGAAATTAAGATGAAGTAGGAAAAATATAACATTTGGGGAAATTTTTACTTATTAAAAGCCTTGAATAGTAATAAAATTATCTTATTTTTATATCAAATATTTTAATTGCAACACTTTTTACTTCATGCTCGTTTTTGTTTTTTTATCACCAAAATATATTGAAAAATAAAATTAGTTATAAAAATTTACATAAATTTTATAAACACAATATATCACAAATTAAACATCAGTTTTTTTTGTTTCAAATTAGATTTAATGTTAATATTCGTAAATAATATCGAAACAGAATTAATTACTCTTTAAATCGCATAAAATTATAATACGTAAGTTGTAACAAAAATTATCCAATTATACACACACATTTATGTATGTAATATGTTTCTTAATAAAATCAGTTATACTTTAAAGTTGATATATTATAAAACATTACCATTTTTTACCATAAATTTTCCATTTTCAATTAATTATTCATCTACTAGCAAAATTTTAATTTGCTGAAATATAATAAATGGTATACAATAAGAAAGTAACATTTAATGCATTTTATAGATAAACTGAAAAACAGACTTAGAAATTTTTTTCTTTTTCATATCTAATATATAAAATTTGTTTTGTAACTTTTTCAGGCAATAAAAAAAATGCTGTGTAAAGCTTAAAAAATATACAAATATTAATTACTTTCTTCATAAAATAAACTAATTTCATTTTATTAAATTTACAAAAGATCTGTTTAGATTTCGCAAAATTTTCCATTATCGTGGCATTTCAATATCAATTATTAAAGAAATACAAAATTAAATCCTACGTAAAAAATTATCAAATAAAAATGAAAAGAATTTCCAGTTGATTTGGGTTCAACATGGAAATAATACTATATTTTTTGTTTTCCTTTTTTTTTTTTAAATGAGAAAATTAAAGAGAATCATAAACTGAGAGTTAAAAAAAAAGTTCTCACTTCATGATTCATAAAATAAAGGAATTGCAAATAAATATGAACAATTGCAATGTAATACGCAGAGATGAGTTTCTGCAAAGCGCAAATAACAGTAAACTAAAACTAAGAAATTAAGTAAAGGATACAGGGTCAAATTATCTGTTAATTAAAAAAATAAAAGACGTGTTTTTGCTTTGTAAGGTAGAATACAGCTGTATTTTTTCCCCTTTAAATACGAAAGGCTATGTCATTGAATATGAAATAAATGCGTTTCCCTATTTTTTCCAAAGACAAGATTAATTGACATCTTTAAAGAAAGTAATATAAATTCCCTTATAGAAAACGCAAACATCAACAATTTCACAGAGGAAACAAAATTAAATCGTTCCTAAGAAATTACCTAGATTGATGGGTGATAAATCTACAGCAATAAGATTAAACACAAATTTTATTCCGAATAAGAGATCTCTTAGACCACGATGTTTAATTTACAATTGTTACGATATCTACATTTAACACAAAAGAAAACGAAAAGGAGAGAAAAATAAACCTTATTGGAATGTTCAGTTTGATGCGCGGTTTGGTGGAGCTGCATTATGTACCAGTCCAAGTCATATCTACTTTCAGCAATAAAAATAAATAAAGTAGCTAAAAGTGTGACGTTCAGGCATTCCTGCTAGCATCCTATTCCTCCCCCTACACACATCTAGTTAATCTCTAGTCCCTTGTGACGGGGCGGCTCTGCGATCTCTGACCGGGGGGCTCAAAGGCAGATGGATGGATGGCTTTCTGAAGCAGGGGCGCTTCTGGCTGCTGCCCCACCGAATACTCTCTCCCCTCCCACCATCGCGGGAGTCCAGTCCAGTGATTTCCAGCCCCAACCCCCAGGTCTTCAAGATGAGAGACACGTAGGCAGAAGAGGTGGGCGGCCCTTGGATGAGGTAGGGGCGCTTCCAAAAGTGTCCCTTCTACGGTGCATTCGACTTTTCCCAGGAGATTCACCTGACCACTCCCACAGAACTAGGAGATGCAACGGGAGCAATCACAAATTCCGGAATTATTTCTCTAAACCAGGACATAAATCAACCACTAAAAATCATATACTTATCTCTTATATGCAGTCGCACCATTTGGTTTTGTGACAAAAATTTAGTTCTTTTCGAGATAATTAACAATATAAAGTTATAGTTGGTCTTTTTTATACAATATGTTTAAGGAAAATAAAACCCCATGTCGATAAAAGGAAATAGAAATTCAATTACATATTGTAATTCAAATAAATTATTTTAAAATAAAAATATTAGCTTCATTAAAATTTAGTTTCATAAATTTTATCTTAAATCATTTTTTGGTATTTTAAAATGGAAAAATTATCTGAGAAGATTAGCATGCTAAAAATTACACACGTACGTTACATATTCACAGATACAGCAGTAGAACATATGTGGTAAGAATTTTTAAACCCCAATATTATTATTCATACAATTTAAAGCAAAATATTTACTAACGAAAAGCACTGCTTTCATATTATCAATGCTTAAAATAACACCATTGTATTCAAATTTTTTAAAAAATCTTTTAATAGTTATTTTTTTTAAATAAATCAAAATTTTCGGGAAGTTAATATAAAGATAAACAGTCAGTGAACGAACAAATTATTTTTTAATGAGATGTTTATTAATTTCTCACCATAATTTAATAAAAAAATATGAACCTAACTTAGAAAATGCATTATGAGATAATAAACGAGGCAATTACATGTGTAACTTACTTGATAAATAAATTATTAGGGCTTTGTATTAACATCTTAGACCCATGAAAATTAACGAAAAGCGCACGACACATTAATTCAATAATCATAAAAATTGTTATGAAATTTCTGAAAAGAAAATTAAAACAAGTATATTAACAATGAATTTTCTTCAAAAATACTTGTAAAATTAATAGTTTTTAATATATTTTATTTTAGTTAAAAAGATCTATTTTGAAAAAAATTAATTTTAATTCTGAAAAAAATTAACATACATTAAGTAATGAAGTCATAATAAATAACAAGGAAAATAATACGAATTTATGAAGGATATAAATTGTTCGGATAGAAAAAAAATTACATTACAGTCAATTTTAACATAGCTTCGGTAGTTGGTTCAAAGTATTTTGATTTTTTCCATACGCACAGAAGTTTCACACGCAAATCAACATTTTAGATTTAAATACCATTTCAAGAAGAATTGATTTTAAAAACAAACATTTTTAAACTTATCAGTTCCTAAGCATAAAAATTAATGCAATGCTTAATGAGAAAGCATAAATTATGTGAAATGTTAAACAAATTAATAATTGTCTCCTTTTACACAGATTTGAAATTCCCCCCAAAATGAATACTTAAATTATTTCACTTAAAATATGAATAGATTATAAGAATGTTAATAATGAATTTATTACTAAAAGATAAAATAAAAGCTTTGCTAATTTGTAACTTTTGCTAACGCATTAAATTATAATTAGAGAGGAAAGAAAATGGAACATACTAATTCCGACTTCTACTCACGCGATACAAAAACTAATAATGAGTTTTCTCTTTTACTTCTCATTCCGGAACGAATCCCAATGCCCATTCGCATGTATCTTTTTCTTTTTTTTTTGAAAGGGGGAAGGGGCAGGATTCATTGTTTTAACCTTTTTTTCCCTTTTTTACTGGTCACAAGAAATCAACCCTAAAGTTCAAAATAGCGGAAACATTTTCTCAAGCATATAATAAATTATCTTAAAGAAACAAGATTATTGAGAAAACATATTCGATATTTCTCAAGTTCCAGACGACAGAAATGCACACGATTTTTTTTTTCTCCTTACCAGCAGAAAGAATTCGAATTTTTTATTTTTATACAGTTCTAGGAATTATTGGTGAAATAAATTCGAAGCATTCAGTGTATAGCATTAAAAAAATTATGGCTATTATGACACATAACAGATTTATTAAAATCATTAAAATTAAATATAGTTTGTAAATAAAAATTGACTTTTGAGAAAATAATTTTTTTAGTAAACTATAATGAAAAAAAAATACTGCCATAAAATTAATAGCACTATTTATTTTAATAGAATAAATAACTAATTCAATTAAAATTAGACATTTTATTTAAAACTAATTTAACTTATATTTATTTAATATGAAAAAACTATTCGAATTTTTTTTTCTAAGTAAAATTTTTAACAGCAAAAAATGCACCATTTCCTATTTAGAATTAAAAATGAACACATACTCATTTTCTTTAAACACGTGATAAGTTATTTCAATTAACTATATCTCATAAGATACATATAAAACAGAAAACGAAACTAAAAATAATAAAATTAAAAAATAAATTTATTTATCGTAATAAAATTAAAAACTTTAACTCATTAGTAAAACAATTAAGCATTTGATATTTCAAAAATATTCAGGATTGTAAATATATATAAAATCCAATCATATTATAGTAAATGAATTATCGCAATCGCTTCTCTTTTAATACCAGACAGCTTTAGCTACTATCTCCTAATGCGCAAAATGTCAGTCTTATAGTGCTCTAAATCTAACCATATTTAAAGAAAACTTTCATCGCCTCAGCGAAATAAGCGCCAACCTCGATACACATTTCCCGCCAAATGTTATGATAAGAGAACTCACCCTTCTCCTTATGATGCATCTCCTATGCAAAGATAAAAAGGCAGATATGTAAGCCGTCGCATATGATCAAGGTTACAGCTGAACGCAGACGCTGATATGGTAAACAGAAGAGAGCAATTTCAGAAACGCGTTTTTCCCCGATGGATGGCGCTCATAACAGCAAAGCAGAGCGTTGCCAAACTGGCGTTCTAAATATGGCCCAGCCAAAAGATTCATCACGCAAAAATTACATTTTAGCGATTAGAAACTTCCTTGAAGAGAAAAATAAGGTTTTTTGTTTATAACTTTTACAGTAAAATATTATTTATCTGATAAACGAAAGATGAGTTCAGATAATTACCCAATTTTTTCAAATCAAAAATAATAGATTTTTATATTTATTAAATATTGGATAAAACTAATACATACTATATATCGAAAATGTTTCTTCTCTTATTTTCCCACATGGTAAATTCATTATTTCATTATTAAGCAAGATGACTAATTGAGAATATACTTGACCAGAAAACTTACAATGGTTATTTCCATTTCTGTCAATGTAGGATATGCCTATCATTAATTATATACAATATCTCTCACTGCTCAAATCTTGATAAAATTATATGCTAAAATTTTAAATAGAACTCATGATTAAGTTTAATTTTACACTTTTAATTAATTACTCTATTTACAGTACTTTATTAATACACTTTTTCATGTATGTATTGTATATTCATATAAATATAAGTTTCCTTATAATAATCCATTAAGAAATTTTTAATATACGTTAAATGGTTGTTAACTTCCAGTTTAGCTCAGTAAAAAATTCAATCAAACTAATTGAAAAAAAAAATTAAAAAAGTAACTACAACTAATAACTGCAATTTATCTACATTAAATTATTACAATCTAGGATATGACCACAAATAAGATATCTCAAATGTTTAGAAAACATGCCAAACTTTTAACACATGTATATCTCCTTTATTTTCATTTTTTGGAGTTGGTTACTTAACTCAGCCCTCAGGATAGAAAGTATAAAAAATTTTAAAATAATTTATAATTTACAGAAACAAAACTCAATGAAACACAGTATTTGCAATATTAATCAAAATTCATTATATGTATTCGTTCTTAAAAAAAAAGAAAATATCTTACATAAGTAAAAAATTATGATCAATATATATATATATATATATATATATATATATATATATATATATATATATATATATATATATATTTAACTAAACAGCAAATAAAATGTATTTAAATTTTAAAAAAGAGCAAAGTATTTGAACTATTTTAAAAATTATCATTAACAAATCAAAAATTATTTATAAATAAGATATTAAATATAAATTTAAACCATCATAATTTACATCTAATTTGAGGGTATTACATTGAAAATTCGCTAAAAGGAAACATCACTCTAAATTTATAAAAATTTAAAATTATTTAAAAAAATGCATCTGACAAATGATTAGGAATTATTGCTTTAACAAATGGAATTTTTTTAGATGTATAGTAAAGTGCTTGCTTTGTCACATACTTTATCTTGCATGTATGTTTTAATAAATTGGCTTTTTATAAAGCAATAAATGATATCAATGTTACATATCATTTATGTAAAAATAAGTATTTAATAAAGGGTAAAACTATTTAAGGGTAAAATATTTTGTGAAATTATTTGCACAAAAAAAATTTAAATAGGATTTATAAGTAGATTTGCTACATTGCATAGAAGCTCGAAATTGATTTTCAATTGTTATGAAAGTTAATATATAAAGATAAAAAAGTAATTACCATAGCAATTTCCTTAATTGGTAGAAATTTCGATTTTACATTAAATTTATAGAAGAAAACACTTAATAGAAATACTTAGTTAATACATTTTATTTCATTGATCAAACTCTGGAAAATTAAAAAAAATAATAAAATTAAACCTTAAATAACTTTAAAACATTTCTATATTTAAAAATGAATATATTATTCGATTCTTAGTTTATATTGAAACATTTATTTCACAACCCACCTAGGTAAATGTCTCATTTTATGCAAGAATAAACAGTAAGTATGTGCATTATTAATTATAATTTATAAAAAAAGGAATCAACACAAAATTTTTCATATTTTCCCATACTGGATAAATAATCAACTTTAAAATTCAGGAAAATGAATTAAATTTCTAAAAGCAATTAAAAAATATCTATTTATATCGTTTTTATGCTTGATAAAATTATGTGAGAAAATTGTACTGAATATGTGATCATATATTCAGTATAATTTTCTTACATAGTTTAAAGAATATTTAAAATTTTGGAAACACCTTATGAATGTTGGTAGTAACTATTATAATAAAAGAGGAGTTATTTGTATTATTTTTGAGGAGTTGAAAATTTTTGTAGCAAAGTGAATTGCCTATATTTTTGTCACCAAAAAAAAAAAAAAAAAAAAAAAAAAAAAAAAACCTATTAAATCAAGAAACAAAACAATAAATTTATCATTCAACACACACTCTTGTTTTAATGACAGATAATAAACAAGGTTATTAATCCATATGGAATTGAAATAGTTTAGATTACTTGAAAAATGTAGTATAAACTACACATTTGAACCAGATTCTTTAGTGCTGGAGTTACTTTCTTTATATACATATATATAGCAAAACAAAACTAGAAATATTACAAGGAAGAATAATTAAAATACAAAAATTACATAAATTAAAAAAAACTTAAAATACAAAATGAAAAGACAAAGGAAAACATTGATATAAATACAAATGAAATTCAAAATTTCTTAATAAGAAAAGACATTCTTTAGTTTAACTATAGTCAATAACAGCTGACACTGATTATGTGGGTATTTGATTTCGTAGTTGGTTAATTGGCACGCGCAAGGTCCAAATATTTAATTTCATACACATGTTCATTGTATGTATACATATATATATATGCCTTGTTAAAATAGCAAACAAAGTGATTGAAAGAAACTCAGACATACATTGTTCCAAAAAAAAAGAAATTTTCTTGAAAACATATGTAAAAGGAAATTAAAATGTATCTAAATGCAATTGGTAAACGTTTCAAGTGAAAAGAAATGATACATCTAAGAGTTTTATTTACAGAACAGTAAAGTTCTATGTTCGAAATGGCAACATTTAATAAGGTAGTTCTCAACAAAACCATTTCCGTATGATTGCAATATATGAGTACAGAAAGTGTGATTAAAATAGTAACACATCTTCTTGAAGCACTCAAATATGCTATTTGAATGAAAGTTCATTAAGTATACAATCCATATGCAACATATTTTCCCTTTAAAAATCTCTAATAGACTAAGACTATTATGTAGTTGAAGATTCTTGCCTTTTAGTTTGACTAGATCATTAACAATGCATAAGCACAAGAATAAACAATTAGGTCAGGATTGTAATCTCTTCATAATTATATCTTAAACACTGATGAAAAAATCAATAGGGTTATATAAAGAGATATCTGCCCACTCACATATGATGGCTACATCAAATGCTTTTTACATGCATTTGATTGGTGACAATAGCAACTTTTTAATCAATCTGACAAACGAAAATATGTGCTCATAAAAGAGACACAGTTACTGATAAGCATTCCATCCATGTGTATGTGCTTATTTAAATTACATGGATAATAATAATTTTATAAGTCTAAAATATTCTTGCAAACATTTGCATATTCTTTTCAATTTTGTGATTCTTATTTTTAGAAAACTTTGTTTTTAAATCAAAACCAAAATAATAAAAATTCCTATGAATATTAAACATTTAAGAGCCAGTTGTTATAGTTGATAACTAAATTTCAATATATATCTTTGCAATAATTATTAGAATTGCATTACGAAAATATTTGGTTAATTTTTAAATTGTGATTATACTATAGCAGCTATATAAATAATATAAATACACATGCAATATTGACACATAAATAATCACACTAAAAATATAAAAAGAACAATGTATAATCATTTCAAATTTCTGGGTATTTTAATGTAGCATAGCTATTAAAACTATTTATATGAAGTAATTATTTAGTTTCTGAAAAAAGCAAGCATTTAAAATACTAATATCTAATGAATACACCTGGTATTACATATATTTACTGCATAACACAGTTTTGTCACAGTTTCTGCCAATAAGTGTCCTATCATTAAAAGAATTAATATGAGAATTTAAAAATTAGTACTTTATTATACTATTTATATAATATATATAATAAGTATTTATATAATATATATATTTATATAATAGTACTTTATTATACTATTTATATAATAATATATTATATTATATTTATTATAATAAGTATTACTTTATTATACTTCAAAATATAAAGGCCTTGATTTCACTATTTATGCATGTATTACACTTAGAAAAAATTTAATGTAATTTCTTGCTTGCTGATTACATAGTTATAGACACAATTACAATATTTCAAAATTAATAAAAACTGAGCATTCATATTAAATAGAAAATTGGATAATATAAAGAACTTTAATTATTCGTTTTCTTAACACTATGGCATTTCTTTCTAAAAAGAGAGAAAAAAAGATATATATACTTATTGTAAAACAATAAAATTTGCAAACATACATTAAGCATAAATTAATATCCTTTACTTTATTTTGTTAAAAGCAGTGTCACGTAAAACAAGTAAAAAGCCAAGAATGGGGGAAACACACTTGAAGAAAAATAAATAGCTGCCACAGTGTAAAGTAAAAATATTGCTAGGTTAAAATACAACTGAAAAATTTAATTTCCCTATAACAAATTAACAATTAATAAATATATAATAAAAAAATAAAATAAAATAAAAAAACACTTTTTTAAAATGTTCAAAACTTTGTGCTAAATTTAGTTATGAAGAATCAGTTATCTAGACAGAGGAAGAAAATCTTATAATTTACAATAAATGGTAAAAAAACACTAAAAACAAGAGATAATCATAATTAATTATAATATTCAGAAAATAAATTACATACTATTAATATATTTTTCACCTTATTTGGACAATAAATCAAACAGACACAAAAAAAAAATTTAAATTTCATTGTTAAGTAAAATATAATATATTAGTGCTTATGATATTTCTTATCATATACATGTTATTCTTTTCTTACAATTCTACTTTCCCTTATAAACTAATGACAACTAAATCTTTTTCTGCTTTAAAACATAAATATTACTCTATCTCAAACCACTTTTTCTCTCAACAAGACTTAAAACTATCCTTCTGTTTCACAAATTTTTGTATTTTCATCTTTTAATTTAATTGTAAATTAATTTAATTGAAAAAAGAAGAAGAGGTTTAATTTTGCACATTTTGAACTGGTCAGATAAATTCAAAAATGAAATGCAATTTGTGTATTCATTTCAAATATTATTAAGTATATTTACTTAATAATATTGAAATCTTGAATGAAATATTTTAAAATTAAACTTTAAATGCTTAGAATAAAATGCAGTTTTATTCCAAGTACAATAAATCTTTGTAAATAAGGTGTATAATAAATCTTTTCATGAACAAAAAACTGCATTTTTTTTATTAAATTCAAAATAATGACATGGAAAAATGAAAAGTTTAAATAATTCAACTACAGCATATTTATGAGTAACATTTTATTCACAGAGAGAGTCAAAAACTACATGTTCAAAATCTTGTAGGTAAAATCAATTATACAATAAGCTCATAATTTTATAATTTGGTTTAATATATAAAGTAGTAAAATGCAATACAAATGATTATTAATTTGAAATATCACAAAATGAATTCTAATAATCTTAGTTTACTTAAAGCAAACATACATTTTGTTTTTCAAATAAAATAAATAAAAGCAATGAGAAAAACTTTTCTTAATAAGTTAACTGATAATTACAACAGTTGAAAAAATTAAATATGTTCTTATTAACTTTTAATAAATTAAATAATATAATTAAGTTAATATTCCTAATAAATTTAAGTATTACAGATATTCAACAAAATAGTTAGAATAAAAGAAAAGTACTGAAAGTATTGTGTTTGATCCTAAATAGAATGATTTTCTCAAAATAATAATAAAAAAAAAAAAAAAAGCTAAAGTGATTCAGGCTCATGTTTAAATACATTGGGCACTGTCAATATCTCTGACCCTTCTTCAGTAATTAAAATAGTGTGTTCGAATTGGGCACTTCGACTATTATCTTCAGTAGCAGCAGTCCATCCATCTTCCAAAATTACTATATCAGGTTCACCATAACAGATAACAGGTTCTAAAATAACAATAGTTACTGAACAAAATATATGTCTAATTTTTCAGATGATGAAAATACACAATGATAAGTAATTATTTTAAATTTATTTTATAAATAATAAACTAATAATCAACTAAAAACAAAAGACACTAATTCCATTAAAAATTTCTAATGGGTTTTACTGTTTTTAATTTAAGCATTCTATGACAATATATACATGATATGTATTTTATTTAACATTGTAAGTGCTATTTAGATAATCAAAATTTTTTAATATTAAATTACACTAGCAATACAGAATAATGATCTTTATTCTATATTGGATACAAACAGCAATTTAGGCTAATCATGGTTTAAACTGTCTTATTATATTTATAAAATTTATAGGATCATATTTATAAAAAAAATGGTACTTTAATATGTAATAAATAACCTGTAAAACCAGGTCCATAGATTACAGAAAGAACTAATATTAAAGATTATTTAAGTTTTCTATTATCTTCTACAGATTTCATTAATATGTGGTTTTATAATAAATGGAGAATTATTATTTCAAACAATGAGAAGTCATTTAAGGGCATATTGTATCCATTAACAAAAAAAAAAAAAAAAAAAAACTTCTATCTATTATTTATACTTATAGAAAAAAAAAGAGCATATTTTTGAATCCAACATTATCATGCTTACAATGGATTTTAGTATTATCTATAAAAATATGAATTATACTTATACCTATGGGATAGATTTTAATTTCACCAGGGTTTATAGGCTTCCAAAAATCAAATTAGGAGCTTTAAGGAGTTTTCCAAGAGTCAAGAGAAACATTTACAGGAGGTATTGACATTCTTTAAATAATTTTTTTTATTTTATTTTGAAAATTGTTCTCAACCAAATATGCATATAATTATGTATATGCAATAATTTTTCAATGATATTTGTAAATAATAGAAATAAATAACTGCAAATTATTTTTTTAAATTTAAGTAAGAGTTATATTTAATGATTACTTCAAAAGCCTTCAATGACTTCACAGATATAATACAAATTTTTTATTTAAATAATCAATAATAATAATACATTACTTCTGAACTATACATTATACAAAATAATGGGTAATTTTAGAGTTTCTAAACATTTTCATTAGATTCCTATCTATTAACTTACTGAATATTTTAAGGTGAATGTAAGAACCTCTTTTCAAATAAATATACTTATTTCAGAACAAAATAAAAGCAACTATTAGATGATAACTTTTCCCGAATTGTAATTTAATGAAAACAATTAAAAAATTTTCTCCCCTTTTAATTTGAATTTCCAAACCCAATTTAACTATACACCCATATTCTAAACTACCTATTTCTTTATTCATTCAATAAATTTTCAAATTTCTCAGTTATTTATAAATACAAAATATTGCTCTTAGAAAATTTTCACTTACCATCCCTAAAGCTTTTGCTTTTATTTCAATTTTATTACTGAGTAATAACTGTTGCTTCAATGAAGCACTATAGTGAAACATGTTTGATTTTGCAATTAATGTTAATTTACCAGCTCTTCCAGCTGGTTCAACATATTCTATTGTACATTTTTTCATTTATGTCATTTTGAAAACACTTTTTCATTTTCATTCTGTTATTGTCAACTTTTTTTGCTGTTCTAATTCATCTTAATATAATTTATACTTTTGTTTGGCATCATCATAAAAATTAAATATGCCTTATATTATGTTGCTGACACATGTTTTAGATATGATCATCAATAATGTACTTAATCAAAATTGATTGATTTTTTAATTTTTCTACATGAAATTTTTGCTGAAGAAAATCCAGGTTCAATAAATGCTTGACCATGACAGTAAAAGCAAATTAACTACTCTTTCCATAAGTAACAATAATTTTGTATATTGGAGAATACGTTAAAATAAAGTAAATATCTTGAATAAGACCAAACTTTTCATCAATACAATTGTGAAATCTAACTGGCGATTGTAATGATTTAAATCCTCCTACGAAAATATAAAATTCGTTTTTTTGTTAACCATGAAAAACTAATCTTTGTATAGCTTTTCCATAGTTCATTTGTCATTGAAAAGACAATTTTCATCTGCCCTCTTAAACTTTTTATTTCATTGATAAGCAAACAAATTCATCCCAATTCACAGAATTTATAAGAATATTTTACCAAGAAAGATATGGGAAGCATATTTTAACTCAAAAAATTTAAATTTAAATATTAGTGGATTTTTTACAATATAAAGAAAACAAAAATAAATAGAAAATGAAACAATTAAAATCGCCCATCTGATTCCATCATGGAGGAAGGAACATAAGAGGAGCTGCCCTATTGTTCAGCGCTTGACATATCTGCCATATCACCTGTCTTCCAAAACATTACACTAAAACCTGTTCTTTACTATTAAGCCTCTTGTTGAATTGAAGTATTTGAAAGAAAATATACTTATTTAAATTCCATTGTTTAAATAGAAATTATTTTAATGAATATTTATTTAAAGGAGATTAATTTTATAAGTTTAAGAATGCATTTAATTATTTTGCTAGTGAATAAATTCCAATTTTTTAAAACAAAACTACTGAGTTTTTAACATTACATTAATATTGAAATATCATACTTCTTGAGAAGATATTTTTATTTTATGTAAATCTTATTAAATATAATAAATCAAGATTTATTAAAATTCAATTATATATATATACACACACTATTTAGTTTCTGGGTTTCTTATAGTTGACTTTATATTAATTTTAATTTTTTTTTTTTACTCTACATTATTCAATGAAATTTATACAAATTATTGATAGTAAAAACTTTTTCCCCTTAATATTGGACTAAAAATACACCAAAAGAAGTATACTTTTACTATATAGGTATAAATTTATATACAGAAGCATAATTCTTTCTTATAGAGAGAAAAATTATATATTATTCTGCTATTGCAGAATATTACATGCATGGATAAAACCACAGGGAATAACATGGGTATAAAACTTTGCCACTGAAATCAATAAAGAAAAGAAAAACCGACATTTTTCTTGATTATAAATATAATAATATGATATTTAATTTAATTCATAATATTCAAGTGTTTATCTCAAAGTCAATAAGGTGAATAACACCCCTAAAATTTCCTTATTGAAATACATAATATTAATAATTAGCAAAAATACAAAATAAGCACTTAACTATGAATAAAAATTACATTTTTAAAAAATAGTAAGTAATTTAGATCGCTTTTATTTTGGTGTGTGCAATTTAAATGAAAATAATGCTTGCCTATACTGTGCCCTCAATAAGAAAGTACTGTTTCTCTTGAAAGGCAGAGTGGGCGTAGTATCGCCTGCTAGCTACTTCACCGGCGCTCATGATATTTCGCAGTTAGAACTACTCCTATATATTCCCTCCTCCATGGATTTCACCACCTGATTACCTTATTGGTAATTACTATTCACTTCACACATATAAATCTAAATAATATATCTGCCCCTGGCTGAGTTAGATTATCATGAAGTTATTGCTACTGAACTAGATCTCTATTTTAATAGTCGACAGGAATACAATAATCTAATATCAATTGTGCTGCCATTTAGTAGTAGCATTAAAAGCTAATACTAAGTTTTTGGACAATTTCACTCAAAATTTAAAATATATATATGCATTAATTTCTAACAAAAAAATAAATGCACCAAGGTAAGTTAAAATTCCAGGGGAAATTCATGATTTTTAATTAGTTTAGTTGAAATTTCAGGAATTTAAATCAAGGGCCCTTAAAATTTTCTTCAAATATCAGGAGTTGCGTGAACCCTGTTTTACCATGATAAAAATAATAAGGGAATAAATATAACACTTCTTTGTGGTTGAATATATATTATTCCACAAGACTTAACTCGCAAAAATTACCATGCTCATTGTGGTCAGGGGTATAACCAAGACATTCTAAATAAAAGGTTTTAGTTAATCCTATCCAGTGGGTTGAATGGAAGGAAATAAATGTTAAATTCTTGTCACACATAAAGTACTTCTAGGCTTCCTTTTTTTTTTTTTTTTTTTGCAACATATTAAAATAGCTCACTATGAATTAAAACCCTTACAACAATATTCATCAATTATATCTTACTTTTAATTGATAAATTAAGTATTTTTTTTTAATAAGAGATTTTTAAGGTGTATAACGACAAGTTAATTTTTTAGTAATGATAAACATCTTTTAAATTTTATTTAAAGTAAAATAATAAATTATTTGAATGTTTCATTTCTCAAATAATTTTTTTAGATTTAATATAATTTATATTAACTATATATCTATTTTAAGACATCAATTCTTATTATAAAATAAATTTGTTCTGAATATTTATATTATATTCAATTTTGATATTAAAATTTAATAACATTCAGAAAATCTAATTGATTTGGAAAGTGAAACAACCATTTATTAATTAAGCTCAGCAATTGAAATAAACAATTTTGAATTACATAAAATTAATTAGATTAAAACAATGGAAAAAACAGTAAAATCTAATTAATATACCAATACACAGATAAGAAAAATTTGTAAATATACTTAAACATATATTTTACTTATTTACCAATAGTAAATATCATTCCTTTTGTCATTTCCCCCTGTTCTTCATTTTCTAAATTAAAAAGAAATTTAAAATTAAGTAATTTGCAGTAATATAAGAATTAACTACAAACATTGATTAAAATCAACAGATTATATCATAAAATTTTATTGTGTTGTAAATACATTACATATTTAGTTTTTAAGTACTAATTTTGAATAGGAAAGAAACAGAAAAAAATCAAAATTATTTTGATTAACTCTTTCTGAAGCAAATGGTATAAAATCTATCAATAATTAAATACAGATAGTTATTAATAATTTACAGAAATACAGATCTTAAGTAAAATACCATTCAATATTGATTAAAATAAGTTATTTTACCAAAATTGTCTAAAATGCAATAAATATTTAATACATATACAATAATTATTTTTCAAACTATTGAAAAAAAAACATATTGTAAGACAATATATAATATTATATATATATATAATATTAAGAATAAAAAAAAAACATCCAATCAAAATTCATCAAAACCATAAGATGAACAATTGATACAATTAAATCTTATATTACTTTTTAAAACTGTATTAAAAAATAAATTTAAAAAAATAACCCATATAATTTACCATAATGTAAGATGTTAGGTGGGCAATGAAATTTTGATCCAATGCCATGGCCACAAAATGCTGGTATTACTTTACAACCATGTTCTCTTGCAAATTTACTAAAATAATCAAAAACAGTAAACTATGTGTAAGTATTATCTATATCTCTCCTATATAATAAAGTGCGTCCCAAAAGTTTATGGACTGCTGTGTTTTTTTAATTTTATAGTAGGAAACGTTTTGCAAGAATTTTTTTTAATTTTTAATTATCAAAAAAACCAATACAATACTAATACTGTATACAAATAAAATAAAAACATCACACATTTCGTGAAAAATTAAAAAGTTCGATTTTGGTGTCCCAAAAGTTTATAGACAAGTCGATTTTTTCATTTAATTTTGCACTGTTGTTCAAATTTTTAAACCGTTCTTCTTTATCACTTGAAAAACTCGATCAGGCATGCTTAAAACAAGAGTTTGGAGAATTTGGCTTCAAATTAAACCAACTTTGTTCGATTGCATCTTCAGATCTTGAACTGTTGCAAATTGGCGCCCATTTATGTAAACGCGTCCCTTGAAAGTATTCCCAGAGGTTCTCCATGGGGTTCAGGTCAGGACTTAAAGCTGGCCACTCCATAACTTTAACATTGTGGCGTCTAAACCACTGCATAGTGGAGTTAGACACATGAATCGAACAGTTGTCTTGTTGGTATTCCCATTTTTTACCTAACAACTCCCCAAATGGAAGTAAGTGGGCTTCAAGAGTTTCTTGATAATCATCAGAATATTGTCGACCGTTCAAAAAAGCAATATCAGTTGTTCCGTTGAAGGAGAAGGCTCCCCACACCATTACTGAACCCCTCCTTGTTGCCTGTTGAAAAAGGACCTTGGTTCCTTCGAAGATCGTGCCAATAGTACTTCCACCCATCGGAGCCATCTAAATTAAACTTTTTAAATCGCTAAAAACAACACTTAGCCATTTGTCCTTATAATGCATGTAGTTTCTTGCCCACTTAACTCGAGCATCCTTATGGCGTTTGTAAGCATTGGCGTGTGTCGATTTTATGATATTTTAAAAACTTACTTACTTTTAGCCTTCGTGGACTGTAGATTTCGATACTGAAGCTGTAATTTTTTGGCTGTAGATCGTACAGACAAATTTTTGGCTCAAACAAGTCTCACAATTTCTCTGTCTTGCCTCTTTGTTGTTTTTAGGTCTTCCAGAGCAGATTTTGGTTCGAAGTTGTTACCTTTCGCTAGGATTTGATAAATTCCAGCTTTGCTGCGCTTAATTTTTCTAGCAATATCTACAGCTCTCAACCCACGAGCTTTTAAACGATAAATTTGTAAAATTTCAGCTTTAAGTAAATTAACGGCGTTGGCAGGCATCTTTGCAATCAATTGAAAAGGAACCACCCACTAGTTTTTATCTCAGGAAGCTATTACGTCCACGTGTACAAATAGTGGAATATGCAAATTTGTATTTTTATTTCAAAAAAGCTCTAAAGAACTTTTTGTCCATAAACTTTGGGACATCATTTTTTCGTTTTTAATTTTTAAAAATAAATTTATGAACTTTCACAGTTGTTTGAGAATTTTATTACTTCAATTAACCTTTTATGTATTTGCATAAATTATTTCGTCATTCGCACTCGCTTATTGGTCGCTTACACTTGAAAAAAACACCTGTCTATAAACTTTTGGGACGCGCTTTAACACATAATAAAGTGGGAAAAGTTAAAAGAAAAAAAATTATGATTGAAAATGCATTTTTATGAAAAAGAAATACAAAATACAAATTTATTTTATTGAAATAAAATATTAACAAAAATAGAAATTTTAAAGTTTTCTTAATGAATTATAGTTTGGAAATGGAGGGACTATTTCAATTTATCAACAGTGCAATTTTTTAGATTGAGAATACTTTCTAGAGTGTGTGAAAAATTTCGGGAAAAAGAAAAACAAAAATCAATATTAATCCTCCATTTTAAATTTAAATAATACCAAAAGTAGATTATGCTTATATTTCATTCCGTAATATCAATACAGAATGAAATGTAAGAATAACGTAAATTTAAAAACTAGTACAAAAATAGATTTTTAAAAAATAGAACTTTATTACACATTCTAGCAATGATTTTTATACATAAATTGATAGTTTTAATCTTTTTTTTTTTTTTTAAACAACTTTGATGAGAAAAAATTAAACTACACTGATACAGATGAATTATTGAAAATTTCTAGATGAAGATATATTTTATTGATAGAAAATAAATGGAGAAAGCAGAAGACATAAATTAATTTCTAAAATTTTGCATTATAAATGAAGTACAATTAAATGAGGTGTTATGAAGAAAGTAAGCAACTGTTGAACACAACTGAGAATATAGAATATAAGGATTTCATGTTAAACCTTAAAGTTCAATTAAGGCAGTTAAATGTATTAACAATTATTTTTCAATGACATTATTTAAAATTATATAATCTATAGGCAAGACTAAGAAAATATTTAAGAGCTAATTAGGGAAAAAATATCTAAAAATGCTTAACTATCAAAAAAAATTGTTTTTAGAACTATCTAAAAACAATTATTAAAGGAACTATATTAAAATAAAAGGAAATGTAATACATAAATCTAGTTTGCAAATTTTTAATCTTATTGATTTCAAAATAAATAAAAATATTTACAATAAAAACATATATTACACTGTTAAGTTTAATATATTAAATTATTATTAAAAATTTGAATATTTCCATTTACAAAAATGCAATAAATGATAAATATGAACAGTAAAGTTATTCCCTCTCATACATACATATCTTAAAAAATATATTTATTGGTTAAACTTGTATGAATCCTAAATATTAATAACTTTTAAAAATTGTAAATTATAAGGGAACATGAAATTTTACAAACAATATGGAACAAAATAAACTAAAAAGCTACGTGTTTTAATCAAACATAATAGAAGAAAAATTAGAAGAATTATTCACACAGGGAAATTTACAAATAAAATTTGAAATTAATACGCATCTGATAAGCAGTACATTACAAAATATTTAAGTAAAAATCTTCACATTTTTACTTAAAGTGTAAAACTTGCTCTCTACTTATTTAGTTCTCATTTAGTATAAAAGACTAAGATCAATATTCATGGAGGAAATTTTAAATTAAAAATAACAATCTATTGCTTAAGAATATATTTTATTAAGTTAATTACAAGATATTATTAAGTATGCTTTCAAAAGTTAAAAAATTTGACTTAATGTAAATTCTGCAAAATTATTTGACTTCTACAACAAATCAATTAAAAAGTTATGAAGAATCTAATCCAGAAAATATAAATTGATGGGGTAAAATATATTTTATTGTAACTATTAAATATCTTTAAAATAAAAAATTTATTTTCAAATAAACTATCAAGCCTTAATATTTTTAAATTCATTAAAATATTTAAAGTATAATTTTTTTTAAATAATTCATATAGTTAAAGTAGCCAATTTAAGAAACTAATCAAAGTCTAACTTTTGTTAAATGAAATTTCTCTACATTTGCTTTGATATATATATTTCTTATGTTGTAAATACAAATATATAGTTGTGAAAAAATTCAATATTTGCAATACAAACTTGTGCCACATTTGTTAATACATTTGTAAGTACATGTTAAGTACTTTCATTGCTTTGTAAGGGAGGAAATATTAAAATAAAGATTACAAAAGCTATTTTTTTTAGACATAATTCAAGAGTTGTTTTCCAAAGCAGAAAAGGAGGGCCAGAAGTGCCTGACACAAATATTTGAACAAGAAAACAGATCTTTCCTACAATCCACTCTAAGAAATTTAAAAATTGATTATCTTCACAAAGATATAAAAATGAGGCCAAAGAAAGACTGACCCTGACAGACAACGTAGTTAAAAGCAATCACATGAATCAAAAATAAAAATTGGTCCTATAACAGCTTAATGGCAAATGGTTTGGACATAAATTATATACAAACAATATATTTCAAGAACTGAAGATTGACTTTTATTCCAACTTTCAGTATAAAACTCACCACAATGCTAACTGCCATCAATGAATTTTCTACAGTTAAAAATATTTTACTACATAGAAAAATTAATGAGTATTAGTGCAATGAAAAAGTTGATTTGCTTATAATATAAAATTATAAACATTGCATACCACCATAACATAAAGTTTGAAAATTTACATAGATGAATTTCAAATTCTTACATATAATAATTCAGATAATACAAATAATATTTGCCAATAACAATTTACTTATTGAGAATAAAATAATGTTTTCTAACCACTGATTTTAAATGTTAATTAATTATTAGAAAATAATATGTAAAAATTATAGATGTACAACATACAAATGCTCTTATTCTCAATCCCAAATTTTGAAGATAGTGTTTTTGAGAAAATCCAGATTTCCAGTATAGCTATCAATAATAAAATAAAAATGACAAGTACAAAAAATAATTTTCAACAGTTTTAAGATTTATTAGTGTTATCCCACCAATATTCAAATTTGTTTCTGCATAAATTAAATATAAAACGACGAATAATAGAAGAGAGTACAATTCTAGCTACTGGAAAATAAAAATTAAATTATTTTAAATCCTTATCATAAGTTTTTCTTTCTATTATATGAAACAGAATTGCAGAATCTAGAGTTGTAATATTCTAGAATCAGATATGAGTAGTTACCAAAGTATTTTCAGAATATGAATGTCTTTAAAATATTTATAAAATTCAGTAATATATGTTTTCTTTTATAGCCTTTACACAAAATATTTGAATAAAAAAATGTAAGATGATCTTTATATATACGTTATTGACAAATGAACAAATAAATGACTTAGAGTGAATAAAATAACTGTGAAACAAGTTTTGAATTAGTCAATTCATTTTATCTACAAAGACTTTTAACAGCCAGAAGTTCATGACTTGAATACTCAAATACTCATTATCTACTAAGCAAATATTGTTAATTATTTCTATACCATCTCTTAATTCCAAATAAAGAAAGTAAAAATCTCACATTCTCATTTGTTTAGTTTATAAATTATTTTTATTCTGAATTTTTATTTGAATTATTATTTTATATGTTTTTTAACTTTAAAAAATCATCAATAAACCAACTAAAATATATATAGTAACAAATAAATGAATGCTATAAATGTTAAAAAGACATTGATACTATAAAAGTTAAAATATTTTACATATATAATGTAAGAATGTTTTATTAAAACTCATTGTTTAATTTTGTTCATAATTTTGTACATATTTTTCCATGCTTAACATAATGCAATAAATTATTATTAATACAATTTCTTCTACATTCTAAAAGGAAGATATTTACACATTTAATTTTCTACTGGGAAGCTAAATTTGAATTGATATAATATTGATCAATATCAGATCAAATAGTAAGATGAAAAACTGACAATTTTTTTTAATAGGGAAAATTGGACATATAAAGTAATTGTTTTCAAAAACAGATTGAAATATTTAAAATATTCATTCTTTTTTAAGTTTGAATAAAAATAAAATTTTAAAAAAAATTTGGCAAATATTATAGTTTTTAATGAATATACTTATTTAGGAATGGAGTTAAAAAAATTACAAAAACTTGAAGATCTAAAAGACCAATTTACAGTCTAGAGTTTTTTGTCTGAATATCTTTCTTAAATATGTGTGTTTTTTGTTTTGAAATAATTTTACTTGTCATATTTAGTTTGGTGTTATCATTTAAACATTTATAAAAATATTTTAAATAATTAAAAATAAATTTACCTAATAGTTTTACCAATCATACAAAATTGCTGTCCATGATGGCAAATTTTTATTGCTTCATTCAAACATAAAGATGCAGCTTTTACTAATTTGATTCCAGTTGAATCTACATTTCCAACACAATAAGAAGAAGCACAATCTCCATGGAAACCATTATAAAATACCTAAAATATCAAAAAGCATTTCGATTAATATTGGAATGAAGTACAATTTAATGTATTGTTACAAAAACTTATTAACAGATAATTTCATATTTCAATTTTAATTACAAAAATTATTTCATTAATAAGAAACAATAAGTAATGAATGTATGGCTTAAATATTCAAAAGAATACAATAAATCAGGGTTTCTTAACATGTGATTCATGGACCCTTAGGGGGTCTGTGGGTCATATTTTGAAGGTCCACCAACTGCTCCTATTTTTTAAAATGTTTGTATCAATATTTAAAACAAAAAAAAAAAACTTTTTTTTCCACTGGCAAAATCTGTAACCAATCTGTCTGCCATTTCCCAATAGAGAACTCCACAATACGAGGAAAAGAACATTCACAAACCATATAAAGTTTAAAATTTTCAAAAACACAAAGTAGCCTTTGAATTTTACTTCACTTGGAAATAAAGTGACATTAAAATGACAAATTTTTAAAACAAAATATTTGTTTTACTTTTTAATAGTAGTAATTAAAGTATTTTTTTGTGTCGTAATGTTTCATTTGATTACTTTGATATTTTTTGCAGCCCAAAATGTCCAAAAAAAGGAAGTATGATGAAAATGATTTAAAATATGGATTCTGCTGTATGAAGGAATTGGATGGTATTGAAAAGACACAATGCTTTCTGTGTGGAAAAGCTTTGGCAAATACCAGTATGAAACCGGCAAAATTAATAGAGCATCTCAAATCCCTTTATCTTAAAAATGCATCTAAAAATCTAGAATTTTTTTACAAAGAAGAAAGCCCAGTTTTTGAAATCTGGAACATTAACCAAACTTGGATTTGGTATTTCACAAAAAAATTGATTGGGGCATATTTCAGAGTTGCATATTGTATTGCCAAAAGTAAAATCCGCATACTATTGGACAGACATTAATTAAGCCATATGTACTGGAAATAGTTGAATTAGTTTGTGGACTGGAACAGAGAAAAAAACTTGAGGCTATTCCGTTGTAAGGATGTGATACATTCAAGAATAGTTGAAATTTCTTGCAACATCTCAGCTTTCAATTCATCAATGATCTGAAACAGATCATTGATGAATTGAAAACATCCCCATTTCCCTTTAGTATGCAACTGGCTGAAACTAAAGACATCTCAAACTGTAGTCAACTTCTTGTTTTTGTTCATTACGTGTCAGCTGATACAATCAAAGAAGAATTCTGATTTTGTGAGCCAGTTGATGTTTTAACGATGTTGATGTAAACACAATTTGTTGTTGATGCCAGTTGATGTAAACACAATTTCAACTGGAAACAAAAACTTCATTCACTTTGTACAGATGGAATACTTGCAATGCTTGGCAATAAATCTGGTTTTGCTCATTCGATAAAAAAAAGATATCCTAATTAAAGTAAAATGTAATATATGTAAAAATGGTGAAATAACATAGGTAAAATGTTAATGTTACAAATTGTTTTTTACATAGATATGCACTGGCTACAAAATCTCTTCCAACCAGCGTAAAAGAAGTATTGTCAATAGTTATTAAAATTGTGAATTTTATTCAACATGTTGAACATGATATGCGTGTCGTTTTGTCGAAAACCATCCCTCAATTCAATCTGTTAATCAAGGAAAAGCAGCAATAGCCTTCACATTAAAAATTTTAATTTCTTCAAGTTTTTTTATACTATTGAAATAAAAATATTAAATTAAACAATAAAACAGAATATATTTTGTAATAAATGATATTTAAGCAATTTTTTTTACAGAGGGGTCTGTGACATACTTAAAACTTTTAAAGTGGTCCATTGTGCCAAAAAGGTTAAGAAACTCTGCAATAAATAAATAATCTATATTTATAAATTTGATTATATGCAGTGTCCGATAATTGTTTTAATATTTATAAAAACTATTAAATTACTCTTCAGCTTATTCTTTTAGAGTAAATTAAATTACATAGGTAAAAATTTATTTGAACTAACAACTAATAAAAATAAGACTTTATGTATGTATTTTAGATATTAAATTATATAATTTTAAAGAAACTTACAGAGATGTTTTTGATACTAATATAATATAAACTTAATTGATTTATATCATACTATAATGATAAAATAAACTAAACTGACAAATGGCATTCCAAAATGATTATGTGAATAATTCAATTCATTATTTAAGATAACAATCTGAGAACAATAATTATGCTTAAGGAAACATTTCTTCCAAATATGTATATGAATGAAATATTTTGAAATAAAATATTGATTAAATGTTTATACATAATTTATGTAATACACAAATATTTAACTGAGTATTCAGCAGTAAATGAATATATTTCAAATAGCTAGTAATATATTCTTGAAAACTAATTAAAATTTAAGCAATAAAATAGCAGTACTCTCATCTGATAGAAAAATGAATTATAATATCAAACAAAATTCAAGTTAAAACAGGATCTCATCAATTTAGGTAAAATATGTCATACTATTGAAATAACAATATGTGAAATGAATTAAGAATAATTTTGAAACATTAATATTCATTTTATCTGAAATGTTTTTCTAATTTAAAATAAAATTTCAAACAATTTACAAATTTATTTTAAAGACACTGATAGCAAAACAAATTAATTTAATCTAATTATTTATTAAATTATTTCAAATGTATCAAAATTTATTTAGATTTTTATTTGTATCCAGTACAATGTTTAAAAATAGAAACTAATGCTATAATTTTATAAATGAATCAATAAATTTTACTTCGGTGTGATAATATAAGACTTGCAAACAGAAATTCTCCCTCATATGTGCATAATGATAATAAACTTATTAATTGTTGAACCAAATTTTATCTTTTAAGAAACACAAGCTTTTTCTTCAGTGTTAAAAATACCTTAAAAAGTTAATAAAATACAATAAAATTCTAACAATTTCAAATTATTTTTGTGAATATTCCTAAATTGTAATGATAAAAATATAACAGCAACTTAAAATGTTTAATGAAAATATATTAAATGTTTTTAAAAAGTCTTATAAAATGTTGCATTCTTATAAAAATATTTAAAAAGTTGAAAAAAGAAGACAAAATTAAATAATAAAGGCTGCAAAAATGTATACAATGCAATAAAAAAAATAAAAAAAAAAAATTATTTTATGCATATCAAATTGCACATTAGAAAAACAAAAAGTGAGCCTCAATTATAAAACTTGATAGTTGTCTTCAATGTTAATTGCACAGTGGACAGTCTAATATTTATAAGGCACTTTAATATACAGTGTGTAAACTGCTTATTGGAAAGACTTTCTTATTAGATTATCAATTATATTCCAACATTTTAAGCATGGAATCCCAGAAAACTACCAAGCAACTATTCAGAAAAAAGTTACATTAATCTCTCACTATTCAGCAATGGCTGGGATAGAATCTAAGATCTTTTGCTTTAAAAAATGGAGTCCTACCATTAAGACATGAACTTAAAATTATTTTTGACAATTTAGTAATGAGAAAGATTTAATTATAAAATAATATCTTTAAAGATGCAGTTCTAAATGTAATTGTATTTTTATTACACCAGTTAACCACTTATTACTAAAAATATATTTTTACCTTTCTATTGCAGTAAATATATAATTAATTTTTCAAATTCCTAATCTTTTTCTTTGTTTAAAGAAAAAATCAAAAGATTTGTTTCATTACTTTATTTCATGACTTAGAGTCAAATTTGCCAGTTTATCAAGTTGCTTTGTCATTTACATACAAGATTTATTACATCCACTAATATAATCTTAAAGACAAAAACACATTTGTAGTTCATTCCCTTAGCAGAGTGATGATTAATCCTGTTTAACGGTAAAATAACTTGCAAACCAAGAAATGTCATATTTGAGCTAAGGAAAATCCATGGATTCTTAATGAAATACTTAATTTTGGAATGTTATTTATTTATTTATTTATTTTTTTGGCTAAATTTATCTTTACTTTCTTCTTTCCGAACATAATTACTCACTTTATCACATTCTGTCATAACTGAATTTTGTTATAATTTCAAGTAGCAAAATGGAAAATTGACTATTTTTCTACAAGTCTCATGGTCTAAGAAGAATTTCTGCTATTTCCATTTATCCTCCCTACATAAAGAACTTGGTTTATAATACAATTATTACAAATTAGTCAACTTCTGTCAAGCAACTTGGGTGAAAAATTAATGTCAGACAAATTATATTTTGTAACTAAACACACAAACCTGTTAAATTTTACAGGCACACAACAATAATACAGAGCAACTTTCATTATATTACTCTAAAAAAATTTAAAACTGTTTCTTTAGTAACAGTTGCTTAAAATCTACTCATTGTCAATAAAGCTGCTTCCTAATTAGCACATCATCAATTTTTATAACTTGATTTAATGTATTTGAGAACTAATGCTCAAAATTTAGACAACAAAATTTCAAATTATTTATATATATTATGTAGATTATTTCCTTTATTAAACTCTTATTTCCATGTAAAAAATGTTTAAACAATATTTTAAGGAAAATTTTTTAAAATTTATTCTATATGCTATGTGTTAAAAAATTAGGTAGTAATTAGTAAAAACATTTTAGATATAAGATGCAAATTACTAAGTAAATTTAATTATAATTATATCTTCTGAATAAAATATTATATTTCTAAAGATCCATAGTAATTTATAACATTAATAATAATTAATAAGGAAAATATTTTGCATTCATGCGAAAAATAATATGCATAATATTTTGCCTTAATTAAAGGCCGTATAAATATATAGCTTTACCTACACTGACATCAACACTTATGATATCTCCATCTTTCAGTCTTCTATCATCAGGAATACCATGACAGGCAATATTGTTTACAGATGTACATATAGATTTTGGAAATCCTCTGTAATTCAAAGGGGATGGATAAGCACCAAAATGAACACAAGTTGCATGAGCAATAGCATCAAGTTCATCAGTAGTAATACCAACCTACATTTTTCCAGTAAAAGTAAAATTATTTAAATCATAAATATAAATAATAAATACTTGCAAAACTATTTTAAACAGATATACTACAATAATATATAAGCTTTTAATTCATAAATAAATATTTATATCCTACAAACTTTTCTTTCTGAATAGAATATAGATTGATGTATGGTGACTTTTAATAAAATTTTAAATTATTAAGTTTTTTAATAATGTTTCTTTCATACTAAATAATTAAGCTATTTTATTAACCATGATGAATCAATAACAGAAAATAATACTAGTCTAAAAATATTATAATATTCACAGGCAAATTTTTTTAGATATTTTAAAAATCTGTTAAAATTATTAAGAAAATTAATTAGTTTATGAATATAAGAAAAATTTTGGTACTTTATTACTTCAACAAAAAATCTGATAACTAAGAAAAAATAATTTACACTTAATAGTGAATATAATTATAACAGAAATGAATTAAAAGCAAATTTTAAAACCATAATTGTTATATTTAAGATTAATTTGTGTCATGAATAAATAATGATTAATTATACAAATTCTGTAATGTAATTTGATTTCATTAAGATTCATTTTTCTAAAACATAAGATTGATGAAAGCTTTTAGACACTTAATTTCATTAATAAAGTATAAAATAAATGATTTGGAATTAGCATGTTTTACAGTACTTAATCATATATGCAAAAAAAATTCATTTTTAAAATAAACTTGCACTATTTTAGTCATTAACAAAAGCAAATTACTTTGAAAAATTTAGTAGACAATTAATAATCATGATATTTATTAATAAGAATTAAAATTCAATTATTACTTTTTACTGTCACTGTTGTAATTGTTTTAGTAGTGTAGAATCACTATTTTTAACAGTACGAATAAACATTCAAAAACGAAAACAAAGTAAAATAAAAAAGTAAAAGACTTGAAATAAACTTGGGCTATGTATTATCAACAAGTTAATGAAAAATTTTTCTTAAAAAAAAAATAAATAAATAAAAAAAAAATAAAAAAAGATGGTTCTGATTTAACATTGTACCGAATTTTTTTATATTCTCTATATAAGTAATTTAATATGTAATATATTGAAACAATGTAAAAACATCATTTTACTTAAACTTTTTGTTCTTACACTTCTCAATATTTTTTTAGATAACAGAAAAGTGCGAAATAAATATACTTCTTAATTTCACCCTTTTATTTCTCTATATTTATTTGCAATCCAAATGAACATCTATGAATGCTCTAATACTGAAAAAAGATGAACAGGAAAACATAATCAAAAATGATTTTAACTGTAAGGTTTTTTGTAGACATAATGAAAAATTAAAATATAATTAAAACATTTTAGATATTTTTTAAAGTATGTAACAATATATATATATATATATATATATATATATATATATATATATATACATACACATATATATATACATATGTTTTTACATATTATTACAAATAATCTAAAAAATATCTCAACAAAAATGTAACTTTAATAGGTTTAAAATCAAAAATATTCTATAAACATTTTTTATTGATGCACAACAATTTCTTTTTTTCATCTTTATTTCTAGAGGCCCTAATTTCTACACCATTAATCAACAAACACTTTGCTTATCTTCCTTCTATAGAATCATATTGATTTTCAAAATCATTAATCCATCAATTTTGTAAGAATTCAATTCAAACCTCAATCTTACTCAATGCAAGCTATAAGCCTAAAGTTCAAAAACAATCTTTGTTGTAACCAAACCTTAAGCATTTTCATCAGACAAAATTGTCTAAATACTTTAAATTTTAAATTAAAAAATCAGTATAAGGAAAGGAAAAATAAGCAGGATAAAAGCAATTTAACACTAAATAAAATAGAATAAATTCAAATATCATTTGGCAAAAAAAATAAAAAATTAGACCAAAAATGGGTCAAAAAAGATTTTTCTAAGATAAATTCTTATTAAATATCTGTAGTCTATAGCTTTAAATAAATAAATCAGTAGCTTTCAAGCAAAAATTACTTAAAAAATGTTTGAGAAAAGAACAAATGTTTATAAAGAAATGTGAAGAAAATAAATATTTTGATAACATTTTAATTTTTAAACACATTCAAGTTTTCCAACAAATTTAGTAAATCATTAAAAGATCGCAACTTATTTTCCTGACTAATAATATTCACACATTTAATAATTTACATAATATTTTAATAAATTATTTTTGCAATTTTTCAAATTTAGTTTAACACAATAAATTATTTTTGCACTTTTTTCCCAGTTTATAAATGATAATTGACAGTTACACTAAAATTGGAGGAAGATTTTTTCTGGATTAGTCAATAATTCATAAAGCTGAGATTTGTATATAATATACTGATGTGCAAAATTTAAGCAACAATGTAAATTTTAAGCAGATAGCCATGAAATTATATAAAAGGAGTTCTTGTGACTAGTGCAATGAATACGTAATTCAGAAAAAAGATCATGTGTATACAAATATCAGTGATAGAACGTGTGAATTCAAAGCTCGCAGTTCAAGCCTATAATAAAAGGAAGGACGGAGAAGCAATTAAAGACTTTCGTTTCAAATGCAACTGAGGGTGTCCGCAAAATATATTTAGAAGAAATCACCTGGACGAATTCACATGTGAAAGAGTGATTGGAAAACTGAAGGAGGGGTGCAGTGTGACCAGTGTAGCTGAAGAGTTCAGAATTAAAGTATAGTTTCGCAGACTTGAAAAGCCTTCCGAACAGGTACAGCTATTTGAAAGTTGGTGGTGGCTGCCTCAGGAAAACAACTGCAGTGGATGACTGCTATATCATCCTGCAGGGGAAAGAAACCCGAAACAAGTCAGCAATCGTCATTGCACAGCAACTGTGTACTGCAACAAGGCAATAAGTGTTGCAGTTTACTGTGGCTGGATGCCTTCACAAAGGTGGCCTATTCGCCTGCTGTCCCGAAGCTCGCAGTCAATTGCCTTCTGTAGACAGCTCACCATTGGCGGTACTGTTTAGAGTGGTGCAAATAGCAAAAAAACTGGACATCTGATCAATGGAGTCGCATTCTCTTCACAAATAAGAGTCGTTTCAGTGCCACAAGCGATTCTCAATGCCAGTTGATTTGGAGAAAGGTTGGGACACGGTTTCATTCCAGTAACATAACAGAAATAGACAGTTATGGTGGTCCTGGAGTTCTCGTCTGGGGAGGCATTATGCTGAATGAATGGATTGAGCTCCACATTTTCGACAGATGTTCTGTAACCAGAGATCATTATTGTCAGGAGGTAATCCTTTCCCATGTGCGTCCGAGGTGCCATTGGAGCAGATTTCATTTTTATGGATGACAATACAAGGCCACATCGGACTCGTGCTGTTCAGCAGCTCTTGGACAGATAATCTTGTGCAGGGATACTGTGAGTTTAATAAAGCCTATTTTTGTTTGATTTCATACTGTATGCATATATTCATTTTTTTGCAACTATGCTTTCATCATCCTTTAAGTACAAAATGATGCATCTCATGCCTGAACTTCATGTCCCTCAAATTATTTCTCATGGTGTTATGGCAGGAAAACTACATGTTGCTTAAGTTTTGCACACCAGTGTATGTTTATAAAAGATTATTTAATGTACAAGCATTTGAAATATTTATTTCCACTTAAGTTTAACTAGAATGAAAATTTTGGACCATATCTTAAAAAATATGTGAAATTGCTTATTGAATAATTTTTAATAAAATATAGCTAGCTACTCATAACATTTATTAGATTATAAAAAAATTAAATAACAATTATTAGTTTGAATTGGTAAGATAATGGTTTAAATATAACAATCTATTTACTTTTCATGGCTCAACTAGTTAATATTATTTCCATATAATATGTGGTTTCTGTAAACCTGATTGATTTTAATGCTACAACAAAAAGCTTATCCTTGTAATAGGAAATTTGCCTTATAAATTTCTGGATATTGACAAGCTGTTTTTTTTATATACAAATTTTTTTACACTGCATATTCATATATTTTCATTTTAAATTAAAAACTTAACATCTTTTTCAATGTTTAAATTGAAAAAAAAGCTTTGTTAAATTTGGCAAATAGAAATCAATCTCTTTGGTTTGGTTACATTTGATTGTTTCCATGAATTGGCAATTTATCACTAGGGCCATAAAAATTAAGTTACTTAAAAAGATGCTAATCTTATTTTAATTTTGTCTTAAAAATGATAAGAAAATTGTAACGATTTTCATTTAATAAATTTTCTGTTTAAATCATAGTTTTATACTAGATATATAGTGCATATATAAATTACTTTTTTGACAATGTATAAAGTAAAAAAAAATTATACCTCTATATACTGTGCTACTTCATCAAGAACAATTTTTGCTAAGGAACAGGACTGTCGCATGCATTCCAGATCCTTATGGTTTAATATTTCAATATTATTCTGACTTTCAGTTTCTATTCCAGTGTCAGCATAGCTAGGTTTTTTAATATAATCAGGAACTAATCTTTTAGCTCCAATTTCACCTATATCAACTATATCATAGGAGTTACGTTTTAATCCAAACCAAGATTTTTTGGATTTTCTTGAAAAAAACCTCTGTGTTGCATTAATTAATTTAAACTTGTGAATATCATTTTCATGTATAAAAGCACTTCTATTGAATGATGTTTTTTGAGTTTCAGCAAGCTTTCTAGTGAAATTTATGTTTTTAAGAAATTGCGATGAAAAGCAACACTTTGTTCTAAAAGCCATGGATGTTATTTTAAGAAAAACCTATAAGGAAACATATTTACTTTTGATTTACTTTTTGTTAGCATGAATAAACTCATATGAAAATTAATACAGTCAAAACATATAAGAATGATTATTATCTATTAAAATTTCAATACACCCAAAATCTTAAAACATTAATAAGTTTTTCAATTAAAATGTTTGAAATAAATTATTAACAAATAAAATTGACTTAGAATATTTTAATTTTTCAGTCAAATAATTATAAATAAATGATAAAATATAACCATGAAAATTATTAGTGATCACAGAAATAATAAAGTGGGATTGATTATTTTCTCATTTAAAGGCATCACATTAAAAAAATAATATATTCTTTTTTAATTAATCATAAGAAGATAGCAATTTTCTTAGTATGCACATAGCTTTAAATAGAATTTTATCAATTTTCTAGAAAGTTAAGATGAAAAAATAATGAAATATTATAGTCATTTTTTCTCCATAAAATATTTAAACAATTTAAGCATTTTTAATCTTTTGTTGGAATGAAAAAATATTTTTAAATTCTTACATTTATGAATAGTAGAAAACCATTCATATTAAAGGTATTTATAATATATAACTGAATTTTAAATGAAAATTAATAAGCGGTATCTGAAAAATATTATCAAAAATCAAGTAAAATTTTTTTACGAAATTGACAGTCATAAATATATTGGTGAATAAAGTCAAGTCATGTATGGACAGTTTGCAATTTTATAAAATCATCAAGTATTTTTTATAACTTAATTGAACAAGTAACTGAGAAAGCAGAAACCTAATTTTTATAAGAATTAGTATGTGTATCACATAATAAAAGAAATAGATTTATTTTAGCATTTATTATATTGAGAAATCAGTATCATTTTAAAAAACTATTTTCAACAGTTTATCAAATAATTATCTGAAAATCCTTTAAAATAAGAACTTAAGTTTTAATAAGATATTTAAACTATTACTTTTAAATTAACAAATTAAACCCCTGTACTTGTTAATAACCTTAATTTTAATTGCAATTTCATAAAGTTTGAGATTTCTTTTTAAGAGCTTTAATTATAGCTACTTTGTGATTATTATTTAATTTTCAAAACAAAAGTTTCATTATGATAAATGCCCAATTTAGTTAATTGGCTTGAAAGTTTTAAAAAACTACAAAAAAGGCACATTAACTTAAATGCTGTACTAACCTACATTTCGGATGAAATCTGTATAATTATCACAAAGGTAACATCTTTATTATGACTTGTAATATATGGCATATCAATTAAGGAAAACGTATGAAATGAAAATAATAAATACTTATAGTAAATATTCAACCATCTAAATAAAAACTATGTACACACATTATAGGTAAAAAATGATTAAAATATATTTAAATTCATTCAAATATACTTATATTTAATCACCAGATGTTTCAAGGAATATATCAACAAAATATTAAACTGAAAGAAAGGAATTATTTCAAACAAATGTAATTATAAAAGATTTTATATAACAAAGATTATAAAGTCTGGTGGGCACTATGTAAATTATTTTGTCTTTAATAGGTAAATTAAAAAGTTTTAAGATTTTCTGTATTATTTATTTGATCAAGATTATTTAAATAAATATTTTATTTCTGAAATATAAATTTAGCTTTTTTTGCAGATTTTATACAATTTTAGGTGAATAAATTAAGTCCAGTGTCTCCAAGGCAGATTTTACACATTATTATTGTTGTTGAAAAATTTAATTTTGTGGTGCAGAATTTCTATATTATTTTACTTTTGAAGGTTTTAGGAAAATTTTGATTAAAACTCAGATGTCATTAAAACTCTAATAGGAAAAACAGAAAATTTGGAAAAGTAAATAGGCACTTTATGTTTGTATGTTTTAAGCGAGAGATTATCAAAATTTAAGTTTTTGCCTGTCATTCTAAACAAACTTTTATGCATCCACTATTAATGGATTTCAGTGTATTTACTTAGTTTATTGAAGACTGATTGATAGCTGTCGAGCTGTTGAATCTGAAATCATAAGGCATTTAATGCTAAAAGTATGTGTGAAAAATACACAAACAATTAAGACATAGGCTTTTTTGATGATATAGAGAAGGAAAATAATTAACTTGGTTAATTAAGAAATATGTCAAATTTCTGATTTTAATTTTATATTTATATATTAGTAATTATAATATTTTAGATATATTAATGGTTATTAAACATTATTTAAGTCTTATTTTTCTTGTTTCATATTTGTTTAGCATTCTGCCATTTTAAATGTGGTAGTCATTTTCACTTCGTGTCATGAATTTTTATATCCCTAAACATAAACAACTTGGCACAGCAAGATCAACACACCTGATAAATAAAGGTTTACTCAAAAATTCATTACAGAAATTATAATTCTAACAAGAAATTCACAACTATTTTTATTTAGCATGCTTAGTAAAATAAAATTTCTGATGATTTAAATTCCCTTTTGAAAATGGACATCATAATTACCATATTTTCCTCTAATATAATCTGCAGAATTTATTTTACAAAAAAATTTGAATTTCATTGTGCATATTATATACCATTATTGATAATCTAATGAAAACGTTCGCCATCAGAAAAACTTATAATACAGTTTTGAATGAAATGTTGTTTTTATTTTATAAAAGAATTAACAAATAAGCCCACAGTTCAGTCAACTTTTTTCAGTTATAATCAGTTTTGTCCAATTAGATTCCTGAACAAATTCAGTTACTCAGAAAGATATTATAGTAGTTATTACCTATAGCCATTTTGCCTTGACCTGAGGTGTTATGTTCTGAAAATATTCAATTTTATATACCGTTTTGTGGGAGCAAAAGTGTATATGTTATGCAGTAGATTTTAAATTAAAAGCTATAGAGAAGATAAATTAAACAAGGCAACAAACATGCTCATTTAAGGTAAAAAAACATATACTAATTAAAAATAATCGATTTTTTTTATCTTATTAGGAATGAAACAAATATACTTTACTTTTAAAAAATATCTTACCTAGTTTTAAAAGTTATTAAAAACTAAAATCAATAAGTTTTAATAGAATCTTTTCTGAATTATAGATTTGATGATCACTCTGGTGCATTCATATTAATATATCGCACTTTGCGATGAGGTAGATGCAAATAGGATAATACCAGATGTTTTTTTTCTGCAAAACTTATTACATTTTAATCATACTGTGCATTTTTTTTATTTTCTGTGAAATCACATTATTAGCAGAATATATTTTTGGCTATTCACCAAAATAATTGTTGCAGATTTTTTTGGTGAATCAAATCAATAAGTTTTTTAAATATCAAATTAATATTTAAAAAACTTATTTTATTATAAACTTTATACTTATTATCAATATTAAATAAACCTTTTTATTGACAGACTGATTGACTACTCCAAAAAAGAATCTTCACTCTTCTCTAGATCAATATTTAATTCTCAGGTTTTCTCCTAAAATACATAACACATTTGGAGCTATTTTTAAAAATGACACCAAGAGCAAAATGAGGTTGCTGTCATTTATTGCAAAAACAAAGAAAAAGGTAACCTTAAACTTTTAATACATCATAAGAAAATACCACAAAGCATTAAGGCACTGAAGTTCACCAAATCAACAACTACAGATTGTAAATTTTATCACACTAGCAAATGTTGCCCAATACTGCTATTGTCACCAAATCAACATGTTACTTATATTAAGATTAAGCCATATTTTATTATAATTGCTTCAAATTTTTTAAAATTTAAACTTAGCTTTTGCTACCTTGGTTTTTTTTGGAGGGGGAGGGGGATCACTTTTGCATATTAGACTTGAAGGGATTAAAAGTAAATTCCAAATCTCATTAAATATCAATGGCCGACAAAAGTCAAACCTAATAACTTGTTATACAGAACTTATTTGACTTAATCATTTAATGGACAGTTATCATCGAAATAGCCATATGAATAGAGACATTTGGCACTAAGCAAAAACCATGAAAGCAGTCAGTAAAAATTATGAGCACTTAAAAAAGTGACTAAAAGCTTACTGAACTGCTTTGTATTTTAGAATGATTAAAAGTAGCCTGATTTCTGTTAATCAATGAAATTTTCTTTCTTACTGGCATAAAATTATTTTCAAATGCTATAATTTCCAAGAGAAATGCTGCGAGTTTATATGTTCATGTTTAATTTCTACAGATGCAACACATTTGCACACTTAAAACTGTTCTATTATTGCTCATAAAATGGGAAGTATATGGTGATTGGTGAAAATAACATCATTAAAATTTAAAGACAGTGACAATGAAAAATGCATCAATGATAAAAGACTTGGATTCTTTATATTACATTGCTGGACAGCCAAATTGCAACACCAAGAAGACAAGTGATATCGCAGGAAAAATTTATTTTGTAGATAGCATGTTGACCAAGTATCAAATGATTAAATTTATAGACTTCTGTGAAGTGTGGTTCCTGCCAAAATCAGTAGTCAGAGTAACAGCCATTGTTGGAGGTCACTGCTGCTACACACCTTGATATTGATTCAGAGACTTTGGAGGTGTTAATGGGGTGCAACAGACTAAGTAGCTTCCAATGTTGCCAAAGTTCATCTGGTGTGGTAGCTGGAGATGTAATCTGGGTCAATCATTGAGCAACCATGAATCACGTTTTCTATCAAAATAAGATCAAGAGAGTGAACTGGCCAGGAAAGCATTTAAAATAACCTTTGGACAATGCATTCCACATGTGGTCATGCATTATCCTGTTGAAATATACCTGTGGGCAAGCCCTGAAGGTAATGAAGGACAATTGGCTCTAACAGCTCAGAGATATAGTAGCGTTGACTGTTTAAAATACCAGCAGTACATACTAGAATAGTGCAAGAGTGATATCCAATACTGCCCCACATCATAATACTCAGTCCAAGACCAGAGTGGTAGTGCACATATAACACAAGTGTCCAGCATCCTCTCTCCATGGGGTATTGAGAATCAAAAGGCATTGCAACATGACTCATCAATAAAGACAATTCCAGTCCCTTCTATCATCCCTCTTTCATCCCACCAGTGATGGCAGAGACGTCCGCGATTCTGTGTCAAGGGTAGACGAAGCAATGGATGTCTTGAAGACAGACCACTCTGATGTAAACAGCATCGAATGGCATACAAAGACACTGGATGATGCGTTACAGACTGAATGTACAGTGTTATAGTTCATAATGAAGCTGAGCGAACCATCACTGCCATCTGCACAATATGCATGTATTAATAACCAATTTCGCACATTTGGTTAAATTAAAAAAATTTTTGCTTAAATTTTATATTAATGAATTTAAATCAGTACATATTCATGAGAAATTGATGACAAATAGGGAGGCCAAAATACTAGTTTGCTGGATTTCCAGCAAAAATGTGCACCAAAGAGAAACACGCCAAGTGAGACCTTTCAGTAAATCTGATCCATGAAATATATACATGTGTGAGCATTATTGAACATTTTCCTGTGTCAAATATTAATCTGAAATTGCAAAAAAACTGAAATTCGAATTAAAATAATGCACCTTAATTGTTTCCTCAAAAAATGAACTTACATTTGGGACTTAATTGCTCCTTGTAAATTCTTAAGAATAAAAAGAAATAATATTCAGCAAATCTTGCAAATTTTCTTTTTTTTTTCTTAGTGACAAGAGATAATAATGCTTACTTTAGACAAATATTTTATTTAAAAATTTCTTTTGTAATGCAATTAGGAATACATTAAAATAAATACACCAAAGACTATAAATGAAAAAAGAAAATTTAAACTCTGAATTTCTGCTTCTAATAATGTGTGTATACGCAAGTTAACTTTTAAGATTTAATTAGAGAATTAGTTTCGGATTGAAATGATATTTACTGTTAGATTTGAGTAATTTTTTTCGAATTCATTAATAAGAATTTCCAACATACTTAAATTTAAAAATATTTAAACTAACTCTTACATACTTAATTTCAAGCGTTTGATTTAAAAAAAAAAACATCAAACGTATACTTCCAAACCAGATTTAATTCTATCCATACTTTTTATTTTGTTCCACTTAACTGCAAATAAATGCATTTCAGCGGTATACGATTTTTTAGGATTTTGTTCAGATTGAAGACCTGCTTATACCAGCCTAAAAAATTGACAAAATTGCAAACAATGAAATCGAGCTGAAGAAAATATGGTTTTGTGTTAGCTTTCATTCATTTATTTTATTTTATTTTTTTACTTTACTCCACAGATCTCTACAATCTTTGCAGAATTTTGACCTCCTTCTCCAAATAGTCCAATTTTTCCGATCGTTGACCTTTGTCTTCTTATTTTTACTATTCAACTCATATACTCTTTCTTCTCATCCAGGCACTTTTTCTGAGATGTCAAACATTTCTTTTCCAGTCTTCCACCCTATATTTTCTTTTGTAGCTCTTTCATCACTCATTCACTCCAGATGTCCAAGAAACTGTATTCATTTTGTTTTCATTATATTTAATACATTCATTTTTTATTAAGCGTACTTAATGCTAAATTACTTTTATTCTTCAGCATATCTCCATTCACTATGACTCATCCACATATTTTCTTTAAAATTTTTCTTTCAAATGTAATAAGCTCTTTTTTCTTTCTGAGTAGTAGTTCAAGTTTCTGTGGTGGAAGTTACAAGATCGAAATATAGTTTTATATAGTCTTATTATAACATTTTTGAGAACACAGAAGATTTAAACAACTTAATCATTAAAAAGTAACATCTGTTTTCAGCAGCTGGTATAGAATTTATCTTAGGGTTAATTCCGTATTTTTTCGTTGATAATTGAACTAAGATATTTAAATTCAGTCACCCTTAAAAACTAAATGTAGTTTTAGTACACTGGAGGTCGAACCACACCCTCTTTTCATTATTTATGCTAACTTTATGTATTCTAAACATATAAAGTGCTAGTTTTGCGTGTATTAATCACCAATTTTGAATATTAAAATTAAAAAGAGAATGACAACAAAATATTCTAATTCCCAATTTTAAAGATTTTAGAAATTATAATATTATACATATTAATAACAAAGTATTAAAGTAAACGAAGGAGGGAGTATTTTTTACATACTTTCAAAAGTTTATATTTTATCTTGTATAATCTCATTTAACACTTTATTTGTCGTTGTTTCATCAGAATGCCAAGCCCCGAGTTGGATTCTACCAGTCAGATACAAGTATAATTCTATATAATATTATATGCAATTGAAATATTCCTCATTTTACATGAGTACATCTTTATTTCTCTCAAATGCATTTCACAAATGAAAAATTTATTGTTTTTTTATTTTATTTAATTTAGAAGAACCATATGTTAAAGAGACACAGGAATTTTCAACTGTTAAATTTCCACTTAATATCAATATCAGTTTTCCAGTTTAGCCTTAGTTAAGCAGGTAGTTATCGAATATTCCATTTGTATTTGTTGTTCAAAAGCATGTTTAAACATTCATTATTTTTCTTGAGACGAGAATTACTTGAATTTTATTTGAATAATTTACATTTTTCTCATGCACAAGCAATAATTTTATTTCAGATAAGTTGCTATAAAATTTGCATAATATTTTTCCTATAAGTAGAAATTTTTACTTTTAAAAATTCGAAATTTCTTAAAAGAATCTAAAATTTTTTTTCCATATTCCAAATTTATGCATTTGAAAAACAAAATAATATTAGGAAAATTAGAAAGATTTAAAATGATACAAATTGTTTTTACACATGTTAGTTTCTGCAGAAATAATATTATTTCTCCTATAGCTAAATTCTTATTTTTGGGAATCTCAGCCAAATCTTAGACTATACTAAACGATATCACACACAGGCAAAAGGAAATCATCATGCTTCAGTCACGATAGTTAAGCCATACTATTAGTCCTCTTACTTTTCAACCAAGATACCATACATTTGGACATTAGTCTTATATTTTCCTTGCAGAATTGAACATAATCATACTGAACACTGGAATGGGGATATTATCATTACTCATTGTATTTCCATTTTTTATTAATTTCATTTTAATGAATGAAAAATTTACATGTATTTTTAATTTACATGAATGAAAAATTTACATGAATGAAAAATGTAAGTAATTTTTGATTACTTACATTTTTCATTATTTAAAACATTATTACTTTTGTTAACTATTCTCATTTGAGTAGGTTCATTTGAGCCTTTATCTATGTCTTGCTCAATTCTAGTTAAGTGTGTATCGGATGACTTTAGCAATAGCTACAAAAAACACGCAAATTGGACATCTTGTTTGTCATACGAGGTTGCAACGCAAAGACTAAGTTCTCACTTCAATATTTTTACTGGTCAAAAATCGCTGACTGTGCACCTATATATCAAACTTCTCTGCTCCTGGTCTATCTATCTATGTTTTATTTCTATTTATTTAATTATAGAAAGCTAGACACCATAAATTTGGTCATTATACATATCACTTTAGGAAATACCATACATATCACCTTAGGAAACATTAAATATAGCAGTGAATCAAAGCACTTTCCGTTATTGATGCCTGATTTTATGTAGTCACAGGAAAAAGAAATCAAGCTTTATTCAGGTTTTCGTCGAGTTTCAAAACTTTTTTCTTCAATTCATGTCTTTAATTGTTGGATGTAGCGAGCTCTGAGGATAAATGCATTTCTTATGTTAGTGGGATTATTGTATACTTAATAGTTAGGGATCACGCATTAAAAAGTTCTTTTATGGAAAATAATTTTTAGACTTGAAAATGCAAGAGATAAATGTATATATGAATAATAAAACGACAGTTGTGAAAATTGTCACAAAATTGTTGATAACAATTCCTCTAAAACTTAAATTCAAGTCTGTAGTTGTTGAAAAAAATATCTGTAAAACATGTTTGTAACCTACCAGTGTAATATCACCGAATTAATTAATACCAAAATTAGCAATCCAAGTAAGTTTTTTAAGAATCTAAGTTTGATTTGATACTGTAAAAATCAAATCAAACTTGCATTCATGAAAAACTTAGCAAGAAAAATCAAAGACTTCGGAAAGATTAATGAGTAAGGATCTAAATAGGGTCAAGCAAAATTTTGATACAAATGGAAACAGTTGACTTGCAAATATATTCCTTAGTTTTGCCAAAAATGTCTAATCAAAAATTTTTTCCAACAGCAAAAATTACAAAAAGTTGTCTCAAGAGAGCCAAGAAAAAAATAAATACAGTTTCTGGACGACTGACGACTGAAAAATGGCATCATTACAATGGCATTGAAAATAGATCCACTACATTTGCTTTCTTGCAAACTTCCAGCAGATGTCGTCATTATTCCAATTGAAAATGAATTTTTTGGTTTTGATGCAGAAGTAAATTTAACTGCAGACTTTTCGACACATAGGAAAACAAACATTAAAATTAATAACAAATAAATCTTAAGAAAAAAGTAAAAAACAACAAATTAATAAAACTAAACATAATAAATCAACTAAAAACGAACATCTCGATTAAAAACAATGAAAACGAAACCGGGATCAATAATGGTTAAGATTTCTTAGAACAATTCCGAGAACTAACATTCTTCATATAAAAATAAGAAACACCAAATTCACATTTGGAAAAAATTAGATTTACTCATAGAAAGTAAAATATACTAACAAAATTACAAGAAGAGAAATAAAAACGTAGTTACATGTGCCATGACACACAAAACCATAATCGAAATCTTAGATGAAAAGCAAATTAACTACCATAGCTCGTTGCGTGACAAAAAACACAAGTCAGAGTTGTAACAAGAAACTTCACAATTCATTTACTGATCTAAGATATTTCAAATGCATTAATTGATGGTAACATAGAACTAGAATTGGTTTTCGAATGACGGGATGCAGGCAAGTGAAATACAAGTGGTGATCAAATGAAAAGGTACAAAACGACGTAAAAATGTAACAGTAAATTATTGGCATATTGCGCCATGGGAGAACGAATTGAGACATCGCAGGATGTGATTGGAGTCTGACTGGGAGAAGAGCATGTTAGGGCGCCCGCGTGCACAGGAGAGAACAGAATCGTTTATCAAAAGCGGCGTCCAAATAATGCGGCAGTCCGTATTAGGACAGGATGTCGTTCAAGTTACATTATTCGACGAGTGAGGAGCAGCGAGGTGTTATCCTATTTCTGACAGCGGAAAGTGAGAAACCAGTGGAAGATTGAGTCGTTCAACTCCCCCTAAAATGTTCAAAACCGTATCATCAGCAGGCAAGGTGTTTGCTCACCATCTTTTTCAAAATTTAAGGTCCGATACTTGTTGAATTCCATGAGCACATAAAAAACATAAACTCCGATGTGTACTGTGAGACCCTCTGATGCCTACGCAGGTCAATCAAGAACAAAAACTGGAACTGGTCACGAAGGGTATGGTTCTGCTCCATGATAACGCGCGTCCACATGTCTCCAGAGTCACACACATGGAACTGGTCAATTTGAAAAGGGAGACGTTGGACCATCCAACCTACAGACCGGACATGTCGCCCTGCGATTTTCATGCGTCTGCTCCACTGAAGAAACACCTGAAAGGGAAGCGCTTCAATTCGGACGGCGTACTCAAGGACGCTATGACGGACTGTATGTGAAGGACTCACGGCTACAGTAATTCTGGGAACAAGGAATTCTGCGGCTTGTTCATCAGTGGGACCGTTGTTCTCAAGCCTATGGTGTACATTTTGAATAAAGTCTACATTTGTACCCACCGTGTCATTTCGTACCTTTTCATTTGATCATCCCTTATAACAAAACTCTCTCATTTTTTAATAACCTTTGACAGAATTAACACAACCAAGAACATTTATCCCATTAGATACCGGCTAAGATTAAGTCTAAACAGCAGAGTATTTAATCTTCTGAACATCAGAGTCCTAAAATAAGAGGAAAAAACTGAAGAACCCAGTGGTATAAATCAGTGTTTCTCAACTTGTTTTACTCCAAGGACCTGTAGAATATTTTGGTGCATTCTCGCGGACCGGTAAGTTTAATAATACGAATCATTGGCATAATTTTTTCACATAAATAAATGTCAAAGACAAAAATAATTTTTTCAAGCATTTTATTTATTATAATTTACACCTTTTTAATTTTATGTACATATGATGGAGTGCGCCTGACAATGCACTATCCTTGTATAACTAACAAATGGTAGTTTGTAAAACTCAATATATATAGTGGGGATTTTTATATATAATCTATAAAGATTACAATTAATTTCTTTCAATTCATATGATTATCCATTTTTCAGAAATTTCTTGGAATACTTTTGGATTTAGCTTAAGTTTGGTAGTTTTAAAGGACGTCTTACACAATTCACCCTCGCGATCGTTGTGTTTGACAGTTCACTTGCCACATTTTCTATTTATATATTTTATCAAAGATTTTTAACAATGCCCACCTGATCTTAAGATTAATCCATTCAACGCTACATGTGGTGAAGATGATGGTAACTTATACAGTGAAACACCCAATGGTTGTGCTATCTTTGCCCCCAAAAGAGAGAGAAACGAACATCCCTCCAGGAACCAGGATTCGAATTCGGGAGTCACCATTTTACTAAAGAGTTGTTTGTCAAGCTTTTTATTAAGTTATTTATCGAAAAATTATTATTATTTTATCAAGCTACCATTTTATCGGATAACGAATTGATTTTTGTTCTGCAAGCAAGCACGAGCAAACAAAGAGCTGATTAAAAAAAAAAGGTTTAATTTATTTGGGAAGAAACCAATGCTTCAAGTCATTTTTTGATTTCAGTAAAATAAAGTGAGGTTTTTGCTCTGATTCCATAATGGTTTGTATAGAATAATTTTTATGCTTTTACCCTCAATCGAATAAAAAATGCTTATTGAATAAAATAATAAAATTAATGTATAAAATTAATTAAAAAATTCTTGCAGTTTTCTTAAAGCACTCCCTATTATTCTTCTCTGTATTACCAAATTTAATATGGCAAACTATTTTGTTAAAAATCTATCCTTTTCATTAATTATTGTACATCATGATATGCTAACGTTTTATTTCCGCCTTGTTAAATTGCACACGATTACATTTTTCTCAATTACTTTGATTATATTGTCAAAACTTTGCATCTCTTTCTATATTTTTCAAATAATTTTACATTCCTGGGATAATCTATAATTTTTTTTTTGAAATGTAACAAAAAGATTAAGATATTTAAAAAAATCCGAGAAGATTAATCGAAAATATAGCTTTTTTATTGAAGTACATTATCATTTGTCTAACAATTTTTATTCTATAATGTCTTTTCATACTTAGAATAATAAATTGACCTCATGATTGACTTTCCGGAGAGTATGGAGTAATTTCCATACTTAATTGTAGTTAAGGCAACAATATGTGAATGCGCATCACAACTATCTTGTAAAAACTTTTCCTTTTTTTTTAAGAAAAATTCATGCGTTTATTCTCGAAGTCAGTTTTTGAAGATATTTTTTGTATCTTGGCTTTTTGATTAGAGATGTAAGGAACTGCAATATTTCTATGTAACTTAACATAATGAGATTTTATATATTTACCACCAGTAGAGCTAATTTTTCAGATCCATTCACATTATATTTCCCGAATAAATATATCTTACATTTTTTTCAATTCAAAATCTTTTTAAATCTTTAAAGAAAATGCCTAATTGAGATGATTTTTGGAAGAAAAAGCAGTTTTAACTGTTTTTTTAATATCACATTCCCTAATTCGCAGTCAATATTTTATCGATAAAAAATAAATCCATTGTTTCAGTATCAAAAATAACTTTTTTTTCATTATGATACCGTGGTGATCTTTAAATTTTCGTTTTCACTACTGTAGATCTTCGACGATATAATGGATAACCTAATAATTGAAAGTTATCTTTCCACACCCACAGAATTTTGTTTTATGAATAAATATTTTATTGATTGTGGTTGATATTCACTTGCAGAAGGATAAGAAATCCTAAAAAATTCTTAAGTTATAATTACAATAGACGTGGATACAAAAAGGGAAGTGGAATAGCCATTTGATGTTAAATAGTGTATAGAATTGATTATCCTAAAAGACTGCACTTTTCGGAATGAATTTAGGAACTTACACTCCGAAAAGCGCAGTCTTACAATCAAGTTATTGTAAGACTATTAAAGCTTATCTAAATATTTTCTCTTGTTAAATAGTGTCTAGAAATAAATCTAGAAAAATCCACAATTAAAACTGGGGTAGATCACACTTAGAATATCTATTAGAGCTTATCTAAATATCTTGTATCTAAGACATACAAAAGTGAGTTTCTTATGATTAACAGATACAATTAATACGATATTTAGATTCTTGTATACCATTTCTGGATATATTTAAACTGAAAAATTTTAGAATTTTCTTTTTGTGGCAATTCTAAATAGAACTCTCTCTAGATATAAACTCATATAACTTTGATCGTTTTTTAAAGTTATTGATAATGTCCTCGATGTTATATACATTTTAAATATACTCACATTATCTTAATATAAAGTATGTTTTGATTCTTATAGCAATGACTCTTGCCTTATTTCAAAAATAAACATCATCAAACAAATATAAAAATTGTAATTTAATTGAGAAATCTTATCTTAGATCAAAATATTCAGTCAATAATTTTATAGCAACCATATTAAGAACTTGAGAACACTAGTATTAAAAAATGAAGCCTGTGCAGTTATCTGGAAAAAAGTGTTCGAAAATAGAAATGATAAAAAAGTTACTATCAAATGAGAACTTCTTCGTGTATTGTCTGTTCTCTCTATTATGCAAAATAGCGTAGAGATATTTATCATCTACAACCCATAAAAATTGAAGAAAATTAAAAAAAAGAAATAACATTAAAATTCCCTACATTTTCTTGATAGCGAAAACCAATTTTATCGGGAAGATTTTTCAAATTGTATTGCTTAACTTTCTTTTATGAAGTGAATTTTAGTACTGAACATTTTTAATAAACTTTCAGAATTATTTGTTAACAATTTTACAATAAAATTGATGAAATATTTTAACAAGTGATTATAACTTATAGAGTTTCAGCAAATTTGGTTCAACATCCAATATTTTTTCTAAAGAAGAAAATTAATTTTAAACAGTGCCTAAAAGTATTAAACTCAGTTTCATTATTCGACCTACTGCATTTTGAATCGATAAAGTATTGAAAATATGAATTGGAATTTCTATATTTTAAAGTATTCAAACAAATTACATGTGTTATAAAATATCAATAAAATAAATTACATATTCTAAAAAATGTTTGTACATATTAACCATAAAGTGGTTGTTTCTTTCACAATGACAATAGAACAGAAGAAAAAGCAAAATGAAAAGATAAGGCAAAACATCCAATTTATTGTTAGTAATCGGGAAGAACGATTTAAATCTTTTTTATTTATTTATTTTTTCTTATTTTAATATTATTCCCTTCATGGAAATATTTTGTTTCTATTATGCAAGTGTTTTAAGATATTTATACTCGTATTCTTATGCAAGCTTGTCAATAACAAACGCAGTTCAATTAATCAAACACTTCAAATGTCTGTGAGTACAGTTTGTGTCATTCCTTAACGAAGTCAATGTATACCATTGTAAAGCATATATTACGGTTAATCGATGTCAAAGTGAAGTCATTCAGGACAAATTTTTCATGATAAAAAAACAATACATCAACTTACGAAATTAAAGTCCAAATGAAATATTAACACAAACAATAACAGAAAATTGGACCATTAAACTCTCTTCTTGTTGCAACATTTTTCAAAAGTCACGGTTGAGGAAGCCTATTTTAAAATTAAGATGGTAACAACAAGATAAAGACGTTGTTTATCAAGCGCTTTGTTTTAGTTTAAAATTCTTCTACCTAGATTAATTCGTTATTAAGAAGGAATTCATTTTTTATTTGAATTTTGAAAGAAATATTTTAGATCATTGGCGAATTTTGGCGAAAAAGAATATAAGCAGACGAATTTTAATTTGATGTCATTGGAGAATAATGTTGAATCAATTAATTTTTTTCTAACAAATATTAATACGATGTTTAAAAATACTATTCTCATACAACTTTGGTTAATATTACAAATAAATATGTTTCAATGAAAAAAAATTTTTTAAAGTTATTTATGGTGCATATTTCACACAGAGTAATAAAATTTTATATAATTTGATCATAACATTATATATATATTTATAAGCATTCTTAGTTTTTCGTTATATACCCCGACTGTCATAAAATTTGTTATAAAATTCATAACTATTGAATATCGTGGAATATTTAAACAATTTGTTACCATATAATTGTAAACTGTCTATTATATACTGGATTAACGAAAATCTTGTTAAAGAATATTGATTTACAGAAACATTTTCTTAATATTTTAATTTAGAAAATTAAGTTTTTTTACGCAGTGAAATTACAAAAATAAAATTATTGGAAAATATGAGCTGTAAATCATAGTTACATTTATAAATATACATTTCCATTACAGCCTTTTTTTGGAATCCAATATCATTGAAAAGATTATAGTAAGATAAAATAAGTCATATGACCTGGGAGTGTATATTTCTTAATGTTTCTGTGATTAACTAGAAATTACTTTTATAGCATTTTGCAGAAAAATATGGATAAGTAGTTCGGAATTGTTGTAAGTGTACATGTAGAATAATATATCTATGAACGTAAATGTAAAAATAATGATGGAATGTAAAAATAATGAATGAAATGTAAAAATAATGATGGCATTTTACAATTTTATTCAACTGAAGTTGTTGTACATTTCAATGGGATTAATATTAGCAATTTTTTATAATTTATATTACGTTTATTTTTTTATTCATGGATTAAGTAAATTTGTATCTATGAATTTACTAAAACAATGGTGCAAATGGCAAATCTAAAAATTTCTGTAAATAAAATCTAGCACTAAAAAAATTAATGAAGACATTTTTCTAGTATGACACGGTCAGCATTTATGCTGAGAGTGAATAATGGCAATTTCGAAATTCAATTCTTAAACAGGAAAGGAATTAAGCATTGAATTCATTTTATAATGTTAATAAACAAAATAATATGCTAGTGAAATCCACAAATTAAAAGATGTCGAAGGAGAATTTTTCATTAGAAATTAATGTTTTGAGCAATGATTATATATCGAATATTCACTTCATGTAAAGTTTCATTTAATTGAAGGCAAAAAAAAAAAAAAAAAAAAAAAAAATCCTATGCATAAATGCTTTTTATCCACTATTACGATGTTATTTTATCGCAACATGATTAATTCACCTGAGGCCTACTTACTCACATTCACTTTTGAGGATCGAACTGAACCAACGAATTGTAGAATAGACATTTAAAATGGCCACTCAACTAAATTATTAGTTCGAAGAAAAGTTAGATTCAGGAATTATTTTCTAAAAGGACTATCGAATTATCAATGATGAAAAAGTATTATATATTTTTGTATATTTTTAGTAATTAATGAGTGAAAAATGATAAATGATGTTTGGTGAAATTCAATATTTTACAGCTAAAAATAAAAAAAAATCCAAATATATTTGGTTTCGTTGATCCCTTTATATATCATACCATGTACTCAATGGTGAATTTGTCAAATATGTGGTAAAAACTAACTTTTAAGAGTGATCTGAAGTAATATTTGTAATTATAAATTTGCATTATTTTAAATAAACATTTCTTTTCAAATCCTATTATTGAAGTTTTTAATTTTGCCTACAGATTCTGAAAGATTGGTCACGTTAATTTTTACTGTGAATTGTAAATTTTGCACTGTAATAAAAGTGCAAAATGTTTACTTACAAATGTCGCTTTTGCACAACATGGTTAATTTGCTTAGAGTATATTATATGTTTTCTTATTCTTGGATAATTAATAGTGGAAGTACTAAATATGTCATATGAAGCTCTATATTGGACTGTTAAAAATAAAAAAAAATACTATACATGATTGACTTCGTTAAATTTTCTACTTTCATGTTATTTTACGAAGATCAAGTTGGCAAATATTTATGAGAAACCAACTTTTGAGAACGATTTAAATTTATCTTTAAAAGCAAAAAAAAATATGACATTTGTTTTGAATGGTAGGGATGAAATTATGTGAAGAAAATTAATTTCTCTTTTCTATGAATATGTGTTATTTCAGTATTTATTTACAAATCTTGTAATAGAAATTTTCAATTTTACTTACATACTTTTGAGTTGGATTAAATTGATCTGTGCAATAAAATGTAAATTATAGCATTGACAAATCTGTCATTAAATTTAAAAATTTTATATCTAGTACATCTTAATTTTAAAAAGTAAATTCTTTTTAAAGTTAAAATTAAAAATCCGATAAATTAGAATTCAAATTTAACACTTCTTTAATAAATGTAAGGTTGTTCTAAATTTTCAATTCAAGATTGTAAGAATGAAAGACTTAAGCTACACTTTATCTGAGTATATATGGAAAAGGCATTATTAAGAATTTTTTTTTCTTAAGAATTTAAGAATTAAATAAAAAAGCTATTGAATTCATGGATAAAAAATTTTCATAGTACACTTGTATCTGAATACTTACTTACGTTAGGAGTAATGAACTTCAAAGCAATTATTTAAGTATGGAAATAGAAAGTAAGTGCAATCGTATGCAGAAAAAGTGCCAATATAAAGCGAAGCTTAACTTTGTTTATTAAAGGCCATGTGTGTGACGTCATAAAAAAAAAACCTTTCTACCAATAGAAATGTCCAAAATGATTTCGGCGTTCTATATCAATCAGTAAAAATAGATGACGGATATTTTTTTGGGCACATTTTCTTCCGTTTGCCTTATAACAATAAACAAAATAATTATTTAAATTCTACAAATAACGAAATATGTTTTTTGGAAAAGGAACGTTCATTTAATTCATTTTAAATTTTGCATCTATATTTTCTTTGGTAGGATTGTTTTTTTCCATAAAAATTATTTCAATCTTAAGTACAGGAAGATTCTTGATAGTAATAATTTTAAAAATATTAAATACTCCAAAAAATGTTCTGAAAATATTATTGATTGTAGAGAAAGATTTGAAAAATCTATTGTAGTCGCTATTTTTTTTTCTTTAAAAGTTCAGTTGATAGAATAGGAAACTCATTTAGATTTGTTCTGGCTTTGTAAAGCAGAAATCATCATGGGATAGTTAACTTATAAAGTTAGAGAGATAGAGAGAGTTTTCTTTTCTCTGTTTTAACAGCATCATTCATTTATAACCTAGCTACTGGTCTAAATAGGCAAGAACAAACAAACGGCTATTGCCGGTTTCAGAAGTTGTCATCTTAGTAACATGAAATTCGTTGAGGGTATGAAGAAATTCGAAATTTGATCCAAGTGATTAAATGAACAAGTCTTTCCTGAACATATTCTTCAATGACTTAGTCTCTCCAGGAGAGATGTGAAGAAGGAGAATCCACTTATAGTGCTGGACTTTTTGTAGGTGTATGCCCTCATGGACCTGGTCTAGCGCTGCTGACCTCTGGGGCATAAAACAACAACAACATTTATAATGCTGCCAATAAATCGAGTATTAAAATAATGATAAATTTGATTGAAACACCTTTATTTTTGGAACATGAGTCGATTAGAAAGTGTACGGAAGCAGATTCAGTTGCTCTGAGGTATTCAGTTTCACCTGTTAAAAATATTCTCCCGCATGCATTCCGGGTGTCCCAGAGTAAATATAACTTCTAATTGCTCAAGAGGATTTTTAAAATTTTTGATAGGAATGAAAAAATGAAATTCTGGACACTCAAAAGTATGCAAAAGTATAATAGCCTTTGATAAAATATTAAGTTATATTAATATTTATAATAAAATGTTTGTAACCATAATATATTTCAGATTTCAGAGTTCACTTGATTATATTTCCTTTAAAAACATTTATACAATGGATATAATATGTGTGAGAAAGGTTTTATAACATTTCATTTCGTATATATATGTATATATTCGTATATATATATATATCCAATGGCGGTCACTTGGGTGGCGAACCCTATGCCACAAGATCAGATATTGCTACTCATTTGTCGTTACCCAGGAGGCACCTGTGAACTAAGTCATGGCAGCGAATAGCGTTGACAGTGCCATACCAACACAAACCCGTTTATAGGGTGGGCCACATTCAGACATCATTGCAGAAGGAAGGACAAATAAACACAGAGAGAAAAGAGAAAGAAAATTCCATGCTGGAACTGGGATTCGAATGGAGTTAGAAGCGCTAACCACTTAGTTATCGGTTGGCTTATATATATATATATATATATATATATATATATATATATATATATATATATATTATAACAGCATTAATGCTTAATTTCTTATACCTTTCGAATTTATACTTTGAATATTTTATTTTCATTATATATATATAGATAGATACATGGAATATTATGAAATTATTGTTAATTAAATTAAGCTTAATTTTTAATTTATTATTTTCAATTATCATTTTATTCGTTTATTATACTTTATTATTCATAAATGAATAAATGAATTGTATTGTCTTACAAATTATTAGTTAACGGACCCAGAGAGGGCACATTAATATTGTAAAAATAATCAAAAAAAAAAAAATGTTGAAATGAACGTTAAATGAAATTTTATTTCTCTTTGATATGTTCATTGTTAAAAATAAAATGCTATTATATAAATAATTGGAAAATTGTGAATCATTTTTAAAAATTTTAAAAAAAGATTTTAAAAAAAAAAAAAAAAAAAAAAAAACAGAGTTAACTGTCAAATTAACAAATAAATTTTGAGTTATGAAGTTTGAAAAAATGTTTTTAATATATTTTAAAAACATTATACAGAAGTAAATTATATGTTGTTATTATATAATAATATAAATATATAATTATTTATTGAAATAAATTATATATTTAATATGCTGTCAATAATCAATATTAAAATGAATTTTTTATTCACTTATAATATGTTGGTGATTGAATGAGTAGGAATACAGAAAACTTAGATGTTAAAAATATTTTCGATTTCATTTGTCTGTGTAATAATTAATGAATAACTAATTCAAATTACATAAAAATTTTATTTGAAGAATGTCTCAGTAATTTAAGTCTTACTATAAACAGCAGAATATAATGAAATTTTCATAATAAACATACTAAATAAATAATTATTAGATTAATGTTATTATTTTAATATGTTTCTGTTGTCATATATTAAAAAAACTTTATTATTTTGCTTTCTAAAGCAAAGTTATCTAGTCTGTTATATTTATATGAATAAATAAAAAATATATACAACACAGGCAAAAGAAAATTTTTGAAAATAAATGTGATAGCGAAAATATCAAAACCATAGTTGTGATAAACTTTTCAGTTAACAAGTGCAAGGTATTTTTATTTATTTTAAAAGTAAGAAACTGTATTCTCTAAAACCATTTAATTCTGATTTTGAATGTAATTTTATTCATTTGCCTGTATAAAAATATCTTTAAATAATTTTTTTTATTATTTAGTTAATGATGGAAAAGGTCATTGATAAATATCAGGCGGAATTTATAGACAAATTTGTAATTGTAAAATTTACGCACTTTAAAGTTATAATGTGTGATAAAAGTACAAACAATACATAGCATGTATGTACGACATTTAAGAACCAAGCGTGCATTATTTTCGGTGATATGTAAATAAAGCACACACCAAGACATAATAATAAATAAAAAAATCAAGAAAATCAATATATATATATATATATATATATATATATATATATATATATATATATATATATATATATATATATATATATATATATAAACCCCCATACATTTAGCTTTAAATATAGGGCATTTTTAAAGCTAAATGTCACAGTCTTATTCTGCTTTATATGTCAAAGTTGTGGTTATTTAAAAAAAATACTGAGATGTATGAAATTGAGATTAAATTATTAATTATTGAAACTAGTAAATTATCTTCACAAAAAATTTCTTAATCTAGAAATTTTTCTATACAAATTTATAAATTATAATAATTATGAAGCACAGAAAATGTTAGTTTTAATAATTCTCAAATAAAATTATGAAAAGTGTTTTGATAAGTAATTATAATGTCTTTAAAAATCATGCTATTTTAAATAAGAATTGTGCTTAAGTGACTGAAAATTGAGCTCAACGCATTCACTTGAAAATTTATTTTAAATTCTAGTCTCTTCGACTGTATACGATTCAAGGCCAAAAGAAAAGTGAAATATAATCAAAGAATAATTATAACAATATTTAGGATAATTATTAAAAACAACTCTGCAAAAATCATTTTTCTATTGAGCAATAATGAACTACATGTAATTACATAAAACAATATGATGGTTTTAGGAAAGCTAAATTATTAGTCAGTAACATGGTTTTGATCTTTGAATAATTGGCTTTTGTAACTCTAAAATTCTTTGTCAAATAAATAGGGATTAAGTATTTATGAAAACAGGTTGTAATTTGATTTATACATCAATCATGCTTGATATTGAAAATATTCAATCCAATAAGTTTGTAATATTTCTTAGATTGGAAAATTGATTTTATATTTCTGCTGAAATTTATAAATGTATTTTATTTAAAAATGCAATTCATTTAAATATTTGATAAAATATATACAATGAGTATTTCTGATTAATTAATATTATTTTGATGCTAATTTTTAGAGATGAGGCAGTGGAATTTATATACATTTGGAAATATGAAGTTTCAAGACTGAAAATTCAAATATCATTCTAATACTTTTTAATTCGCACTAATTAAATACTCATTTAAGAAAACTTTAAATGTTTTTAAGTTAGAATTATAATTTAAAGTCTGTTTATTTCCGTTGAAGATATATATTTTTAAATAACGTATGTTTATTACAAACATAACACCACTAAGCATATTTTTAACTTAATTAAATTCAAGGAAATGCCAGTTACAAAATATTACTTTCATTTAAGCGTAAAATATCACAATAAAATATTCCCATATTTCCAATCAATTGAATAGAAACTTTGCAATAACATCAATACTTATAATTCTACGAATATCGTTAAAATGAATGTTTGAATTGACCCAATTATTTTAACTAATAAAACAATTCATTATAAAATTGGCCAAATATTTTTAACAAAATTCATTTTCTACGATTAAAATAGGTAATTTTAATCACAGAAGAAACTTTTTTATTCATAGTTACGTAATGCTACATTTATCACTCATAATAATATCACACAAATTTATTAAAAAAAATTATAAATAAAATGTTGATTTATACATAATTAATGATTTTTTTATGAATTAGCGTGGTGTTTTTTTTAGAGAAATCTTTTTTATTTGATATTTTAAACTTCTTTTAATGCTGATAGAATATCTTAATCAAATATATTTTATTTCAAATTTTTTCTGCATTAAAAATATCTAGATTTTTTAAAATTATGTAACAATAAATACAACTTTTTTTCAATTTAAAATTTTAATTTACTGTGGTTCTAATAGCAAAATGGTATATTTTGCTCTTGCTCTGTACAGAGGGGGATTTTAAGACACTATATACAGAGAGATTTTAAGATACTGTATAGAAGGGGATTTTAAGATACCTTATATAGAGGGGAATTTTAAGACCTTAAGAGTAGTAACAAGTTGAAATGATAAACGAAAATTCAAATCACAATGTGTTTTTAGAATTTGGATCCAGTTTAAAAAAAAATTAGAGTATACGAGATCTTTTTTGACTGTTTCCGAAAAAATTTTTACTTTGTAAAATAAGGTCCAATTTTTATATTTTAATGTTCATCAAAAATGTTATCACTAAGGTCACTCATATTCAAAGTCTTGTGCTTTTGTTTCACTTCGAATTTAAGAGTTCTGGATGAAAAATAGGTTTAATACTTTTGTTGAAACTTTTTGCACGAATAACTTCATAGGATTTCATATTGTCTCTCATGTTTTAAAAAAATATAACTTAACTGTTTCAATCGACAATGAAAGAATTTATTAAAAAGTTGCATTATTAAATGCAGCTTTGTGATTAGATTTTTTTCTCACTATAATGTCATTTAACTTAGGTTAAACTAACTTAATTCTATCTTAGGTTAAATTGTCTTAACTTAGATTTATGTTAACGGTTAATTTAAATTAATCAAAATCAACCATATTGTACCAACCACAGTAATGACTTTTATTTATGTAAAAAATTACTTGCAAATGAATTCACAGAAATTTATTAATTCTTAATTATGTATTGTTTCTTAACTATTTTTAAAACCAACTATTGCATTTTTTTTTGTTTTGTTTTTATTAAGTGAAAAGAGTGCAGGTACAAAACTAATATAAATTAAGTTTTCATTCCAAAATAAATTAATTTTATTAACTAAATAAATATCTAACGATTATATTACCTTCGAATGTAAATTTCCTTTTATTTTTACTATTTAGAAATGTATAAGTTTTCCTGTGTTTTTTATTTTCTACTTATTAGCTTTAAAAGGATTTATAACATAAGAGTATTTATAATTTTAAGTGAACATTATATCTTTTTTATTCTTATTTTAACTTTTTAATTACTCTTATGCAATAAAATATTGCAGTTATTTTGATTTGTATATCCAATGCCTGATTGACCATACCTCATAAATCTCTTACTGTAAATCCATTTAAAGAATGCTTGAGGTTTATGCGACTAGGGTTTGGAGTTGGAGAAATAAAAAAATCATCATATTTTAAATGCAAATATTTATTTTACATGAAATTATATGAATATATGTATGTGTATAAATGAATATGAATACGTAAATAGAGAAATTATTTCCAAAATTGTTTTCTATATAAATGTAATGTTATAAATCAAAAGTTATTCAGCGTTTTTATGATCAATTTTATTTACTTCTAATCTTTACTTTATAATTGGTGGGGAACATCAAGTTTTTCTTTTGAGTAGATTTAGTATAAACATAGGATGAGGTCTTTAATTAAATAGAAAATTTAGTTTTGACTGATATTTAAATTAGTCAGTGAAATGTAACAATTAAAGAAACTTAACTTCGACACGAAATAACAATATTGAATTCATCCTGAAAAATTCCCATTCGTAGGCCATAAAGGAAGTCAAACAAATAGCAGAAGTACAGGATTTATTTTCCATTGTTCAGCAACTGATAATATTGGACCTGAGATTCCCATTACGAAGAACGTGGTCCTGCTATTCACATGTCAATTATTCTTACAACCACATAAAATAATGAATTTGACAAGTTTTTTAAACTTTACACATAATATTTAAGATATGTATATTAGCAATGATTTATATAAAGATTTTTGAAAATGATTATATAAAGATATATAAAGATTTTCTTATAGGATATATATATTATCAATGAATATATAAAGATTTTTGGGTAATCTTTAAAAAGTTACTTATAAAAATTCAGAATTTATAACTAAGCTAATTTGTAATTTAAAGTTTTTAATTTTTGCTCACAAATGCGCGAGGTTAGAATGCTATTATTTTTTCTTTAACTAAGCTATTAATAAATTAAGATTGTCCTGAAAAATATCCTGAAATTTCTAAAAAATCATGTCCTGAATTTTTATTTAATCCACTTCTAGGCTTGAGATGAGGAGAAACAGGTTCAAGCTCTTGTAGTCGGATGGTAGAGTTAGGCTTTTGTGTATGCCTTGAGCACCCCTTTTGCCAGAATGTATTGTGCCAACAGTAAAATTTGGTGGAGGTGAAATAATGGTCTGGGGATCTTTCTCGTTGAAAGGCCTGTGACCTTGATCAGGATTCATGGTTGGCACAACGCCGATTCGTACTCTGCTATTCCAGACAACAATTTGCTGTGGATATTTTACAAATTTGTTCATAGTGACTTCATTGAAAGTTGTCATGTTGCGATGTCCTCCATGGATTGGTATTCTGACAGTGAGGTGAATCGATTGGCTTGAACTGTCCAGAGACCAGACTTGAATCCTATACATCACTTCTAGGATGAGTTGGATAATCGAATTAAGGAGTGTAGCAATGTCCAATATTGGGGAAAGAACACACATCTTCTCCAAGTCGAGTGAGTGGAAGGAAATACAACTTTCCTTCATCCAAACACTTGGGGAAAAGCATGCCACGGATAATAAGATGACCTCACTTGGAAAGTCTGCTAACTGTTGAATATGGATAAATTACATCTCTTTTATCAATGGTATCCAAATATTTATTCATAGATAGTATACGTCATTTATTCTGTTTTCAGAATGTGAGTTATTTTTGAATATTTGAAATTTTTTTAATGTAAATTTTATCTTTAATTTAAGCAATTTCTAGCACAATTTGCATTAACTGTTTTGTCTATATTTGCTCAGCGTTATTAAAAAAATCCATGCAAATTTCCATTTATGTTAATATCAGGATACGTTTCATTTTTTGATATATTATTGTTCCTCATTTTCTAGCTTTCTTCCTTTGATACTTACCTTGTTAACTTGATTCTCTGATCATTTGCTCTATATAATGTATATTTTATTTTATTTATAAGACTTTAACCAATTTTCTTATGGCTGCAGTTTTAAGTGTGAAACCATCTTTTATGATATTGAACTGTGTTTTTTATATTAAAAGAGAATGTATATTTCCTTGTGCCATCACTTCCTTTTAAATTACTGCTAGAAAATTTTGATTCGAAAACTGGTAATGTTTATTTTCTCGGCCTCATTTAACATGCATTTAATCCAGCCCAATTCAGGATACTATTGCTAGCCACAAACACTTTATATGCTTATGTTATTTTTTCAGGTTATCTAACTTCATTATTCCTTAAAAATGTAACTAAATTGCATGCCCGTGAAGAATTGCTATAAGATTCATTAATTGAAAAATCTATTTTTTAATTTTTGGGTTGAATATTTTTTTAACGAATAAAATGAGAAAATACTAAGATTTTATAAATATTTAATGGATCATATAATTGTAATAGTAATTTAGTTCATTTTGTGGCATGTAATTTTTTGTAAAATTTTCAAATCTCATATTAATTACAGTGGACACTTATTTCTAAGCTTTTGTGTAGAAATTCTAAGCGAAAACAATTGCATGTGTTTTTAAGTCATGTTTTTTTAAATTATATTCTTTGATAATTCATTTTTTTAAAAATTCCTTTAAGAAGCGATTTTTACTGTTGTAGTAGTTAAAATTAACAAAAACGTTACATTTTTTATGAGTAAAATATGCAAAAATTAAAAGATACTAACTGAAGCATTTATTAAATATGTTTATATAAAAAATATAATGAATATCAGGTAAAATAATGCTTCAGTACGTTAAAACTCTTTCATAAATATTTCAAAAATATCTATGGCTTGAATTTTTTCAATAATAAATAATCATAGAAGTCTTTATTTTGGATTTGACAAACAAATCAAAATTAATAGGAATAGGTTTTTATTTTGAATAGAATAAAAAATAAATTCCTAATTAATTTTGATTAAGAAAGTTACAATACTATAGATTAAATAAAAAATTATTTTTCATATTTACTCTATCTTATTAAAATTTTTTATGGACACGCTAATTTGTCTTTGGAAACTAGTGAAAAACTAAGATGTACTGATAAATTTGGTAATTTTGTCAGACATTTACACACATAAGTAAATAATATATCTTAAGTTCTCAACTTAAAGCGCCCTGAATTCATATGTACATACAGGTATGTAAATATATAAATTACCGAATAACTTTTATTTGAAAGAATACATTTGTAAAGAATGTCTTTAAATAAGAACAAAACTTTCCCTTTTGTTCGAAAATGGAGCAGATAAATATAATATTCTTACAATTTTGTCTGAAAAACGTTACAAAATTTTCTCATTTATATAAAATAATGAAATATTAAGTAAAAGATAAAAATTTACATAAAACGATATGTTATGTAAATAATAAATCACAAATTTTAACCAACATGAAAAATTTAAAAGAAATTCTATAAGTTACAAAAACTCTTAGTAATTTCCTTAAATTAGAAGAAATACTGAACAATAAATAATAATTTAAATGGATTCTAAAATTCATTTAGCAAAATCTATGCATGGAAACTATAAAAGCAAAATTTGTCTTAACTTTAATTTTTAAATTAATATAATGCATAAAAAAGTTAAATATTTAAAAGTAAATTTTATTAATGTTAATTATTGCTTTCAAAATATGTTGAAAGCATAAAAAAGTACTTGAAAGTTGTTGGTATATTCATTATAGGTTCAAATGATACATAGCTCAAATTGAACTGCCCATTTAATGATATACTTAAGCATAATAATGTTAAGCAAATTCTTAATAATTCGCAGTAATGTTTTACTATCAACCAAAAGATTTAGCATTTCAATATTTTCTTTGTCTTTTAAATATCAAAATGTCAATTTAGAAAAAAAAAATATAAAAGATAAAAATGTACTTTCTTATTTAGAAAATTTTTGTTCTATAATTTAAGCTCATGAAGGGAACACATCTATTATAAAAGTCCCACTTCAAATTCATTTCTTAAAGAATATATTATATTATTATTTACAGCCACTGATATTTATTAATTTGATCTAAATAAATATCAGTGGCTGTAAATTAGAATACTGATATATAATTTATTTTGAAATATACAAGATATTTAGCTTTAATAACATTGGAGTACATTTTTATAAATTAAAAGTAGTCAAAAGTTTGTACCTGCCATATATTGAATAAATTGCACGCGAAATTCATTTTTGATTATTATAAATAATCAAAAATAAATTTTATGTTAACAATTCATATCAATTCTTGAAATTTAATTCTAGTTCATTTTGAGCAATTGAGTAAAATAATTTTATGCAATTCTATTTCTGCTTGCACGTATTGATCGGATATCTCTTTTATAAAGTAAAAAGAATGTTATGTTTCGATTATGAGATTGTGTAACTATGCATGGTTTAATGATAACAGTGAGAGAATAAAATATTGAAATCTTAAACTATTTGTTCTTTTAGACAGAATGTTTGAAACAAAATATTTTCATATTTCTATGGTTTTTAGTTATTTGTTCAGTTATGAAATAGGAACAAATTTTCTCATGAAATATTAAATTTCCCCATAATAGTATATTTTGAAAAATTTCCAAATTATTTACTTATATCATGTGAAAAAAATATTTTCAGATTACATTAACCGCAAAATCAATTGTTTCTTTGTTAATATCACAAAAATGTTAGTGACGAATCATTAAAATCTAAAATTTTTTGTTTATTGACAAAAAAGACATAGAAGAAGAAATTTTTTAAGACAATTTTAAGAATAAATATTTCATTCACTTTTTAAAATGGAATCAATTGTAAGCTATGAGACTGAAAAAAGGCATGTCCCAATAAGGTGAGATCACTTGCCCTTTTCACTTGTTACAACAAAAACAGTTTCATGTTTATTTCGTCATAAAACAAGTTGATGACCTTGAGTGAGCATCTTATGACCTTCAAGAAAGGGTCCCAAATCAAAACTCCCACCTTCGGTTTGCATGTCTTTAAAGAGATGGTTGTTGGTCATCACAGTATGTAGTCTTTTGTAAGTTCCCATAAAGTATATTTGTTCATCAAACGCAGAGGGTAGAGAAAGATATACTGTTTTTTTTATTTAAGGCACGTCTCTGGCTTTTCCTTAAATCTATTGCCTGTAGCAAAAACAAAACTACTTTAATTTTTTTTCGATATTTCTCTGCAATCCCCTTAAACACGAAGAGTTTGGAAAACGACGACCATAAAATATTAGCAAGGTTCATAATTCATATGACTGAGTATATGTGCATTACTCCTATTTTAAAATTTTTGCCTTCTGTTTTAATATAATGTACTTGAAAAATTGTTATTGGAATGTATTTTTTATTTCTTTTATGGATTTTACATTAATTATAAATTATTAATGTGTATTAAGAAATTTCGTGACTTTATTTTAATTAAGTCATAACTAAAAGAATTTTGAAATATTTAATTATAATTAAAATTTTAATAATTCAAAATTAGAATTTAAGAAATTAAATTTAAAATATTTGAAGCAGAAATAGATCACTGCTAAAAATCCATAAAATTTAGATTTATTGTTAAAAACTCATTTGTTTCTAGATGTTAAAATCAGAAATACTTGATTACCGAGAAAATATGTGAGTATATGCATAGTTAATGATAATAAGTAACTGTATTTATCATCGCATTGTTCAGTTAAAATTTAAGTATATGTTTTTAATCCTCTTATTTAAAAGTAAGTTTTCCAAAAAATGTTATTCGCTTATCTACTTAGAAGTTAATTATTGTTGTAAGGAAGGTTTTTAGAAATTTGTTTATTGTTAAAGCTTTTTGCTATTGTATTTTATATAAATTGATTAGTTATATTTCTTAAAATTACTTTACGAAATTCATAACTTATGTGTGAAATAAATATTATATACCCTATTATATATTTTAAATGAAACTATTTTAATTCCTCATTATATAGATTACTTACTCAATGATAATTGGGTAAATTTGTTGGGCATATTTCGTACAATGTTGGTTTCAGTTCTGTACTTTTCTACCTTTTAAATTAAGGTTCTGATTGTACTTATCGTGAAAGGTCATATATATAAAGTTACATATAAAATTATGTATCTATAAAGTAATGAAAAAAATTGGCAAAAATTTCGGGAAGCGTGTGATTGGTTTTTTAGCACTCAATGACATTTTCTAGTTTATCAATTGGCTGTTGTTACGCTTGATGTTCAGCTTTAGAACATTACAATTACTAACCCTTATAATTACAATTTATTTATCAGGTATATATATTTTTATAACAGTCTTAATTTTTTGAAATTTAACAATGCGTCTTTTAAATACACTATATTAAATACCTGAGTTACAAAAGTATCTTTTTCGTTGGTTGACTAGTTTAACTTAAGTAAAAACATAAGTTTCGCTTAAATTAAACTAAATGGAAATTTTATGATTAATTTAGTTAAACTAAGAATATATAAATATAGATATATATATATATATATATATATATATATATATATATATATATATATATAGAGAGAGAGAGGGAGAGAGATAGATAGAGAGAGAGATAGATAGATAGAGAGAGAGAGAGAGAGATAGATAGATAGAGAGAGAGAGATAGATAGAGAGAGAGAGAGAGAGAGAGAGAGAGATAGAGAGAGAGAGAGAGAGAGTTTCTAAATGAGTCATAAATTTAGGATTGGATTTTATTTATATTTAATTATTAAAATAATCGAGATAAATATGGAATGTTTTAAATATTTTCAAAAAGAAAGAATTGGTGTAAAATATTTTAATATACAAGACACTTTTATGTAATAATAAATTAATATTTAACTGCTCCCCAAAATATCTAAAAGCAAAAGAGAATTGAATTCCTAAAATTTTAATAGACATATTTTAATAAACTATTTAATTCTTTACATTTAAAATTCTTCTTCTTAGCATTTTGAGCGAAAAAATTTATTTGGGATCTAAATTAAGAATCAAAAGATTTGAAAAGGAAAATTACATTCAGGTTGAAATTTTTGTTCACAGATCCTTCATAAAATGCGTAAATATCTATTTTTTAAAAAATTGTTTGAAGTGTTTTTATATTGTGGAATCGAGAATATATATTTGTTTCATGTGTTTGAACCGTGTACCTTCATAATTTTATGCAAATACGCTGTTTTACTTCTAGTGTTGAACTCTTTTGGTAAAACTCCTAATGGTCAATGGAGACATAAACTCAAGTGGAGATTATGATGAATGCATCGCCACTTCAATTCCACATCCAAGGTCAATACTGCATAATTAAAGTCACTTCACCTCTTCCAGAAAGACTGTCATTTGTTTTCACAGATTCGGAAATTCCAGAGTTTATCAACGTCACGAAAGTTGATACGGTAGCAAGCATAGTTCTTTTTTTTTTTTTTTTGGTTATATTTTATGACTGAAACAACACTTAAAATGTATTCTTCATTTTAGTGAAAATTTAAAATTTGAGTAAAGTAATCTAGATAAGGGGTTGTAATAGAATTCTATTTCCCCAAATCACATTTTTCTTATTCATTTTTGACTATGGAAATTTATTTCTAATGCTTTATGTATATGCTCTACAAAATAAATTATTTTGTAGATCTTCATTTACACTCGTGTCCATAAATTAAGGATAATGCAAGTTCAGACAAAGAAAAGTGACAAAAGCAAAACAAACGCGACTTATTTGTAAAGTCTATTTATTAAACAAATGGTAAAGAGCAAAAAATATATTATATGTTTGACACCATTAATAAAAATTGCGACTTTTACTCCCTGGAGCGGATTTCAAAAAGGAACCTATTTACAAAAACCAATATAACATGGTTTATATGATGGTTAATTCATAGTATGCCCCCAGACGGTACAATACAGGCTATTCAACGCCTAGGTATGATGAGCATCAAATATTAATCTGATCTTGGGAAATATTACACCAGTCATCAAGCAATGCTCTCAGAAGTTCCGATAGACATGTGGAAGGGGGTTAATGGGCTGTAATTCGTCAGACAAGCATGTCCCATACATGCTCTATCTGGCAGTAACTGCCAAATACCGGTCTTCATTTAGCGTTGTAACTCGGGGACGACCTGTGCTGTAACGTCTACTCACATTACTGGCATCTTGGAACCATTGCCAAAGCCTGGAGATGACACTCTGGGCGATTCCAAGTTACTTCCAAGGATACTTCCAACTGGGTACGTCCACATTCCAGACGGCCGATAATTCTACCACGTAAAACATCATCCAAATGCTTCCTTTGTGCCATAACTTTGCGGTTATTGCACTTAAAGGCTTTTAAAACATTTATGAGCAATTTAACTTCTTTGCAACCATTCCTTATATACCTTTGTCTTGAACTCTCGTCATTGTGACGTACTATAGGCGCCATCTAGTGTTTTCTTGTAATTTGCATATTATTCTTCAAGATCTGTGAGATAATTCTACACGTGAAATTTTTATTTTAAAGTTCAATTTCTGTGTGAATCTGAATTATCCTTAATTTATGGATATAAGTGTATAAGACAGTAAAAAGCCAAACTGACGGACGAATGGCTATAGCGCTTATGTGTTTTTCAAATCTTCGTGGGTTCTATTTTCACCTTAGGTATCGATGTTTGTTGTAGTGGTTCGAAATCCATTTTACAGAATAGGTGGATCTAATTATTCCTTGTGTATGAGAAATAACTGTCGAGTGACGAACGCAGCACACAAAAATAAAGCTTTAATTGATTATGGGCACTAATTTTAAATGTATGAATCAGGATTCACTCAAAATTTGATTTATAATGACCATAAATTAAGAACAAAATTTTAAAATTACAATTGGAAATCACCTCCAAAATAAATGTCAAAAATAATAGGTTTCTCGTGTATCAAATTGTAGTTAAAATTCCTTCTCAAATTATTAAAATTTTTAATAATAAGATTTTGATTAATGATCAGCTTTTTAGTAAGTTCATTCAGTTAGTAATAAGTTTTAATAAAAATTACGTTAAATAAGTAAGTTTTTATGATTTGAGAAGGCTTGCAATTTATACCATATGCAACATTTCATTCATGTACGATAGTCAAAGTCAACTGATTCTGCAATGTTTCATAGTTTGTTTGTCATGTGTTATCAACTTTTCTTTCTATCCTGAACCAATTTTCTGAACACAAAATCACGAGTTTAAAAAAATATAGATCACATACAAGATTATACAGATTCTTCACTTTCATAAGAGACAGTGAAACTTGAACAACGATTTTTGTTGCATTAGGATTGGCAACCCGGCACATTATGCTCCAAGAGCCGGAAAATGTTCGTTCTTGAAACTCTCACAACATAGTGAAAGCTATTGGTTATAGATACTATTTAATCATGATTTATGGACAGAAGATTATAAAGGAAATATTTTTAAATTTTCCTACCTCATTTAAAAAAAACATTTCAATTTATTATATTCATTGTTGCATTTTGAAGTAGTTATGAGTTGATATTAACAAGAAAATCAAATACCATTTTTCAACACATTATTCATGAGAAATTGAACATTTGTTTTCTGAAATATTTGGCTCTGCATTAACTTGGCTGTCTAAATTTATAGTTTCACATAAAGGTCACGAACAACAATTTATAAATTGTAGTAAAATAGATTAAAAACCACAATAAATGTCCATATTTTGAGAAGAGGGAATAAAACCCACAAATTATATTAAATATAATTGACTATCAAAATGGAGACCCTTCAGCTGTTAGTTCAACTGTATTTTGAAAGATTTGAGAGTTGAAGTATGTTTATAATCATACTTTTCTGATGATTTTTCTTTAGTAATCTTCTTCAACACGACAGCCCGGGGTGGGCCAAGGCTTTCCTCAGAACATTCCTCAGTTGTGTTCTCTCAGAGGCGACAGTTCTCCAATTTGTCACTTCCAGCACTTTAAAGTCCTTCTCTACACAATCAGTCCATCTAAGTTTGGGACAACCCCTAGATCTGTTTTTTTCGTAACTACAAAAATTTCTTTTAATTGATAGTATTATTTTACTATCATTCCGAAAGGGTTATACTTAAATATTTTATTTTTTAATGACGAAACATATACTTAAGACAAATATTTTCAACGATAAATAAATTTTTTATCAGGAGAAATTTTAATTTCAACATATGTTAAGATTACTAAACTGCTTTTTAAATATTCAGTTTCAGATTCAATGTTTTACATTATTGCTGCATCTTTTTAAGTTTGTGTAAGTCTCAATGATTTTAAATTATTATTATTGATGTATAATTTATTTTAGAATACATACTTTGAAGTCTTCATCATTTTTGTGCAAATTACAGTATATTTATGTTTGAATCCCCTAATTACCGATTAAGTTAAAAAATAAATAACCAAAAAACTTTCAAGGTAGCTTATAACTTGGATTTTTTTTCACATTATTTAAATACATGATTAAAACAATTTAATAAAAGTCTGTGATTACCTAGAAATATCAATCAAATGTTATTCTTACAAGGAACTAGAATGAGAATTTTGGACAAGGATATTTTTGAACTACATATGGTTTAACTCTAGCAATACGTGAAAATATTGTAGACATAAAGTTATTATTCTGTTGAATAGAAAGTTTAAAACAAAAAAAAATTCATGTGTGTTTAGTTAACAAAAATATAAAAAGAATTTTCTCTTGGAATATTGAATTCCTACATTTTTATGTATGTCGTAGAATGCCTATATTATTTATTTACATAACTTTAATGTCACTATAGTAACAAAACTAATTACTTGGTTTTAAGGATCACAAAAACATGAGTAATGAACCACTAAAAGCTAAAATAATTCGTCTACATCAATGTAAAGATATAATAAAATGGGTATTTTTGCTTTGTTTCTGAAAAAAATACGCGGAAGATAATAATTAAAATCTTTCTAACTATAAATTATTCTTCAAGTTTCGTTTAAAAACAGAATTACTTGTAAGCTCAGAGACGAAGAAAAGGCGATGTCTCAATAAGGTGAGACCACTTGTCACTTTCACTTGTTACAACAAAAGCCGTTTCACTGTTATTAGTTGACAAGGCACGTGAGCTTCTTTTGCCTTTCAAGGAAGCAGAAGGAGATCCAAATTAAAATTCTCACCTGACTAATATTAATCTGATCAAAGAGATGGTGATGGTTACCACTCTTTTTCAAGTTACCATAAGGAATATTTGCTCAGCGAGCGCTGCGGGTGGGGAGAAGTATATTGCTCTTTATTTTAAACACGTCTCAAAGCTTTTCAGTAAATCTGTTACACTATCCTCACATTAAAAAGACAAAACTGCTTTAATGTTTTCAGTATTTTGCAATAAACTCGAATGCACGAGGAGCGTGGAAAACGATGGCCATAAAAAGTTACCACAGTGGTGGTATAATAATCATTTCGTGATATTTTTGTTCCCTTTTTTAATATAATTTTATGATTGAGATACTGTCATTAAATGCCTTTACTTTTTTAGTTATATTTTTATGTTAATTAACTTATTAATACGTATTAAGAGATTTCGTGATCTTTTCTTTTTTTTAAACTCACATAAAGTTCTAATAAAAATCCTTTTCTAATCATTTATTAAAACTTAATTTATGGATTCAGAGTTGTTATTGAATAGTTTAGAAAAAAACTTAAAATATAGCTGTAACATTAATGAAATTCCAAAATGAAAATTCAGATCTACAGTTAAATTTATTTTTCTTCATATTAAAAAAAATACCTTAACCACCGAAATAATTTATAACTTAAATTTTTGGTTTATGTTTGACATTTGGCACCTACGATTTATTCATTTATAATTTCAGTGGCTTAACTCAAGCTATATTTTGTTTAAATTGTAATAAAGGAATATGAACATGCCCTTTTATTTTATTTATTCATGAAAAGCGCATTTTCATGCAAATAATTAAAATTATTTGCAGTTTCATTTTTATTCATTTCTAAAGTTATTTGGCAAACTAGGACCATCGAAAAATATATTAGTAATGTAAACTTTGCTAGCGTGTAGTGTACAAACTAACTTCACTGTTCTGCAGAAAGTATTTGCGTTTCTGCTTTTTCAAAAAGATTTTTATAGATAGTGTGCTCTATTCACATGTTTTTAAGTAAAAAATCAGCAAAATTGCTAGTTACTTACCTGACAGATAACATATTCATATAACAGAAAGGAAATATTCACTTCAAATTGATCGATTTGTGTGATGATAGAATTTAAAATTTCCCACTTTCAAAGATTAGCAGGTCACTAAGTACAAGGTATATCACTGAGACGAGAATTTTAATGACATACTAAACCAAATGATATGTCTGTAATGTAGGGAAAAACTCAATCACGTTTTTCAAGAAAATATAGCCATTACACAAATGTACCGTGAATATAGGAAAACTTGTAAAACATCAACTCTCCGACATCGTTGCGGGCAGAAAAAATTGTACAAGAACGTGACTAATGATAAATGACGAGAAATATTAAACGTAACAAACGTGCAATTCTTTCGAAAATAGCTGCGGATTACAATGTTGGATCATCAAGAATTCTCATCACTTAAACCATTCAAAGATGCATAACAGGTACACCCTTTTGTAGCCGAAGGCCAAGTCATGTATCCTTGATGAAATCAAGACATAAGGCCTCACCTCGCATGGACCCTTCGATCCCGACGTTGGACTATTGTTGACTGGAAAAACAGTGTATGAGTATAGAAGCAATTTCATAAATCCATGAACCCTACTTGTCAATAGAGGAGTGTTAAAACTTGTGAAAGTTCTATGATGTAATGAAGCGTGTGTAGTACGGGTGGTAAGAGGTTTCTGATATGTTTAGATACGAGTGTAACTGTTGTTAGGTATGTAAGCATCGTTTCGGACCACCGGCACTCATTCATGTCCAATCTGCTTCTTGACGGACTTGGGGAATTCCAGAAGAACGCTGCGACACCTCACACATCTAGAATGGATACAAGAATACTTTGTTGACTTTAGACAATTCCGCTAGTCACCAAAATCCACAGACATGAATATCACAGAGCATATCTGGGTTACTTTGCAACGTACTGCTCAGAAGTTCAGAAGAGATCTCTATTCTTTCTTATTCTTACATATTTATGGAAGGATCTGCAAGATTCATGTTGCCAATTATCGCCAGAAATACTTCAGACATAAGTCGAGTCAATGCCATATTGTGCTGTGGTACTTCGACGTGCTCCCAATGATCTTGCAAGATATTAGGCAGGTGTACTAATTGTTTTGTCTCTTTAGTGTAACGAGTGTCTCACAAAAGCATCTCACATATTTTAAAAGATAAATAGGATTTGTTTTGCAGCAATATTTCCAAAGTATTTTGTTAGGTTTAAGAAACATTACCAATTCTATTAGTGTTAGAGCAATGTATATGTGTATTTATTAAAAATATTTGTAAGCGAGTTTTTTCAAAGATTAATTTGATTTGATATCATTTTGAATCTTCAGTGTAGGCGCTCTCTATAAGTACCCAGAAAATGTGTTTTAAACAGAAAATGTTTTTATGAAGCAATTTCAAAATTATAAATAAATGTATTAATTAATTGTATTTGTGAAAAGTTGTTTGTTCTTCATATATTTTTAAAATTTTTGCTATAAAATTACTTTATTTACGATTTTAATTTTTAATGAGAAATTTTGAGTAAATCAAATAATGTTTGATAATTTTGCATTTAATGTACACATCTTGCATTAAATCTTAAGAAAAAGATTTTGCTGAATTTAATTAGATAATATAGTTTAAAATATTGTCATTCCTTGACAGTAACTGATGATGTATTCACACAATAATGTATAATTAATTTTTTATCATGCATTTTTCAGAAAACGTCTTAAGAAATTAATTTTATAAAACACTAGTGTTTTTGTCTTTGTTTATTGTTTTCAATTGACACCAGAACTAAATATTCTTAAAGAAATCAAGCGAATTTTTATGTGACTCATAATCAAAGTACATAAAAGAAAAGGTGTAAAACAATGCTTATTTTGGACATAAAAACCATGACAAATAAAATTTTCTTTCAAGACAGAATTGTATTATTTAAGTGAAGATAGTGATAATAAGTAACTAGGAGTTGCGTTGTCCTTTTCTATTAAAATTTAAAATAATATTTACTTTGTTCTTTACTAACAGAAATATCATATCACATAAATGTTTTCTGGAAGATTTCTGAAAAGTCATCGGAACATCTCATGTGTTATGCTTTTGATTATAAAGAATTTAGAATGTTATTGTTAGTTATTTTGGCCAAATATGATTCCTAAGTTAGCGAAAAATAACAACATTTCCCTCCTCAAGATTTTAATTGAAATCTTTGTTAGAATTCTGCGAATGAGAGAATTACCTACAAATATGTGAGCGAAATCAAGACGCAGGGGCAGGAAATTTGAGAATATTTTGCATTATAAATATTTAAATGTGTAAAAATTTAAGAAAAAATTCAATTTTATTTATTTTTTCTTAAATAGTCTAAATAATATGATAGTTTTATGTATAAGCTAAACTACATTAAAACACAGTTGTTCGATCTCTTCCCGTGGAGTAACTTAAATATTCTAAGATTTCTTGAAATGATTCCTAATTTCAATGAAAGAATCAAATTCCCTGACTAAATCAAAATGCTATAGACATGGTTAGACTTGTCAACTACAAATATTTTTATGCCTTTTTATTACACATTTTTATTCATTAGTTCTCAAGTTTCTTTTTTATTAGGGAAGACCATGTTTATTTTAACTATTTTATCAAAATATATCAATATATTTTATTATTATGTACCAGAAAATCTCAGTTTTAAATTATTTAAAATATGATGAAAAACCAAAATTATAATTTTCGGAACCTTTGTACGTATTTAATATTATAATCTAATACAAGAATTTGGCTATTGATTTATGACTTTCTTTAATAGAGGGTTTCTTGAATCAGAATTTAACAGTGATGTACAAAGAAAAAGATTTAAACAAATTTCTCTCGAATATTGAGGGAATATAAAGGTGAATGCATAAATTAATTTATGGAAATATTTGCTGCATAATGCTTGTAACATTACAATCTGTTTAATGATCACAATTAATATATCTACATAATCTTTTCTTCTTTCCCAATAATTTTGAAATGCATATAATGTATTTTTTATTCCTTATTTATGTAACGAACTAAACTTATATTTCATGGGACGTAGTAATTTATACCTTGTATTAATAAAGCAAACTTTGTTTCAATTTTTGCTTAGTTTGGCAGGAATTAAAAAAGGCTTGTAAAAATTGTAATCCCAAATATCTTTAAAATTTATTTACTGATATTAAGGAAGCTGCTAACATTATTAAGGAAAGAGTATAATACTACGGTTAAAGTTTAGATATGTTATTCTTTTTTTGACCTCTTTTATAAGGAGATATTTTTCTGAACTTATTTTACAAGTTAAAAGTAGATGTTTGAAATAAAAAAGAAAATTATAATTATCAACTTGGCCGCAGAATATTCACAACAAATATAATTTGCATGGTGAATATTAAAAAAAAAAATCTACATATGACATATATATATATATATACATAGTATATATATGTCATATGTAGATTTTATGTCATATGTATTATATACATACATATATATTCAAATATAGGCCTATGTCATGTAAAATATCTGCATTAAATATAACTTGTGTCTTGAATGAAGATAAAAATAGTATGGTTAAGAATACATACAGAGAGAGAAGAATAAATAATAAAAAAAATATTTTCTTAAATTTATGGCATTGTTCTCCGTTCGTACTGTACTTATATAGTATATATACAGTGGTGGCCAAAATTGTGGACACTTTTGGAAATTTTTATGTTTTTGAACTTTGTATGCTTATAGAAAGCGTTACGTTTCACAAAATGCAAACCTGTATATATCATTTTAAAGAGAATTTATTACTGAATTCAATAAAAAACATAAAATTAAATTATTTGCAATACAAAAAAAGTTAAACGATAATAGTTATCGATATACGTTAGATAGTGATGATTGCAATGAGTTATCAGTACCTAGTAGAGTATCCTTTATTCTGGATTACAGCTCCACATCGACGTTTCATTGAGCTGACAAGAGTTTTAAGGTCTTCTTTCGTTATTACATGATGCCAGGAAACAATTATAGACTTAATTAATTCCCTTTTATTTGATGGGCACCTCATTCGGACAAGAGTTTTCAAACGGTGCCATAAATTTTCGATAGGATTGAGTTCAGGACTGTTTCCTGGCCATGGCAACAATTTAACGCTCTTTGTATGAAACCACTCTTTCGATATTTTGGTCGTGTGGCAAGAGCAGAATCCTGCTGAAAACTAAACGAAGCACTGTTGGGAAAAAGTCTCTGATGCAAGGTAGAAGTTTAGGTTCTAAAATACTGTCAATGTATTTAATGACTTCTAATTGCAGTGTATAAGAAACAGGTCCTCCTTCTGCAGAACAAAACAAAATAATGAATTGTTTCAGGTGTAAACATGATGTCAACTTTTACTGGCAGTTACTAACATTTGATTGGTTCTCAGAACCAGAACTGTGATTGGCCAGGAAAACTAGACGTTACAAACCACTTCATAACTGTGTTTTTCATTTATATTAAAGTACATATAACTTTTTTTTTTGTATTGCAAATAATTGAATTTTGTGTTTTGTATTGAATTCAGTAATAAATTTTCTTTAAAATGATATTTGCATTTTGCGAAACGTAACATTTTCTATAAGCATACAAAGTTCAAATACATAAAAATTTCCAAAAGTGTCCACAGTTTTTCCCATCACTGTATACATACATACATACACACACACACACACACACACACACACACACACACACACACATATATATATATATATATATATATATATATATATATATATATATATATATATATATATATATATATATATTACTATTTAACGAAAAACGAATTGTAACAAGATTAAGTGTAAAATTATTGACTAAATATCAAAAACTGTCATCCCATGACCGAGTGGTTAGCGTTCCTGACACGTGAGCTGTGGGTCTCGGGTTCGAATCCTGGTTCTGGCAAGGAGGTTACTTTCTTTCTCTGTTCTCCCTGTGTTTCTCTGTCTTTTCTTCTGTGTTGGCGTATGAATGTAGCCCACACTATAAACGGATTTGTGGCGTGGGTATCCTCCGTGACTTGGTTCACAAGTGTCCACTGGGTAACGACAAATGAGTAGCAGTTTCTGGTCTTGTTGTGGCATCGTCACCCAAGTGCCCGCTGTTGGAAAAAATATCAAAAATTATGTTAATAGATTGGTTAGTGTCATTCTTTCGTTTTGTATTCCTCGTTTGAAATATTACTTTATGTCATTTTAGTCTGTAAATGTCTTGCCATTAATAAAAATTATAATTAGTTCATTTGAAGTAAACAAAATAAATTTATATTGAAAATAACTTAAAATTAGAATCTAAATTTTGCAACATTCTAAATATTCTGAAGTTATGCTACTATTTGAAGTGTGTATTCAAAATAGCAAAAAGTGAAAAATTTAACTATAATACTTTGCTTGAAATTTCCTGGTGAAAAGTTCTATTTGTATTTCCAATTAAAATGAGCCATAGATAATACACACGGATTAAAAAATTGATCAGTTAACATTTATTTCAACGGATCAGGTTTTCATTAGGGGATTCCAACCTACGCAGTATTTATTATCCAAAGAACTATTTGTAATACACTTTGAAGAAACCGGTTCAGATTTATAAATTAAAAGTTCATTATCCAAAATGCGAATTTAAAGACATAATTTCGCTCCTTCCAGTATGATTGCGGAAAAAAATGTCAACACAAACAACACTTAATATATTGGAACAAACGATATGTCAGTGACGTCATAAAGGAACTTTCTACCAATGGCAACTTCGGAAATAATTTCGGCGGTCTATACTAGTGCTTAAAAATAAGCTACGGACATTCCTTGAAGGCATTTTTGTTCTTTTACAGTGAAAGAGTGAATGAAATATTTATCTGAATTTTATGTATATTTAGAAATATTCCTCGGAATATTATCTATCATTTAATTAATTTTAATTGTGGCTTGCATATTTTTTTGACATTATTGTAATTTTTCTTGAAATTATATCAATCCATTGTTATAAGAAAATTCCTGCAAATTATTATTTGAAAAATATTGAATCATTTAAAAAATTTTCTATGAATATTATTGGTTATAGAGAATTATTTATAAATATATGAATTTCCTTTATTTTATTTAAATAACTGTAGGTGGAATACGGAACTCAGATCGAGTTGTTCTGATATTTTTCTGGAGAGAACAAAATGAAATATTCTAATTATAAAGTAATTGTTCTATTTCTTTTGACAGTACCAATTACTTGTCCTACTAATTTTGAATCAAGTTCTGAAAAAGTGATAAATTCGACTGAAACACCACAGTTTTCGGAACATGAATCGGTCCGAAAATGGAAGGAAGCAGATTTTGTTGCTCGGAAGTATTCAACTATAATAGTTAAAAATATTTTCCCGTATGCATTTCGGATTTTTCAGAATGTAAATTTAACATCCAGTTGCTCAAGTGGACTCCTAAAATTTTTGACAGGAATCAAACAGATGAAATTATGGGCATTCAGAAGTATGTAAGATTCATTCCTTGAAATATTATGTTGCTAGTATTTATTGAGAGAATATTTATTAAAATATTTTTAACTGTTTTATTATTTCAGTTGACTTTATTTCATTTATTAAATATAGAA